>CM053785.1:1000116532-1000716532 GCA_028749045.1 Cupressus sempervirens | reverse complement strand
TTGGATTGTCTTTATCAGGCTGGCGAAAACTCAAAGCTTGAGAAATTTGAAATTCCAGCAAAGATCAAGCTACTTCCTGATCCTTGGACTCCTGAGACTGGTCTGGTCACAGCGGCTCTCAAGTTAAAACGAGAAGCTTTGAAGAAAAGCTTTTCAGAGGAATTATCAGAATTATATGAGTAGTAGATCGTCTGCGCTTTTATAACTTTGTAACCGTTAATGGTGTCTTATTGTATGAAGAGAAAATATTGTATTAGATTCTTATGGCCTGATATTTCCCTAAGAAATTTTGTAGTGAACAACTGATTGTAAAATGAAATTTATATTCTCGCTAAGTTTTCTCGCATTCTGAGGGTTCCTTCCAACAGCGGTGAGTTCTTTATATTAATGTTAAATTTAATTTTGAAATTAAGAGTGAGGTCAAAAACAAAAAAGAGTTGTGATGAAATAAAATGGATACTACTCCATACTTTGGCTCTGAGTTCAAAAGGTTCTTTGAACTTCCAAAATATTGTGATCCTTACCCAAGACATTTATTAGAAATGATTCGAACATTACGTTTATTGTAGATGATCTAAGAAGAACTAAGGGAAAAGGAAAATTAAAGGGAGTTTCAATTGTTTAATATAATCCAAAGGGGACAATAATTCTTGAAAGAATCAAGAAATTAAAAATTAAAAAAATAAAGCTTTTATAATTTTGAAAAAAATTTGGAAAAATGAAAAAATATATTTTGATCAAATTTGATCAGCATGTATATCTTGTAAAAAAAGTGTTTAAATTATGTTAGTCATGTATGCATTTGATTTGGTTCAGAACATATGATTTAATAATGTTGTGCTTTATAAAAAATCACTTCACAAAATCAAATTAAAATCATCTTGATATAAGAATAGTTACATATTTAAAAATTAAAAGTAAAATATTGCATTTCTATTTTAAGATCATGTTAATATCATATATTCAAGTTATTCAAAGTTTTATTTCAATTATGACAATTTTTAATTTTTAAGAAAGTAGATTAAAAACTTTTTTTTTTGGAACAAAAAGTAGGGGAGAGGACCCAATAGTTGAGCGGGGTCCAATAGTTGATCACCCTATCGTGAACATAGAGTCCAATCTTCCAACACATTTTTACTATATATTGTAATTAGTTGATCTATTTATAAATATAAAAAAATCCGTATGTTGATAAAAAAATATACCAATACTTGAACACATGAAAACTTATAAATGCTATAGAAAAAAAAAATAAATAAATTCATTAATGAGTGAAATAAATAACTTTTTGTCTCAAACAAAATATCATAGCTATCAAATATGTGTGTCACTCAAAACATAATATGCTCACTTAAATAAATATTGATATCTTAGTGTACACATACTATTCTTATGTGTACAACTATTGGGGTAGCAATGTATATGCATAAAGTAAACCATATCAATAATATGTATCATCACAAATATAAAAGTTGAATACCAATAAATGCCTTGTATTTTCTTATGAAATGTGTGAGATTGTCAAAAAAAAATAGTGTTCAACTAATGGTCCCTTTGTGTTGGATATATGTTGTATTTTATATAATAATGTGTTATTTTTGTAACAACAAATAATTTTTGTGTGTATTTGTCTTTTTGTGTTATTTATAAAAGTTATATAGAACAAATATTTATTATTAACAATAACTATTTGGTCCATTTAAGTTGCATATATGTTACATTTCATATAGTTATACAATATTCTATTAACAACAAATGATAATTTTAAATTCAATTAGTAGAGATTTTTAGATTAAACTTTGGTCTAATGTTCAAAAAGTCATTTTTTAGACACATTTCACGAGGTGCACTATTTTAACGAGTTGCGTGATGAGTCACACCTTCAAACCTTAGTTGTAGGTAGTTCAATGTCCACTTTACGTTCGGAAGATATTTTGAATTGACACTTGAAGATTGAGAGTGATATTTGAAGATGTGTTTTAAGTTTTAATTGATTGATGGTTGTGTAATTGGAAGTTGGTGTGACGTATTGTTGTGTTTTTTTTAATTTTAGACTGATGGATGATAAAACTTGTTGTTTGTATCTTATTTCTTCTATTCTGGATGATGGGGCACGATGTTCCTTCCAACTCCTTTGATCTTTTGAGTGTCTTCCTTTATGTTATGTTGCTTACATTTTTGTTGTTTTGATTTTTGCACGTTGTTTTTGGATTTGATGATACAAGTATTTTTGCATCAACATCTTGGTTCAAGCTCCATGATCCATCATTTTCTCCTTATGCTCTCTATCATTCATTCTGATGATGGATCATGGGGTGTGATCCAAAATGTTGATGCAAAAATTCCTACACAATCGAATCTAGAAAGTGCTTGCAATGATCTCATGGATGCTAGAAATCTACTTGCTCTTATGTTGATTATATGTTGATTATTGGTACTGCTGATTGTTCGGTCTGATGTTTTTATATGTTATTCCAATCCTTACTTGGTCTCCATTGCTTGGGAATTCATATATACCCTTGGTGGCTTCTTAAAGGGAGGTGTCTCTTGGAGAGTGATCATCGTTTCAATTAGGACATATCACTTCAGATTAACCTTTCCTTTCATAATTCTATTCTTCATTATAGCATTTTATTATGCAAAGTTGGTTCCCTCCTAATTCACCTTGTTTTAGGGATAGTATCATATTAATCATTAATGTAATGGTGTCGTATGTTTACTTCCTAATTATTGCTTCTAATGCTATATCATTGTCCTTAACTTTTCTTGTTATTCTCTGCTTTGATAATCACTATCTCCTATTTGTATTCCTTCTTGCTAGTGTTCCTTGATGTTTTTCAATAGACTTATATCTTGCTGACTGCGATTCTTATATTTTAGATTCTGTCATTTCTATTGGCTACGCCTCACTTGGCTATTTGTATTTCCTATGCTCAATTTGTGGGGCTACTATTGCTCATTGTTTACATCAAGAACATCAATCTTTTATATATGTAATGCTAGGTCTGAGAATATCATTTTATGAGATGTCTGAATACTCCTATTTTTCTTGTCTCTGTTTTGAATCCAGTCCAGATACCCCTTCAAAGTGATTTGTCCTTCCTCTTATAACCTCGAATGAGGATAAGACACACCTTTACAGTATCTCCTTTGCTTTTGTAAAGGATGCAATTCTTCATAATTAATTACTGCTCTGTTGTGTTATATAAGTCAAATTGTCAAATTGTCTTTTTCTTATTTGAAGGAATCACTAACTAGAAGACCTCTTAAATAATCTTAATTACACTAAGCCCACTTCCTTTTTCAATAAACCTCAGTCAGCTTATTCAAGGCAAATGATTACTTTACATAGTTATTGACACCCCAATAAGGTCAGCTTAAATAACCATTTCTGTTACCTATTTTGGCTATATAGTAATTTGTTGCATGTGAGTTTTAATATTTTTCTTTTAATATAGGTAAAATGTTTTAAGGATGTTGCCTCTATTAATATATTATATCCAGGCTAGGTTGGCCATGATATTAATCATTTTGTGTTCCCATGAAGGTTGGCCAAATATTATGCTCCATAGGGACACATCTCTTGGGATTTTTTACCCACTCCCATCCCTTGTATTTAACGAGACATCATTTTCCTGTAGCTTGTAAAAAATGTTTACAAACAAATTATAAAAGGTCTACAACCAGTTTTGATTGTTGATGTCCATGCTCTCTCTCTCTCTCTCTCTCTCTCTCTCTCTCTCTCTCTCTCTCTCTACTAGGTGTATTCACCTTTTTAGAAGTTAGAACTATTGTTGTTGCTCTGGTTTTTTTTGGAGCTGCTGCTCTGTTCTTGCTGTTGGGTTTACTCATGCAACAGCTTCTCTATTTTAATCATTTTTGGATTTCACCTATTAATAATTAATTAATGAGAATTTTTGTTGTTCAAGAATTGATTCAAAAATTAAACCTCAAAAAATAGATGAAGTTTGGTAAAGTTTGTAGGATGGGATGTCTTTGGATCTGCAAGAGTGAAAGACATGTCAAAATTATTTCTCTGACTTTTCAACAAAGTTTAGTCATCTATGCGCATCTTCTTTATTCCCCTTTTTAATTCTACACTTCAAGGTTTTCAGCTACCAACTATTAATTGTCATCCAAAATAATTTCTATTCAAGAACTGACTCCAATCTAAATGCTAGCAGTTAGGCCTCAGCTTATTTTTTAGGTAAGTCTGTTTCTTTTAATTGAGTTGATGAAGCAATAGATGGACCAATTCTTATCTGCAACCAATAGATGAACCAACTCTCATTGCAATTGTTTCAACTCTGGTGTGTCCTAATGAAATTTCTACCATTTGATGGGTTTTTTTATGCAATAAAGGCCCTATTCGTTCTAGTGTCCGCTTTGTTGAATGTAGGATGTTGAAGCTAAAAAAATTGAAGGCACTCTTCTTCAAACATTCAAGAAACATTCAGCTAGGTCTAGGTACATACCACTTCTTATTAGGAGCACAAGCAGGCATATGAAATGGGGCGTTCACTATATTCCCACCTCTTTATGACAATGGGCAACATTCTCCTCATATAATTGCAATCTAGGATACTTGTTATGTTCTTTATACTTGTTACATATATCTATGAATCTATGCATCTATGTGTCTATGTACCTTTATACAACATTCCGGTAGTTTTAAGTATTGGTATTTATATATTGTTTATATAACTCTTAACAATAATGTGATTCATGTGACCTAATAGATCAATGTTTTTCCATTGTAGGTCATTCGATGGATCTTATTGATGATATAGAAGTCCAAGGAGCCATAGTTAGGAAGATCAAGGTTATGCGCACACTCGTTGTTTTGCTTGCTAGTCTTGCAGTATTAATAGTAGCATCTTCCCAAGAGGCTAGAAGAGATAGGAATAAGCGAAGAAGAGCTGCATGTCCTTTTTATAAGAGCATTATCCATTCTACTAACATAGATTGCCACAACCAAATACGCATGAGTAGAGAAGCCTTCTTTCGCTTGGCCAAAATTCTATGACAAAAAGGGAGCATTCAAGATACAACAAACATATCACTGGAAGAACAGCTAGTGATGTTCCTCCACACCCTTGGCCACAATCTAAGGAATCGAAAGATTGGCCATAACTTTGGTCACTCAAGAGAGACAGTGAGTTGACACTTCCAGAAGGTCTTAAAGGCTATAATAGATCTTCATGACGATTATATTTTACCCCTAATTGCAACCACTCCTATAGAAATTGCTGGGAAGGACCGTTTTGATTCATATTTCAAGGTAACTATGCTATTGGCATGTATTTCATTACTAGAGACTACATATAATAATTTGTATTTGATACTAATATTGATTTTTATAGGATTGTATTGGTGCAATTGATGGAACTCATATGCCGGTTACTATTGATGTGGACATGCAAGCAAAATATCGCGATAGAAAGGGTAATTTGTCACAAAATGTTTTGGGCATATGTTCGTTTGACCACAAGTTTCAATACATTCTTATTGGTTGGGAAGGGTCTGCTGCAGATAGTCAGGTGCTTGCTTCAGCTCTATCTAGAGAAAATCCACTTGTGGTTCCCCCTAGTATATTAATTCATATTTAATATGATTATATTCTGATTAAACTAAATCAAAACTTTAATGCTCTATTTTGAGTATAACTTTAATTCTATTTGTGTAGGAAAATTCTATTTAGTTGATGTCGGGTACCCAAATCTACCAGGATTTCTTGCTCCTTAACGGTGTACAAGTTATCACCTAAAAGAGTTTTGCAGAGCAAACCCGATCAGCAATCCCCAAGAGTTATTCAACCACCGACACTCCTCTCTTAGGAATGTGATAGAGCAAACATTTGATATTTTCAAGCAACGTTTTCCTATACTGAAGCATGCAACATCCTATAGTATATTTACCCAAACAAAGATTGTTTTGGCATGTGGCATACTACACAACTTCATTACGATGGAGGATGATCTTCCATCTGAAGTGGAAGTTGAAGAGGATGATGATTGTGTTGGGATAAATGTGCCAATTCTTGAGACTTATGGGATGAATCAACAAGATAGAGATGATTGGGGGAGATTCATAGATGAAATAGCCCAAAGGATGTGGGAAGATTACAACTCTCGAACTTAGTTGTACCACAAAATATGAGTATTTATTTGCACTTTGTAGTGAATAGGAATTGCACTTTGTATTTTCAAGGATCATTTTACACTTCACTATTCGAGATTGTCTGCTATATGCATTATTTCAGGAGATGTGTCAAGAAAGGATATATTGATATGGTCGGGGGACATTTTTGAAGTTGTCCTTTACATTTTACTGGCCATTCAATCTTATTTTACTGGAATAGACATATTCTGCCACACACTATTATTTTGCTAAAATAGGTGACATCAAACCTTATTCTTAAAATTTTACATGATCAGCTATGCCCATTATTTTGTTCACTCTTTAAAGAACATGTACATCTATTTTTTTGTTAATTTCTTATTAGACCTTTGCAACAATATCCTGGTTTTTGTATGCTAGTATATCAATGTGAAATATGCTATGGATATGATATTCTCTACCACTTACAGTGATAATGCAATGATGCTATTTATGATATAAACAATAGAAGTATACACTCTTTATTTATTGCTTGTAGCAATGCATTAGTTATGCCTGATGTGACAATGTAATTATGCAAATATGGTAATATTGCTAGAGTAATATGTTGTTGTTTCAAATCCTAAATTATATGCTTGCAACTTTATAATTGATGTTGTTTCTGATATACACTTTTAATGCCTGCAATCATTGTTGTTAATGTTGAATGTCACATGCTCAATTGATTAGACTCTAATATTTTCTACCTTCATACAGATCAATACTTGCTACTAACAACTGATTATCATCATATCAATATTATATAGATATGTTAGTTATCTCATAATTGCTTCCTTAGTAATTAATATAGCTTCCTTTGACAAACATAGCAGTAGCTAGATACATAGCTGAGTAAATTGTTGATATGGTTTAATAGTAAAAAACACAACCATAACCCAAAAAATTCTAGAAAACTTTAAACACATTAAATTTTCTCTTTATGCTGTCATGGATGCATCATTGTTGAACTATTAACCACTTTTATGCATTATCTCTTTGTGCACTGCTCTTTAATGAATAAATATTGTTGTCCAAGCATAGAATCTGGCTTTTTTCGTAATGGAACTGATGTTTACTAAAACCATCTACTGTTTATTATCTTGCTTCTATGGATGTGACTATTGTTTGTTAAATGGATATGCCTTGTAACTTAGAAAAATCAACATATTCCATATGTTTTTGCTGCTCCTATAAATGGTATTGTTGTTCATGCAACTATGATATCTTTATGACAACTTACACTATGATATCTTCATGACATGCTAATGATTTTTTTCAAGTTTTGTAGCTACCCATCGATAGCTGAAAATGTCATTTACCAATCTCTTAACAAGCATGGATGAGGAGGTACGTGTGAGCACAATTGCTACTTCAACTAAAAATGCCAAAGTGGTGTGGTCAAAAGAGATGGAATGTAAATTGATAGATTTTCTCCTTGAGCAAATTCAGTTAGGAAGAAAAGGTGAAGGGGGCTTCAAAAAAGAAGCGTGGGCTGCAATACAAAGGAAGTTCAATGAAAAAATGAAAATGAATCTTGGAAATGATAACTTTAAGAATAAGTACAAAACATGGAAACAAGGTTATAGAATGATGAAAGAGTTACGAAACATGAGTGGTTTCGCATGGAATGAGAGTACTCAATGTGTGGATGTAGATGATATTGTATGGAAAGAGTTGCTGAAGGTAATCTTCTCACAATATCTTTATTTACGTAAAGTATTATAATTATCAATTGAAATGAAAGTTATCTAATTCCTAAATTTTTCCATCATGTAGATAAAAGATTTCAAAAATGCAAGAGTCTACAAGAGGCAGCCCTTCACCCATTTCAATGACTTGGGAGTCATTTTTGGCAATGACATAGCTAATGGAAATGGAGTAGCAACAAGTCCAGAGGCTTAGGATGGACATCTCTTTGAAGAGGTTGTTGATCTTGATGATGATGGGGGCTTCGATACGCACATGGATGATACTCCTCAATTTGATGAAGAAATCCATCGTTCAAACAATTCTATGACATCTGTTAGACAAAATCCATCTCCGCCATTAGCAAAAAAGTCAAAGAGGAAGAAGCCAAGCATGGCTTCCTCTTTGGAGATCATATGTGAAAGTATCCAGAATATTGACCGAGGCATGACTAAGTCTCATAATGTCAATGTTGATAAGAGGGAAGTCAAGCATGATATATCAAGTGCTTTTGTTGCCCTCAAGGCCATGCTTGGAGTTAGTAGGGGGACTTTGATTGTTGTGTATGACTTATTTTCTTCAAAACCTACAAAAGCCTAGGCATTCCTAGATATGACTGCAGAGGAGAGGGAAGAATACATTAGATATAAGTTTGGAGGAGTTTTTTGATAAATTACAATCTTTATGAACTTTTTTTTTTTTTTTGACTATGTTGGAACATACAATCTTTGTCACACTTGGATGGATATAAAGTATTTTCAACTCTTTTCGTTCCTGTTTTTCTTGAAAAGGATGAACAATGCATTTTGTTTACCTTCATTTTGTTCAACATAATTATTTATACTTCCAATGAGTAAATGTTGTATGTACTGCTGTATGGATTGTTGTTTGGTGCAAAACATGCTACAAGATAGATTTTTTTTCTGGTTGAGCAAGAATATATGAACAGTATTTATAGTTATAATTATGTACTGATGTATGCACTACTGTATGGACTGTTGTTTGGTGCAAATCATGCTACAAGATAGAGGTTTTTTTCTACTTGAGAAAGAATATATGAACAGTATTTATAGTTATAATGAAATATGTTTTGTGAATTACTTGCAATAGTTGTATTCCACTAATTGTAATGTGTTGATGTATGCATTACTGTATGTACATAATAAATCATGATGTTGTTGTATGCATTTTTGTATGTATAGAATAAATCATGATGTTGTACGCATTGCCGTATTTAGCTAGTACTTGTTATTTCATTGTATCATTGTTCACTATGATTACGGATGAAATAATATGGCGCACCCAACAATTCAGATTGTCTTTGTTGCGATACATTGCTTGCAGTTTATTGTGAAATCACATCTACTTGTTGCATGCTTTTAACATACTTTTAGAGCTATGTTTACATTGATCTGTATGAATTTTTTTTATAATTTGTTTGTTATTTATTCTCTCATTATATTTGTTAATTATTTTTATAGGGCCCATGGCTTCGAATACTTTTCCATTGTGTGACTGTGGCACTGACACTATAGTAATGAGGACCTCACGCACAGACCGTAATCTTGGGCGTAATTTTTTTTGTTTTCCAAATAGTCGAAAGGTTGTTAGTATTTTTTTAATATGTATTTTTTGTGTACTAAGTTGTTGTGGCAAGCACTTATGTATTTTTGGAATGCAGGGGGATAATGGCTGCAATTTCTTTCAGTGGGTCAAGGATGACCCATCTATGTCAACCACATCTAACTATACAAAAGATGAAAGGAATGGTTGCAAGTTGTTCAACGTTCGAGATACTGCTGCCAAGGAGATTGCTTCCATAGAAAAAGTTGAACTCATGTTTCAACGATGTATTATTTGTGTTCTAATTGCTATAATCGCAGTATTGGTTATTGGTGGTTTGGAACCAAATTTGTAAATATGGTTAAAAGACAGATATTGGATATGTAATTGGAGATGTAAAGTGTATTATGACTATGTATCCCTGATGGTGGACAAATTAATGATATGTCATTTTTGTTGTTTTCAACTTAACTATGATTGTGGATACTATTTTATTTGTGATTTTATATATATTTAAATAATAGTTGAAATAATTTAAATTCTCAATGAATAAAACAAAAATAAATATACATTCTTTGATTCTATTTTATTTGTGATTTTATATATATGGGTGATGTTATCTATTTATTTAAAAAATTGTTGAAATAATTTGAATTCTCAATGAATAAAACAAAAATAAATATAAATTCTTTGAAAAAATAATGAAAACAATATTAAAACTAAAACAAATAAAATTAGAGGGAAAAAAAAACATTAACTTAACCCCATTCCAATTCTGATTTTGTACAACCAAACAAGGAATTAACATATCTTCAAACAAATTCCAAGTGAACCAAACGGGACAAGAATACAGATTTTCCATTCCTATTCCCCATTCCTATACCTATTCTTATTTTCAATTCTAATACTCAATTCCTATGCCTGCAACCAAAGGGCCCGTTTGGCGAGCGGAATAGGAATACGTATTCTGGAATAGAAAATGGGGCTACGTGTTCCTGTTCTCCGTTTGGTTCAACCAATATTTAATGGGAATTTGCGGACCTCAAAATTTATATTTTCTAAAATAAAAAAAAGTGGAATAGGAATACGTATTCCAATAACACCTATTTGGGTGGAATTGCAAAACTCAATTTTTGGGCCAAAATTGGAATACATATTCCTATTTTACTTCGTATTCCAATTCCATTTTGGTGCATCCAAACAAGGAATTCAAAATTTTTGGAATACGTATTCCTGTTCCGCTCGCCAAACGGACCCTAAGGCCCCATTTGGTTGTTGGAATATGAGTGGAATAGGAAAACGAAATTAGAATATGTTTTATATTCGCTGTTTGGTAAGCTCAATCGGAATTGGGAATAGGAAGACATATTCCAATTTTGCCCCTAAAATGAGCATATGTCTATGCCAAAAAATATCTGTTATTGGAATAGGCCATTTCCATTCCCATTTCGATTTTCCATTAAAAAATATTTTTTATTAATTTTTTTATTAAATTTTTTTTTTTTTTTAATTTTTAATTTTTAATTTTTTTATTTATTTTTTTTGTACTTTTACTTCTTTTTTTTTTGTTAAATTTTTTTTAAAATTTTTTTTTTATAACATTTTTTTAAATTATATCTATTTGTTTAAAAAAATGAAAATGAAAATAAATTAACTAAAAAAATAATAAATTAAAAAAAATTTAAGAAAAATGTTTTTAAAAATACAAAACTTAATCTTATTCCTATTCTATTTTTATACAACCAAACAATAGATTAACATTTTTCAATCGAATTCCAAGTGCACCAAACATGATTGAAATTGCCTATTTCTATTCCCATTCCTCATTTCCATTCTCATTCCATTTTTCTATTCTAATTTTCTATTCCTATGCCAGCAACCAAAAGGGACCTAAAGGAATTTGTGCCTCCAATAAACTAAATTTATTTGTGATAAGTGGCATAAGACGATTTCACGAGTTGTCATGTGCCTCAGTTATTTAGCAGAGACCTATTGAGCATTATGGTGTTTGGAGGGATCTGAGCCTGGCTACGAAGGGGCATATAGTGAAATCCACAACAATGAAGACACAGGGCAAGGAAAAACCTAGCTTTGATGATGTGTGCTCTAATTCAAGTGCTACTCTTTCTAGACGCTGGGTAAATAGAGATTGTAGAGTGACTAAATCTCCAGCTTGGTTGCCTATAGGATGTATTACTGAGATTAAAACCATGAGTTACTGGCGGCACTGTTGGCACTACAGACAAGGCAAGTGTTGAACAATTCTTATTACGTACATTTTGAATTTCCGATTTTCGTGTTTTTCACTGTGGGTATAGTTAGATCACCAGGGTTTAATATCTCAGGTTTGGTTCAGATTGTAGCTTTTTCAAGGCTAATTATGTTTTGTTGGGTAATGTGTGGTTCAGTCTGGCAAAAATCAAGGTAGATTACAGCGTAATGTGCAGTATCAATTTAGGAATGCCTCTCAACGTATTGTCTGAATCTCCTTGTGGACCATGAGTTATGGGTTTATTAACCTAGGGATGAAACCCCTCGATATGGATTTGGAGTATAAAAACACACAATTCCTTAAGAGTGGTTTCACACAGAAACCACTAGTATGGAATATAGGATTAAATACAATTTCCTTCAACTAGTAGCAGTTTACGATATTATGGAAATCGTTAAAAAAAAAAGAAAAAAAAGGTAAGGTGGTTTTGTAGTCCACAACATTAGTAACAAAGTCTACAGACAATAATGTTGACGTCTACAGACAATAAATTCATACTTTTCGGAGCTATAGTCTGAACAATAATTTGAATTGGACAATACATAATTAAATTGTAATTTTTGAGACAATTTCATATCCATGTTTAACTAGACAAACTATTATGTGAGCCAACGCTTACAGATAAATTAAATAGAACATAATAGAAAACATAAAAAAATCTTTAAATCCTTATAAAATTTCTATTTTACATGGATTTTTCCATTAGAACGAATTTCATTGGCCTAAAGATCTTACTTTTTTGCAAGTGTGAGATTCTAAAATGAATGTTGCTAATTCCTCTATTGTCTGAGTTGTTTAGTTGCAGAGTTAATGCAAGCATGATGTCCTGCGTGCATATTTAACCATCACAAAAATATTTTTTTTAAAGTTTACAGGAAAGATTTGTTTATTTATAGGATAGAAATATAAAAATATGTGAATTCAAAGACACATAATTGTCTGGATATACCAACTATAGCACAAATGTATTGGCTATGAACATAATTTTGGTATAATATAGTTCCAATCTCCTAGGTCTAAACTCAACCTCTAAAAAATCTCTGTCATCCTTGTTTTAGAAGATATGCTTGGAATAACATTATTCATTGAGTTTCCAATGTCTAATTTCTTACCTTAAGTATTTCATGGTTTGAAGAAACATGGCAGACAAGAAATATGATAGACATACAGCTCCAAGCGTGGAAGCCATGCATGCATTTTATAAATTTTGAAGTAGTTCAACTTTGGAGCATTAAGTGTACCTTCGAAAAGTTTATTGAATTTCATATGTTGAATAAAGTTATAAATCTTCTAAATTGTAATATGAATCTATGTACTTTCTTTGCCTTTTCAATGGTATGAAAAAAATAGTTTATTTCAGATGTTGTGTGAAGTGCCATTCAAGGAGAAACCAGATTAAAACATTTACTTGGTTTCAAAAATTGAAGTTTTATGTTGTTACAAAATATTGAATACAATAATTAATAGGCAACTCCAAGGACAATTCAAGTAAATCGAATAATCTTGGCATCTATTTTTGTATATTTATTTAAAATCAATTTTGTTGCAATTGATTTCATTTTAAGCTTTTTCACCACATTCTTTAATTTTACAATATAATTGGTTAATAATTTTAGACAAATTGTTTTAGGTCATTTATTGTTATTTTATAGTTTAATAAATAATTATTTGTATGTAACTAGCTAATATAATGCCAAATAAACCTAAGATAGTCTATTTAATTAGATATTAGTTATCATGGTTTTTCAATATATATATATATATGTATATATATATCAACTGCCAAAAAGTTGTATAGGTGTGAAGTATGCTAAAAGTGTGAAGTGAAAAGTAACAAAACAATAAACAAAATTAAATACACAACATGAGTATTTAATGTGGTTCACCACAATTTGTGGCTACGTCCACATTGCATGGAAATTTCTTCTTCAGCTCTTCAAATACAATATTGCTAATAAGCCTCCAATGACAAATATTTATAGACTCAAATGAAATGAAGAGTTGTTACAATTGAAGGGAAAACATAATAAAATCATAAATAAATAAACTATGGTTGTTGGGCTTCACATATACACCCAAAAAAAACCCATTTAAAGTCCAATTGTTGTAATGTATGAGATTCCCTTGAATTCCCTTACAGTTATGCTTTACAATACAGAGAGAAGCTTCGAAAAAACTTGAACTTCTCTCGTGGAACAACCTTTGTAAGTGCATCAATTGGATTGTCCTTGGTGTCAATCTTCATGACTTTAAGTTTTCCCTCCTCAAGTTTACTTCAAATGAAATGATAATGAACTTCAATATGCTTAGTCCTGTTATGAAACACTACATTCTTTGGTAATTAATGACACTTTTACTATCACAAAACAAAACTGAACCTTTTTTAGGACAATCGAAATCACCAAACAAATGTGGCAACCAAATCAACTCTTTTGCCTCTTCAGTGAGAGCAATATATTCAGCCTCAGGAGGAGAAAGTGAGACCACTTGTTGCAACTTTGATTCCCAACTAATCATTGCTCCAGCAAATGTAAATACATAACCAGTAGTGGATCTTCTATTATCTAAATTTTCAGCCATGTCAAAATCAAAATTACCCTTGAGATACCTCAAGATCCATTTAACCACGTCCCAATGTTGTTTACGTAGATTGGTCATAAATCTACTCACAACCTCCACTACTTGGGCAATATCCGGATTAGTACATACCATTGCATACATAAGACTGCCCATTGCTAAAGAATATGGAATGTTCTTCATGTAGTTTTGCTCTTCTTGTGTCTTGGGGCACATGGTTGAAGATAAACTAAAAATGATTAGCAAGAGGAGTGCTAACAAGTTTGGCATCCACCATGTCAAATCTTTCTAACACCTTGAGAACATAGTGTTCTTAAGAAAGCTTTATTTCTCTCTTGTGTCTATCACAAATAACATTCATGCCAAGTATCTGTCTCGCTGCCCCTAAATCCTTCATTGCAAATCTTTGTGACAATTTTTCTTTTAATTCAAAAATGAGCTTCATAGAGGAACCAGATACCAACATGTCATCAACATAGAGCAACAAAAGAATAAAGAAGTCATCAGGTAACTTCTTATAGTAGGTTCCATGAATTGATCAAACTCGGGTACCACTGCCTCGGTACTTACTTGAGATGATACAAGCTCTTCCTCAATCTATAAAACAAGTTTTCCTTTCCATGTTTGATAAATCCCTTGGGTTGCATTATGTAGATTTCTTCATTTAAGTCATAGTGAAGGAATGTTGTTTTGACATCCAACTGTTCAAGTTCAAGGTTATGAATAATAACTAAACCAAGGATAGCCCGAATTGTAGTCATCTTGACCATGGGTGACAATATTTCATTTAAATCTATTCCCTTTTGTTGATCGAAGCCTTTAACAACTAGCCTGGCTTTGTATAGCTTATCACCTTGGGCTTCATCTTTCAACTGAAAGATCCATCAATCTTTGAGTTCTTTATGATTTGGCAGTAATGGACGTATGCTTCACATGTAAGAATATGGAATTCTTTTTCCCAACCATTCTTCCTATGGTATTGCCAAAGTCCAACTGAGGTGATGGACTCTGGTTGATTAGGTAGACAATTGTATTACATGCATCTACCCAAAACTCTTTGCCTAAACTGGCATTATAGAGCATATAACGAGCTCTCTCAAGGATTGTTACATTCATTCTCTCCTTTGCTCTATTTTCTTTAGGAGTGAATGGAACAATCTTGATTTTGAGATATCAAATTTTCTCAATCTGTCATAATTGTTATCACATGTTTTTGGATTTGATTGTGTGCATGTTTTACATCAACGTTTCGGATCACACTTCATGATCCATCATCAGGATGAATAGCAAGATATGTATAACAGAGAATGTATTGCAACTCTGGACTCACTCTAAATATGCACTCTCATATGTATAGGCATATAGACCTACTTTCTAACATAATAAATGTGTGTGTGTGTACATATATTTATATTTATTTATATTAATTGACTTATTTTATGTGTTAGTTTTTACTGTTCTATTTATATTTTACTCACTATTCTTTGATACTTTTATATTTATCATATATTATTATATATTTACTATATTTTTAATGCTTCTTTTTGTTTCTTTTATATATTATCCATTGTTACATTCACTATTCTTTGCATTTAACACATTTATAATAGATATTTCTTATTAAAATTTTATATAAGTTGATGACATTTTAATAACTTATGCACTATATTATATATTGTGTATATTAATTTGTTTGTCATGTAAATCTATTTGTTTATATATTAAATAGAGATATGCATTATATATATATATATATATATATATGCCATATTTTATTTGTATTTCAGTTTCCAATATGTTATAATTAATTTAGTATTTTTAAATGTTTCTATCTGCCTTTCCTATATATATTATTTGCACTCATATTGAGTATACTTTGCATCTAACATATTATAATATGTATAATAGATTATTTTTTATACAAATCTTAGAATATCACTTTTTAATATCGCTTGCACTATATTATATATTATATATATTTGTTTGTCATTTATATCAATATGTTTATATATTAGATAGAGTTATGCATTATATATATATATATATACATGGCTTCTTGCATCTATTAACCTTTCATTCTTATTTTGTTTTCTTTTTCTTTTTATTTATATTTATTTTCATTTATTATTATTTTTTTCCTTTTTTGGTTTTAGTTTGTAGGTTTGGTTCTTTTTGTTGATTTATGTGGTGCTTTTGCTCTTCTCTATTAGTTAACGTGGCTTTGTTGTTTCCTTCTCTCTCTTTTCTTCATTACTAGATTATTTCTTTTTAATTTCTTGATTTAATTTTTTATTATTTTGTGGCCCTTATTTCTCGGTTGTTGCGCCTTGTTATATTTTCCCCTATTTATATTTAGAGTGAGTCCAGAGCTTCAACACGTTCTCTTATACACATCTCTTGCTATTCATCTTGAAGATGGATCACAGAGTGTGATTCGAAACATTGATGCAAAATAACACACACAATCAAATCTAGAAACCTTTGATAACAGTCTCGATTCTACAGATGCCAGTATCTGCACAAAAGGAATCAAATTCCAATGAACAAAACCCTCCACCATTATTCGTTTGCAAACATTTTATTTTGTGACCAATTTGATTTTCAACTAGAGCTTTAAAAATATTAAACGTATTGAAAACATCAAACTTCTTATGTAACATGTAAATTCATACCTTTCTTGTGCAATAATCAAGGAAAGTAAGAAAATAAGCTTATCCTCCAATGAAGGTTACCTTGGTAGGTCCAAATACATCAGAGTAGACTAGCACTGAGGGTGTGCCCTTCTTTTCATGCCCAAACTGCAAGAAGCTTCCCCTTTTCTGTTTTCCATAAAGACGATGTTGGAAAAATCACAAATAAATTGATTTTGGCACTTGTAATAGCTCCCTCTTATGCATAACATCAAGACCCTTTTGCTTATATGACCAAGCTTCTAATGCCACAATTGTGAATTACTATCTACAACTTCCATGGTTGCCCCCACTACATCAATATTTTCTACAATATATAAACTCCCAATCTTGTCTCCTTTTGCAACTATCATGGATCCTTTTGTGATTTTTCATGAGTGAGTTAGAGAAGTGAGGAAACCTTGTGTATATGGCTGACTTACGGAAATCAGATTTCTTTTTAATTATGGAACATGATGCACATCTTTTAATAGCCATTTAATACCTTCTTTCAAAGACAACAAAATATCTTTGTTTTTAACTATTTCCATGCTTTATTATCACCTAAATATACTTTCCCAAACTTACCTTCTTGATAATTTGTAAAGTATTCCATACATGGAGAGGCATGAAATGACGCAATGGAATCCAAAACCTAAGAGGATGTAGTAGTTTCAATTGTAGATAATATCAAGAAACCATCATCTTTCTCATAGGCTATGTTGGCTTCACTTTCCCGCACTCTTTCTTGTGCCCTTTTATAACTTCTACAATCTTTTTTCATGTGGACATTTGTGCTACAAAACTAGCAATCTCCTCATTTTCTTTCCTTTGACTTTGAGTGCCTAGCTGATTTTGATCTTCTACGATTTCATTTTCTCCCCCTATTTTGGCTTCTTCCTCTAGTTTTGGTGCTAACCGTCATCAAGCATTCACCAGATGATGATTCTTTGTTGCTTCTTCTCATATCCTCACTAAGTAGAGTGGCCACTACTTCATCATAGACCAACTTGCTCTTAGTAGATATTAAAGTGCTAACTATTGTAAAACCACCCCAACTATTAGGTAAGGAACATAACAAGATGAAAGATTTAGTTTCGCCATCTTGAGTCATACAACCCAAGGTTGCTTGACACAATCAAGTATTAAACTCATTTATATGATTTGACATCACAATCCCTTCATTTTAAGCTTGTAGAGTCTTTTCATAATAAAAAATTTATTTGCAGTGAATGTCGTTTCATATGTGCTTTGAAGTTATCCCGAACTTCCTTTGTTGTCTTTTCGTTTGATACATTGAACAAGACATTTTGAGATAATGAAAGAAAGATTATTACCATCCCCTTTTCATCAATCTTTTCCCATCTTCATTTGATGTTGTAGCCAACTTCTTGGTTTTTCCCCCAATTGCAAGTGAGAGGTCTTTCTTAACTAGTAATGAATGCATCTAGACTTTCCATTTACTAAAATTCTATACTGAGAATTTCTGCACTCTCCAATCTTCCATGACTCCAAAATTTCAATCACCAAAATTGACCTCGCCAACTATGCCAAGCTCTAATACCAATTATGAAGTATGATGAAAGTGCAAAGTGAAAAGAAACAAATCAGAAAATGAAATTAAATACACAATATGAGTATTTATCATGGTTCACCATAATTTGTGGCTATGTCCACACTACAGGAGAAATCTCTTATTAATGTTAAAATCTAGTTTTACATCATAGTTGTAGCTTCAGCTCTTCAAATATAATACTAATAATAAGCCTTCAATTAAAATATTTATAGAGACTTGGATGACATGAAGATTCATTAAAATTGGAGGGAAAAATACTAAACTAAAAAATAAAAACATATGGCTGTTGAGCTTCACACATACACCCAAATAATGTTAGCTCTACAAATGTTTCGAGTTTCAACCAAATTTGATATAAATTTTTGGACCATCATAAATTGATATCTTCCATACCAATTTTTAATAGTGAATTTCATATATGCATATAAATAGATAAGTAAATTATACATTTATTGTTAGAATTTAGTTTATAGTCTAGATTATGTTAGCCTCAACTATTATTGTAATAGATGAGGAGGAGATTGTTAGATAACAATGCTATGAATGTATGTAAAAGAGTCATATCAATTTTTATATTGCCATTGATGTCAAAGTCTTAATTGGCCATACATTATGCTAACTCAAGGTAGTACAATATCATTTGATTGATGAAGAGGATTTGATGATTTGATTGATAAAGAGGATTTGAAGAAAGTATGATGAAGCCAAAGCTGATATTTAAGGTATTCAATGGGTACTTGAATGAGCTAGACAATGATCATGTAATATTGATTTGATTGTTTTACAATCATGTATTGATGTAATATATTGAAGCTCACAAGCTTAAGTGAGTCACAAGGTTAATGAAAGTAGATTGTATTCACCAAGTGACTACAACATTGCCCAAGCGAATGCAAAGATGAATGAAGAACACAGTGTTGCCCAAGTGAGTCAGTATTAATTGAGTTATATCTTGCTCAAGTAAATGTAATGTTTATCGGGTGACAACAAGATGAACAAGTTTGAGAAACTGGACTCTGAGGCCAACTTTTGATAGAAATTTGGAAATTTCAAGAAGGTCTATTGCGAGAGTCAAAGTTTGCTGCAATATCAAGGACAGAGAAAAATCAAGAAGGATCTGATGAAGGAAATTGAAGAAGGATAAGGATTAACAAAAATTTCTATGAAAAGTTACATTTTCTATGTGTCTAAAATCATTGTATAAAGGAATTTAATTGTAAACCTAATATTGATGGTTTTGATTAAGCGACAAAAGATGGAAGGATCTGGAAGCTTTGAGAAATCTATTTAAGGAGGAGAAAATGAAAGTTTAGATTGTTGATCTTATTGAATAAGATTTATGATCAAGAGATGATTTAAGTTGTTGTTGTGGAATGTGAAGTTATTGAAGGTGAAGAAGAAAGAGTTGATCCAAGTAGAGTAGAGAAGACAAGAAAAGAAATGAGTTTGTGGAAGACAGAATCAACCAAGTGATTAGAAGATAAAGGAGCAAGAACATAGATATGAGCAATCAAATGTAGTTATTATTATTAATAGACCACTTTATATTGCTTACAGTTTAACCATTGTAGTAGAAAATCTCAAATGTAGCGAGTGCACCTTACAAGCTATAAAATCCTACATGGTAACATCAATTAGTGGTGTTTGTACGTCCTTTAAATTAGACCACTCTTTTTAGTCTTAGGTAGGAAGTGATAAAGTCTAGATGATCTTTTGGTGAAATCCTCTAATAAGGTCACTTTAACAAAGTGTTTGTAACCTTTAACAAGGCAGTCTCCTAACATAGATCAATTCAGAAGAGTGAAGATTTTGGGTTTCTGATCCCAAGTGGTTTTTCCCTTAAAAGGGTTTCCACATTAGATATTGGTGTCAAAATTGTGTGAATGTTATTTGTGTTGTAAACTATTTTATAAGTCTTTGTAGTTTACTACAACTTAGTAATAACTAAGATATCACTTGGTAATTACTAAAAATTTACTGACAGTTGGTAATGCAAGGAACAATTTGGTAATAGTTGGAAAATAAGTTGACGTATGAGTTAATTTTAATGTTGGAAATGTCTACCGAGTGATTGGATATATAAAATTTATTATTTTACATTAATTTTTATGTTATAAATCTCTATTGGGTGATTGGATATATAGAAGTTATTATTCACATTGCTTTGATGGTGACAAAAAGTTTGAAGGGACTATGAGATAACTAAACATAACTAATTCAACCCCCCCTCAGTTATCTAACAATTTGGTATTACAACAAGAGTATTTGAGAAAGAAGTTTAAAGATACTTAAGAAAAAGATCAAGATGTATAAGAGAGATCCAACAAAGCTAAACAAGGAGAAATTTTCCTCATGGCAAGACCAAATGTAGTTGCATATTTTAGGTATTGGAGATAATGTTACAAAATTCTTGGAGAATGAATATGTCAAACATGTTGGTCCTCTGACTATAGAAAAAATGAATAAAAAGAGGAATCATAATAGCATGATGATTGATATTGCATCCTCTCTCAGTGATGTTGAATTTGATTATGTCAAGAACTATGCCAAAGCAAAGCAAATGTGGGATAACTTGAAGCTATTTGATCGAGGAGATGACAATGTAAGAAGAGCTAAAGCTAAAAGTCTTAGAGGTAAGTATGATGACATGAGAATGAAAGAATGTGAGAATAAAAGATGTTGTAAGTGTAATCAGAGATGTAGGAGGAAAAATCTAGGATTTTGAAATTGTAAGTAAAATCTTGAGGACTCTTTTACCAATTTATGATATCAAAGTTTTTGCTATTCAAGAAGTAAGCTATTCCTAAAAATGGTTTGATATCTGATGGTCTAGTTGGTCAGTTAACTTGATTTGAGTTGATCAATTAAGATAATAGTATGGTTACAATTGGAAATTCTTTTAAAGCTTCACTGACCATCAACAATCTAAAGAAAGAGAAGAAAAATAAAGAAGAATGTGAGTCTGAAATTGAAGATGATATAGATGAGATTGAAACATTTCTTGCAAGAAGTTTATCAAAAGGTAAAGGTAGATATAAAGGTAAAATTCCTTGATCTATTTCAAATATAATTAGGTTTGCCACTTTGCTATTAAATGTCCTAACTAAAGAAAATCTGATAGAAATGATAAGAAAGATTACAAGTATAGGAAGAACATGGAGTACAAAGACAAAGGCAAGAAGCCATACTAGATTTTTGAAGAAGAGCACACCAAGACAAGTTCTAATGACAAGAAGGAAATAGTTGAAATGGTCTATGTTGCAATCAAGGAAGAGCCAAATGGTGAAAGGTATGAAAATGAAACTGTCCTTATTTCACATGTTGCAAAGAATGACTCATGGATTATTGATAGTGGTTGTCCACATCGTACGACTGATGATCTAAGTAAGTTTGAAAATTTTGAAGAAATTGAGGATGGTGGAACTGTTAAGTTTGGTAGTGATGCTCTATATTCAGTGAAAGGTAAAGAATCACTAATGTTGAATGATCAGATCAAATGTGATGATGCATATTGGGTTCAAGGAATCAAATATAATCTATTGAGTGTTGCTTAGTTGAATAACTTAGGCCATAAGATGGAGTTTGAGAAAATGAAGGTCAAGATATTTGATGATGAAGGTAATCTAATTGGAATGGAAGTGCAAACAAAGGTAACTTATTCTACCTTGATCCTACAGTTGAGACATATTTATTTGCTAGAATTGAAAATGTGTGATTATGGTACAAATGGTTATGTCATGTAAACTTTGAGAATATGGTGAAAATCGGTAGAAATAAAAGAGTAAGAGGATTAATGAATCTATAAAAACCTGATAATGCTATGTGCAAAGAGTGTTAGCTTGTTAAGATGAAAAAGACTAGTTTCTCTAGAAAATCACACACTTTCAATGATATTCAAGAATTAGTGCATACTAATTTATGTGGTCCAATTGGAGTTGACAATTATTATGGTGATAGATACTCTATATTATTTGTGAACGATTATTCAAGGACGATGACTATAATGGTCACAAAAGTGAAACCACATGCTCTTAATATGTTTAAGTGGTACAAAGCAAGAGTTGAAAAAGAAACTGGTAAATCTTTGAATTTTTTAGATTTGATAGAGGTGGTGAATTTATGTTTGCTAAATTCTCTAACTTTTGTGTTGAGAATGGTATCAAAAGATAGTTATCTTCACCGAGGGCATCACAGAAGAATGACATTGTTGAAAAAATAAATAGATATATCATGGATTATGTAAGGACTTTGATGATTGAGAAGGAGGTCTCCCAGATATCTTGGAGGGAAGTAATCAATACTATTGTGTATACATGCAACTGAGCTCAATTAAAGAAAGGAACAAACAAGACACCTTATGAGTTATGATATGGTCACACACCAAATGTAAGTTATTTCAAAATATTTGGAAGTAGATGTTATATTGACAAGGATGTTAGCAATGGTAAACTTGATGTCAAAGGAATGAAGGTATATTCCTAGGATATTCATAAAAAATAAAAGCTTACAAATGTTTGAACAAGGCTACTAACTAGATGATTGAAGGTGCAAATGTGAGATGTGATGAGTTTGCAGAGAAGAAGGATCTAGAAAGCAAGAAGGAACCTGAAGATTACAACAACTTTTTTATGTTTATGAATATAAACCAAACACTCTACCTGAGTTACAACACAAGCCTACCAAACATCAAACAATAGCACTTAAGTCGTAGACAGTTATACCCAAGCACATGTACACTTGTACCGAGACTTGTTGATAAGAATGTGATTGGAACCAGTGGATTTTGAGAAACAAATTGAATGAGAATGGAGAAGTGGTAAGAAACAAAGCTAGATTGGTTTGCAAAGGTTATGCTCAAGAAGGCAAAGTTGATTATGGTGCGACTTTTGCACCTATTGCAAGATTGGAAGGTGTAATAACCCTATTGTCTTATGCTACATATAATAAATTTAAGGTATATCAAATGGATGTTAAATCTGCATTATTCGATGGAATGCTTGAAGAAGTCTACATTGAACAACTAGAAGGATTTGTGGAACTTCAAAAGAAGGACATGGTCTCAAAATTTGTTGGTGTAAATAAGTATTTACTATTACACTTTACTTAAGTTTACTTAGGTTAATGCATATTTTATTATTTATTTATTACTCACCTAGGAGTATGCGTACTCTTGTGAGTTGTCATGTTGACAACATAGGAGTTACCACTCTAATTATGCACATGGTGTCTACACTTAGGAGTTGGCACATTATTTGAGCACATGGTGTCTACAACATTCTAGACACCTCATCATGCTTATCCTCTTCTTGTGGAGGATATGTGCTTAGTTTTCGTGCTTATCTCCTAGTTCTTTCTAGACACATTCTAGATTCATCTTAGAGGCCTTTATATACAGGCTCTCCTAGTGTGTATGTACATGCTTCTGATAATAGAAAGCATTTTCATATTGATCATACTCTTAGTCTATTGTGTGCTTGTGCTTGTGCTCCTTGATCTTGGGTGAATCTTTCCCTAAGACAAATTCTTACATGGTATTAGAGCTTGGAGAGATTCTCGTCACTAGCCATTGGAGACCATTGTTGCTTTAACACCTTCGATCCAAAGATTTGGAGAATTCACAAAAATTGGGAGCGTCTAGAGCCAAAGCGGACCTCACCACTGCGTCTAGTGCATTGATTCGGTGAATTGACTATAAATTCACCTATGTTGGGCAATAGTCAAAATTGAGGCAAAAAAAATTTGCAAACCGGCAACTTGAAGGCCCGATTTGCAAAATTAGTATGATCATTTCATATCTATATATTTAATTTTTAGATCTACATTTTTTTCATCTGCCTCTCTACATTTTTTTTGGATTTGCATTATTTTCCAAAATAATTGGCCATCAGACCTATAGGAGAGACATTTTGCAGGTGAAGATTGAAGCTTGCTAGTGCAAATCATATATTTGCATCATATTCAGAAGGTCAAAAACCCCCAAAATCAGATTTTGTTTCATCCAAATCAGACATCTAAGGCAAAATCTAGAGCCTTTTGATTTTTGGAGGTGTGGCGGCGATTTAGGAAAAATAATAACAGTAGTGATTTTCAAACAGCGATATCTTCCTCATACGGACTCCTTTTTGCGAGCAATTTTTTTTTGTTTTGGGGTAGAATTTCGTGATCTACACATTGGTGTAGGTGGTTTGAGATCTTTGTTCCTGAATTTTTCTACGAGTCTCAAATCCTGATTTTTGCCACTTCAAATGCTTGGTACAGGCTCATCTGGACTCCAAAACAGGTTTTGTTTTTCTTGAAAGTGCATTTTTTTGTATACTTTCCAAATTTGCAATCAGATTATAGGTTCTGTGGACAGAAATACTGCTTTTAAAAATAGGCCCTAAATTGGCATGTGGCTATTGCACTAAGTGCCAAATCATACGTTAGGGGGGGTTGATTGATTATTTCTATATTTTGGGGGGTGCATACATTCATTGATCTCATGGAGTCTTGTCACATATGTTAGTCTAGTATAAGACCAAAGTTGACATCGAGGAACTATCAAAAATGGAGTGCTTTGATGCTTGATCATCTAAGAGAACATCAGGAAGTGATTCCTTCTCTTTGCTTGAAGATACCACCTTCATTCAAATATCTTTCTAAACTTCTTGGATTTATGTATAACAGTATGAGTAAGGAATCCTTTGCTCCTCTTCTTATGGCAAGTTTTCCTCATGATGTTTGGGTGGCTCTTTGGGAAGCATATGGAGATCCATGTGTTCCTCCATTTCCAAAGGACATTCTACATCCAGTCACTCCAATTATGGTACCTTCAACTTCAGTTGAGATCTCACCTCTTGATTCTCCTATTGATTCTACTGATCCAGTTACAGCCACAAATGCTTCGAATTCAGTGCAGTAGGACCCTTCGTGTCTTCTTACTTTACCTTCATGCAGTGACTTCCTTCTTTCCCTTGCAAGCTTGTTCATGGAGTCTCACGTTGAAGATGAGGGAGACACTATTGATGATATTTGTCTTCTCTTTGAGGTGAATTCTTCATCTGTTTCCATAGTGGTAGATTCATGTACTTCAACACAGCAGGGTACACTATGTCTTCTAGTTCTAGCCTCAGTTGATGACTTCTTAATTGACATTTCAAGTTTTTTCATCGAGTCACACACAACAGATTTGGAGGATTTCTTTGATGATATTCAACTTCTCTTTGATGAGGACAATCCTTCTATAGTTGTTGTGAGGGCCCATTCTGACCCTCATGTCCATTCTCTACGTGATCCATCTTTACAGGCCGATGTGATTGTGGATACTTATGTATAGCAGTTGCAAGAGGTCTCTTTATCATTTGAGGAGACTGTTGGTTCTTTAAAATAGGTTCTACATGGATATTTTCTTGATGTGCACATGTTCTTTTTAGCAGTATTGGAGGAAGAAACCATCGACATCAACATAGGGACACTTGTTTTAGAGATACCTTTCATCATCGAGATTCTTTCCACACATAGGGGAAGCATCTCACCTATACCTTTTCCATTGTTTCTTCCAAAGGGGAGGAACATTATACAACGGTCATGGATCAGCTTCTACATTGAAGCATTTCTCACTAATCAACAAACTACCTTTAGGGGGGAACTACCTTGTCTCCTTCTTCTCCTTTTTTGGGGGGGACTTTTTCCTCTTCAGAGTTTTTTCCTTCTCCTATTTCTCTCTTGTATATATTGGATGTATGTTGGAATGGAGGGGTCTTAATTACTCCATCCATCCATACATCATATGTGTTTTTCATCTCTCTTTTTGGGGGAGGGTTTTTCCCATGAGGTTTTCCCTCTTTCTCTGCTTTATGAGAGATTGCATATCATTATGTAAATGGATACCTAACATGGTCTAGTAGCTAGGACCCATCTTGCATTTCATCCTAGATCATGTAAGCTTAAGGGCATTCCCCTAAGTTACACTTAAGGGGGGTGTTGGTGTAAATAAGTATTTACTATTTACACTTTACTTAAATTTACTTAGGTTAATGCATATTTTATTATTTATTTATTACTCACCTAGGAGTATGCGTACTCTTGTGAGTTGTCATGTTGACAACATAGGAGTTACCACTCTAATTATGCACATGGTGTCTACACTTAGGAGTTAGCACATTATTTGAGCACATTGTGTCTACAACATTCTAGACACCTCATCGTGCTTATCCTCTTCTTGTGGAGGATATGTGCTTAGTTGTCATGCTTATCTCCTTGTTCTTTCTAGACACATTCTAAATGCATCTTAGAGGCCTTTATATACAGGTTCTCCTAGTCTGTATGTACATGCTTCTGATAATAGAAAGCATTTTCATATTGATCATACTCTTGGTCTACTGTGTGCTTGTGCTTGTGCTCCTTGATTTTGGGTGAATCTTGCCCTAAGGAAAATTCGTACAAAATTAAACAAAGCATTATATGAACTAAAGTAAGCCTCGAGAGCATGGTATGAAAGGTTACACTCTTATCTGATTAAGATATGATTTACTAGAACAAGTGAAAATAGTAATTTGTATTTGAAGAATGAATCACAAGATATGATGTTGATTGCTGAAATATTTGTTGATCACATAATATTTTGAGGAAATGATATGTTGAGTAAGTCATTTTTTGATCAAATGAGTACATAATTTGAAATGGCAATGTTTGGAGAAATCAATTTTTTCAGTGGTCTGCAAGCCTATCAAACACCCAAAGGTATCTATGTTACTCAATTTAAGTATGTGAAGGAAATTTTGAAAACATTTTGGATGGATTACTCTAAACGAATTGGTACATCTATGGTGACTAGAGTGAAATTGTCAAAGGAAGACACTACTAGAGAAGTTGATTAAACACAATACAGGTCTATGATTGGAAAGCTACAATATGTTGTATATAGTAGAGTGAATATTGCTCTAGTTGTTGGAATGGTTGCAAGGTTTTCATCTAATCCAAGAGAAACACATATGACTTTTGTAAAAAGGATATTTAGATATCTCAAAGGAATTGAAGATTATGGCCTATGATATAAACAAGAAGATGAATTTAATCTTAAACTCTACACAGATGTTGATTGGGCTAAAAATGTTGATAACATAAAAAGCACAAGTGGAGGAGCATTTTTCTTAGGAGAAAGGTTGATCACATGGATAAGAAATAAACAAAGTTGCATTTCACAATCTATTGTTAAAGATGAGTATGTTGTTTCCACAATCAATTGTTCAAATATCATATGGATCAAACAATTATTAGTAGGAATGCAAGAAGAAGTAATCAAGCTTTTCATTATTTACCATGATAACACAAGTGATATAATTTTTTATTTTTTTAAATGGTGATGCATGCAAAGACAAGGCACGTATCTTGTTGGAAATATTATGATAGGCTAAGTTACTAAGAGGGGAGGGGTGAATCAGTAACCAATAAAACTTAATCGTTAATTAGCAATTAATTCTTCATGAGTATTCTAATCTAATTGCATGCATGAGAAAATGAAAACATTAAAGCATTCATAACATTTTGACACACAATTTGGTGACCCAAAAACCTTCAAAATAGAAAGTAAAATTGGGGTGAGGATGATACCCACAAGCTTTAGTATTGTAGTATAAAGTTGGCCTATTAAGGCTTACAATGATCACTTCTGATGATTTGCCCTGTTCGGAGCAATAAGGACTACTAGGTCCACCTTGCAAAAGGATTTACGAACATACAATGAAGTATGCACTCAGTAAAGAGATTTGCATAAGCCTATTAAGTCTACCTTGTGAAAGGATTTGACTGATCCACCTGTTAGGATGAAATAGTAGCTAATCTTTGATCTGCAACTTGGTTTGTTGAATGAGATTCCTTTTATTGTAGTAATCACCTTGTTGTGATAGATAAATCTTTGTTGCTCCTTATAATATTGTAGCCTTTGTAATTTGATCTTCTTCTCTTCTTTGCCTATTGCATTACTTCCTTACCATACATTGGATGTGATACAATACATTACATGTATACCAATCTAAATTACAAATTACAAAGTCAACCCAACTGCAGGAACTCGGGTTCTGAAGACTATCTCAATGAGGTTCTGATACTCGGCATCCACTATCAATGCTCGGCATCGTCATGCCCTCAGTAGATGTAGAAGCTCGGTCCATACTGATCACTTCTAAGTAGTTTTGAACTTGGTCTGCATGGTGACTTAACAAATACTGTGAAACTCGACATATAAACTAAATCACTTGATTCACACCACATAGCTCGATCAATGCTATCACTACGAACTCAGTATAAATTGAGTCACTTGGTTAACATTGAGTGGCTTGATTAACACTAGACTCACATCACATCAACTGCGAACTTAGTAAGCACTGCACAACTCGATTTGCACTGAGGAACTTGGTAAACCTTACGAAGCTCGATTTACAATGTTGATCATCAACTTGATAGTAATTGCTCAGCACAAACTGAATATTGTCTCTTGGACTCAGTAGCAACTGTAGAACTTGGTAGAGTCTAAAATTCTTGGTTAACACTGTTAACTATATAATATGCTTAGTAGATACTTACAATCTGAATAAGTGTATATCACTAATAACAAACATGACTGAAATGTCAACAATCTATCAAGTATCATTACTTGAGGGAGAAAGTATAATAAAAGCAAGGCTTGAGTATGTACAATCTAAGGAGAAAATTGTTGATATATTTACCAAGACATTGCCTAAGGATTCTTTTGAGTATCTAAGAGGTAAACTGGGATTCCTACCCCTATCTAGAATTCATTAGGTGAAGCTACATGTTGCATTAATTCATGAATAAATTGAAATATATTATGGAGTTGATGTAGAAGTTTTCACGCTTAGGAGCATTTATGAAGTTGTGAAGTTAAATTTGATGAATCTAATGTAATATGTACATGCAAGGTACAAAGGTAACTACAAGGTTTTATAAGTTTCACATTGAAATTTAAAATGACCTTTGGCATTGTTGTCAAAGGGGACGAATATATCCAAAAGGAGGAGAATAACCTAGAAAGAAAGAGAAGAATAAAAAAGGAGAGAATATATTATAAAGGGGGAGAATATGATGAATAGAGAGAATAATCAGATGAAGATGACAAAATATTGAACCTCAATGAGAAATCATAAACAAAATGGGAGTAATGTTGAGGATAATGCAAATTTGTTGTTGCTAAAGATACATACCGAGTATTAGTTTGCAAAACCAAAATTGCCAAGTTGTATTATTGAGAATGCATACATTTGATTATCTGATTTGATGTTTTATAATATCTTATGTTATGTGTTTATATCAATGCTAAAGGGGTAGATTGTTAGCCTCAATTAATATTGTAATAGTTGATGAGGAGATTGTTAGACGATGATAGTATGAATGTATGTGAAATAGTCATATCATTTATTATATTGTCATTAATGACAATGTCTTAATTGGCCAAACATTATGCTAACTCAAGAAAGTATCATATCATTTGATTGATGAAGAGGATTTGAAGAAAGTACGATGAAGTCAGAGTTGATATTTAAGGTATTTAATGGGTACTTGAATGAGTTGGACAATGATCATGTAATATTGGTTTGATTATTTTATAATCATGTATCAATATAATATATTGAAGCTCACAAGTTTAACTGAGTCACAAGGTTAATGAAGGGATGTTGTATTCATCGAGTTACTACAATATTGCCTAAGCAAATGCAACGAGGAATGAAGAGCAAAATGTTGCCTGAGAGAGTTAGTGATAATTGTATTATGTGTTTCTTGAGTAAGTGCAATGTTAATCGACTGACAACAAGATGAACAAGTTTGAGAAACTAGAATCTAAGGTTGACTTTTCATGCAAATTTGGAAAGTTCGAGAAGGTATATTGCGAGAGTAAATTTTTTACAAGATCAATGATGGAGAAAAATTAAAAAGGATCTGATGAAGGAAATTAAAGAAGGATAAGGATAAACACAAAGTTCTATTAAAATTTATATTTTCTATGTGTTTAAATTCATTGTATGAAGGAATTCAGTTGTAAACCTAAGATTAATGATTCTAATTAAGTGAAAAAAGATGGAAGGATCTAGAAGCTTTGAGAAATCTATTTAAGGAGGATAAAATGACAGTTTAAGTTGTTTATCTAATTGAATATGATTGTTGATCAAGAGTTGATTGAAGGTTGTTTTGGAATGTGAAGTTATTGAAGGTGAGGAAGAAAGAGTTGAGCCAAGTGAGCCAAGTAGAGCAGAGAAGATAAGGAGATAAAAGATTTTTTGGGAGACAAAATTAGTTGAGTGAGTAGAAGACGAAGGAGTAAGAAAAAATATCTTAACAAGAAAAGGTAGTTTTTATTTTTAACATATCACTTTATACTACTTACAGTTTAACCATTGTAGAAGAAAATCTCAAAAGCACTGAGTGGACCTAACAAGTCTATGAAATCCTATATGGTAACATCGATTAGTGGTGTTTGTAATTAATTTAAATTAGGATACTCTTTTTAGTCCTAGATAGGGAGTGATAAGGTCTAGATGATCTTTTGGTGAAATCCTCTAACAAGGTCACTTTAACAAAGTGTTTGTAACCTTTAACAAGGTAGTCTCCTAACAGAGACCACTTTAGAAGAGTGAAATTTTTGGGTTGCCAGTCCCAAGTATTTTTTCCCTGAACAAGGTTTCCATGTTAAATATTGGTGTCAAAATTGTGTGAATGTTATTTGTGTTGAAAGTTGTTTTACAAGTTTTTACAATTTACTACAACTCACTAATAACTAAGATATCACTAGGTAATTACTGGAAATTTACTGTCACTCGATAATTCAAGGAACAATTTGATAATAGTTAGAAAAGAAGTTGAGTATGAGTTAATTTTTATGTTGGAAATGTCTACTGAGTGATTGGATATATAGAAGTTTTTATTTGCATTGCTTTGATCATGACAAAAAGTTTGAAGGGATTGTGCGATAACTGCACATAACTAATTCACCCCTCTCTCAGTTATCCACCAAATTATTATATTATGTTTAGGTTTATTGTATAATGTTTGGATTAGGATTAGCATTATGACTAGTTTGGGGTTGAATTTGTTAGGATAAGGGGTTTTATCTTTAATTAAATCATGGTACTCATTCATTCTATACATTAGGGTCACACTTAGGGATAGGGTTCATGTTGGAAATTTGCTTAGCGTCTCCTTGGGATTTGCAACATGAATTAACCACCTCCTATTGTATTATAATACTATTGGTTGTATTCGACATTGACAGGTCAATCTTTTGGTACAACAACAACCCTATTCTTTCTAACAATTGGTATCAGAGTTTGGTCATAGGTTCAAATCCTCATACCCTTGGGTAACGCTGAGAGGAGATTGTTGTAAATTTGGTCAGCACTCCCCTTGGGATTCATGGCATGGCTTAACTACCTTCTATGGTTCTATAAGACTATTGGTTGTATTGGGCATTGATAGGTCGATTTTTTGGTGCATCAACAACCATGTCCTTTCTAACAATTCAAAGTTCAGGATTAAGATTATTGGCAGGGAGAGGTTTGACATGATGGTTAATATCATAGTTAGAGACAAGGGTTATTTTGGTTTAGATTATATTTCAAATTTAGGATTAGGATTATAGTTAAATAATGGTTAAGGTTGAGATTGACATCATTGTTAGTATTATCACTAGTTTTATGATTAGGGTTTAGGATGATGATTAAGGTCATAGTTATAGTTAAGTTTGGGGTTAGGATTTTGGATAGGGTTTCTCTAGTGATATCTATCTCATGATACCTCCTAATTATCTCATTTTTCCTATCCATATCTTTCTCTTCCTTTAAGATGGTTAAAGTTAGAGTTTAAATTAGGGTTAAGTTTAAGTGGATGTATAGTCATTTTATACCTATCAATTTTCTATTCACACATATTTTGTACAAATATATTTTCCTGCTAACCTTATTAGTTCCATAAATATATGAAAATAAAAAATCAAATTATTTCCTTAATTGAACTAAATATTCTTTATTGTACCCATTGCACCCTAAGGTGTGATTTCTAGTTTTTAATTTGAAGACAATTTAAAAATCTAAAGTTTGGTGAACTTTATTTTTAAAATGTATTTTTGTTCATTAATTCTAATTTTAGTTCTAAGGGTTTAACTATTTTTTAAGTTACAAAATAACTGAAAAAATCAAAACTATAGATAAGCATGAATTAATTGTAATAATGTACCTTGTAAGCAAGTACATCACCTGTCTATGATCCTGAAAAATTGCACCCAGTGTATCATCATGTTTCATGCCATACATATGATAGTTGACACCTACACAACAATAATTAAGTCAAATTTTTTGGGTGTTGAGAATTTATGGTACCTTAGGCTCCCATTCTTCACATAAATATGAAGTGTAATGAGCCTTTTTCAAATGTAGCTTCTATGAACTATTAATCTATAAAGTGTTACATTTTATTAGTCCCTACAAGGGAACTAATATTTTTGGTAGTGACACACAATTAATTTAGCTTGAGACAAGTTATTTTTCTAAAATTTAAATAGGACATATATAATAAAACATTTTTGTTATCATAATTCTAATTTTCTATTGGTCTAATGGAATTTTGCTATGGGTAATTTTATTTTTTAATTGCCAAAAATAGACAAGAAAAAGAGATGTGGATAAGATAATTATGACAATAAGATTCGTAGTGATTTATTCCATGAGATTGGTGGGACAAACTTCTCGACTTCTGATAGAAACTTCCCATAGTCTAGAAGCTTCTAGTCATTTCCAATGTACAAATCAAATGATTTCATTGGCAGTCAATGCACCCATTGTGAATGCCTAGTGAGGAATGTGACATATATGCACGAGGTTAGGTGAGGAGATTATACAGGCAAAAAAGAATAAATTCAATCAAAAATTTAAAAAATTGAGCAATTCCAATCAATAAACTATCATTTCTTTCTGTCAAAACTGATAAATCCATGGCACAAGATTTTAAGATTATCATAGAAGCACATGCCTATAATTTTTTATATTTAATGTATAGATGTACATAAATTCAATTAATGATTCTTTGTTGGTCCTTTATGCTAAATTATTTTTTCCCTTAGTTTTGTGTGAGTGTAGCATCAGGGTGTAATGAGTCTGTGAAAAGTTAGCCGTTGGTGTTCTTCATGTGAATCCCATATGGAAGGTTCATTTGACCACTTGACTTAATCTCTGTTTGAAGTCTTTTCTTTAGGACATATTTTCACATTCATGAGTCAAATTCCTGTAAAGTCTTTGTTCCTCTGTCAAATTCCTTGTTGCTTATAATATCTTGCAAATAGAAGACAATAAGAGTTTGGGGCATGATCTGTATTATAACTTATAGATCGTCATTGTAGAATTAAGTTTTCAGTTGTTCCAAAAATCACTACCTTGAAATCATGGCTAGATACACGAATGCACTTATTTACAAATTTGATAGTACAAAAAGGTAGGAGGTCAAAGTAATATTGACTTAACAATGTAAGTGGATTGATGTTTGGTGTCTAAAGAATTGGTTATAACCTAATCACAAAAGAAAATACATGTTGCCTTAGAAATCCCATCGATTAATTATACATGGATTGGAAAAATAGTTAGAAATACCATCGAGTATACATGGACTGGCAAAAATGTTATATCAACTAAAAGTTGCAAAAGGTGATAGTTTCCATATTTTAAGCTTCATCCCTTGTGTATCACACATGTACATACACAAGAATATTGACCAAGATCATGAATATGAGTAAATATTGTTGACATGAGAAATTGTGTCTTTAACAAAAGTGCCTTTGAATTTCTATTTTTTTGAAATATTTTCAAATTTTCTATTAATATAATACTCAATATAAGACTTATGATTGATTAATAAATAAATAATAAAATCATGGTTAATAATTTATTTCAGCATTGTAATAATAAATTAATTATTATCATGAGGAGAAAAATTAATAAAGATTTTTTTCTTTGGATTTTTTATTATATTTTGTATTTAATCTATTGATTATTTTATTTTGGGCCAAATACATAGATCTTAGTTTAAATTCAAAAAACATTATTCTTTTTATATATAATTTTTCTTTGACATTGTATCATATATATCTTAGGCTATAGACTAAGCTTTATCGAACTCGTAAAATAAAAAAAGCAAACGTTAAAATATTCTCTTGAAGTACAAGTCACATAGCTTTCACCCTTTCAAAAGAAAAACAATTATGTTTTTCAACTAAACTCTACAATTATAAATATGTGTGCACTTTTCTTCAACTATAGAGAAAATTTATCACTCATTTTTAACAAAAGATGGGGTCTCTAGCTCCATGAAAGCTTTTGTTATTATATTTATATTATAATTTTGACCAATTTTATTTTCTAATAAAACAATATTTAGTTATAATATTTTATTATTTGCAATTTATAAGAATTTATTTAAATTTCAAAAATTTATATTAGTTTCTTCTATAAATTTTTATTGAAATTTACATTTCTAAAATTTATTTATTTATTTATTTATTCTCTATTATGATTATTTTATTTTTTATTTTTTTCTACATAAAATGTTTTTTTCCAAATATTTCATTTTAACATATATTAAAATATGGTTGTATATTTTTAAATTAAACTTATATAAAATATTTGTAAAATATTTTATTTTATTTTGGAATAATTTATTCTTAACTTTAATCTTATTATAATCTGAAGCCTTAATCTTAACCTCAGTTTTGATCTTAATTTTTTTTTTTAAAATTATCGGTAAAAGGTTGAAGTCATTTGAGTTATATATTTATATTAAAAAGAGGATAAGTTACAAAATTTTACCTCTGTTCAAACGAGCACTGGTAGGAAAGAATGTTGAAGTTGATGAAAAATCAACCCCACAGCTCCCAAGAATCACCTGCATGCAAACACCTATCACAGAAGATATAAGCAAAAAACTATGGAAGTTGGAATTCCCAAATCCACAGATGAGACATTCTTGATGAGCAAAAAGAGAGATTGTTATAATCAAAAGTGAATGAATAAATTACAAAGAGATCAATCCTTATGAAAGGAGATCAAAAGCCTAACGGGGTAAAACCTAGGTTTCATTATAATAATTAATTAATTAATTAATTAATAGATGTTTAAAGTTTAGCTTAAGCAACTAGAGTTGATTAGGAAATATCTAATTACTCTAACACCCCCCTTAAGATAAACTTAGGGAGTAGCCAAAAACCTAGAAACTAATGCTGAAAGTAGATTTGGGTCTCGACAAACAAGGCCTGATGAGGTACCCAAGCATAACCAAATCTCCGAAAAGAGGAGAAATAGAGAAAACCACATGGGAAAAACCCTACTCTAAAAAGAGGTGGAAAACATGCTGAAAAGACTAGTGAAGGACTAAAGAAGCCTCCAAACTAGGGAATGTCCCAAAAGATATGAACAAGAGATGATCATGAAGAACATTACTAAAGCATGTAGAAGCTACAAAGCTCTGTCAAAAAGTAACTGTTGATCTAAAGAACCTCCACTGAAATAGATCTTGACCAGGCAGAGAAGACAGGCAATTGGAAAATTGGGCCAAAAGAACTGCATGTCAAGGAATCGTGATCAAGCTGTACAAAAGAGTACATATGTGTATACTGAGGTGATCAATCTCAGACATGTCATGAGGCTAATGTCACAGAAGGGACACTCACTAGACAAAAGAAAATGGAAAACAAAGGCAAAATATCAAACCCCCATGGCACTTTATCAGAGTAGTGCATGTACAATAAGGCACAAGACATAATGAATCTGAAGAATACAATAATCTACATACATATCCTTAGATGACACTACTTGAATCAAAAGGAAAAACAAGGCAAAAATAACTGAAACAAAAATACAGATGTAGTATGGCACTTTATCTTAGTGTATTTGCAAGACTGCATACAAAATATGTCTAAATAGATCAGAAGAGACATAAGACTAATACAATAGATAGTACAAGGCATGATAAATCATCTAAAGCAACAAAATTGATCCTTGGACCTAAAACAACCACGTTATCCATCAAAATGCAAAAATGTAGAAGACTAAGTAGAATGAGTCTGGAACAAAATCTAGAAAAACAACTAGCATTACTGGAAAGATCTCGAAAAGACCTTTCTAATGATATAGAGAATTCTCAAATCGGAGATTGGATGCTCAAGATATGCCTCTCGGAGTGTGAAAAGGAACTCTGGACTTCGACAACAGAAAAACCATCAAAAAAGCATCAAAACTAAAAACTAATAGTACCACTGTGATAGGCTCAAAAATAGTTTTTTGGTGATATCTCGTTCTTAGAAAATGGAGTCTGTATGTCCAAGATATGAGCAAAATCGCGAAGGTAGGTCCAAACAGAGGCTGAGGAGGTGACATTGTATGTTAATGCAGTGCTGATGTCAACAAGTTACGAGCCCAAATTTGATGTTCAAATGGTCATCAAGGCAAAAAAATGCTTGAAAAATGACCTCTATCGAAAAAAATATATCTGACCATTGAAAACATAGAGTCAGGCAAAGGGCCAATACCAGATTAAAAAAATTGATGGCCAAAAGAAAACTCCGTGTTTCAAAATGTTGAATCGGCGTGGGCAACTAAAAAGAAACTATGACCAGAAAAGAGCAAACACGCCTAAAACACGAGGCTCAATCAATTAATGACCACACCTAATCTCCAATCAAAACATGTGAAGTGTGGAACAAAAAGATATCGCCAATCACCACAAACAATCGGTGAAAGACCTACACACAAAACTTGGAGAGAGGCCCACGTTCTCCAAAACCAAAAACATGCATGCGCCAATAATTTTGTATAAACCGTTACACACCCATCAAATTACCAAAGAATTGCATGTAGAGGCACATGCATCAAAAAATTATGCCTAGCCACTAGCCAGCACCGAGCGTCAAAATCCCCTGCTCGTATTTGGGACGTCGTACTTTGCCTGCAACTAATATGGTTCTAACATGCTTGCGGTAACTTTTAACTATACAAAAATACAATAAAAGTGAAATGCAACAACTTGCAGGAAAATTTTACCAAGGAAAAAATGCAAGTTCACTTTTAAATTTTTTTTTAGGGTTTTGGTTATATAATCTTAACAAATATTATAATGTATTTTGGGCTAAAAAAAATTTTATAGATGTACTTTCATAAAATAATTATAAAATATTAAAAATGTCATGTTTTATTGAATATTTAAAGTGGCATGTAAGAATTTATTTGTTAGCAAAAGTATAGATTAACATTTTTAATTGAATAGTTAAAGTGATATAGAAAATTTTAATTTGTTAATTTTAATTTAAATCTTATTATTTAGCTTTTATTTCTTAATAAATTTTATTATATAATATTTAAAATCTTTTTTAAAAATTAATGTTTAATATCTATTTTAAATAAATTAAATATTAGACTGGTAAAGTTTTTATTTTATTTATATATTTTCAATTTTTTATTGAGCCTCTTGTCCTGTTAGAATGCCCTGCCGTATTAGGAAGTTGTACTTTGCCTGCAAGTTTTGAAATACAATGACAATTAGATTTTTTTAAGGACTAAACTACGGATTCACTTTTTATTTGTTTTTATTGTTTATATAATTTTCTTATATAATATTAAATATTAACAAATACTATAATCTTTTTGTCAAATAACTTAAATTTTAAATTTATATATTGTGATGGTCAATGACATGTAACAATTTAGTTATAGATCTAGTTAGATAAAAATAATTATAAAATATGTCATATTTTATTGAATAGATAAAGTGACATTAAAAAATTTATTTATTAGTAAAAATTATACATTAGAGTAGGATGTAAAATTATTTTATTCATATTTAAATTATTTTTATTTTTGGTGTGATTTTGGTATATAATATTAACAAATAGTATAATCTTATTTTTAAATAATTCAAACACTAAATTTATATATTGAGATGGTAAAAGTTGAATATAACTTTAAAATTTAATTTTTTTTAATAATTTAATAATTGCTTTTAATATTTACATTATAAAATATTTTTAATAAAATTTTAATGAAAATTAAAAAATAATATGATATGATATGTATAACTAAAATATATATATTTATTAGTATGATTTACATTATTAGAAAATAATTAAAATATTACACATTTAAATTTAAATTATAGATTATAATATTAGCAAATATTATAATCTTATTTTTAAATAATTTAAACTCTAAATTTATACATTGAGATGGTAAAAGTTGAATATAACTTTAAAATTTATTTTTTTAATAATTTAATAATTGCTTTTAATATTTATATGATATGATATGTATAATTAAAGAAAAAATATTTATTAGCATGATTTGCATTATTAGAAAATAATTAAAATCTTACTCATTTACATTTAAATTTAAATTATGTGAGATTTTGTAATTTTACAAATAATTTAAGAAAATATTTAAGAGTATAATGAAAAAAATAATTATGATAAATTATATATTTTATTATTTTATTGTTAGAATTTTGTTTTGTTGGAAATGAAAAAATTGAAAATATATAAATAAAATGAAAAATTTACCAATCTAATATTTAATTTATTTAAAATAGATATTAAACTTTTTTTTTTTTAAAGATTTTAAATATTATATAATAAAATTTATTGAGAAATAAAAGTTAAAAAATAAGATTTAAATTAAAATTAACAAATTAAATTTTTATTTATTACTTTAACTATTCAATTAAAAATTTTAATCTAGACTTTTATATACTTCTAGTAATAAATAAATTTTTACATTTTTAATATTTACGTCGAGAGGCGTTCTATACAATGGCACACAAATGCCCAGCACAGGAATATGCCAAGATTCTTTGTCAATAAAAAAGAATTGGGAGCGGTTACAAACTTCCAAATTAAATATTAAAAAAGAATTCTCGAAATAATAGTTGGCCAAAATAATAGGAAGCCAAATGGAGGCCGAAATAATAGGCCCGAAAAAGTAGGGCCCAAAAAAGTAAGACCCAAAAAAATAGTGGCGAAATAATTTCAATATGATTTTTTTTTTTGTTAAATATAATTTTGCATGCACATTCATGCTTTTTTTTTGTGAGGAGTGGGGGAATTTGAAACAAATTCGTGGAATGTGAAGAGACTTCTATTGGGGGATATGAGGAGCCTCTCAGAAGTTATAAAACCAAGGCTCCTCATTTCATTTTCATTTTATGTTATTGGAGGATTAGATTGGAGTTTTTGAATAGGAGTAAATTGAAGTTTTGGAGTAACATTTTTGCAGGTGAGATTTCTATTTTTTATTTACATTTTCATTTAGATTTAGAGGTAGATGTAAATTGAAATTCAAAATTAGTTATAATATTCTACTTTGATTTAGATTTCAATTTTAATTAATTTCATTTAGGTTTAGAATTCTGTTCATAACTATTTAGGCTTGCATTTAATAGTTTAGTCTTGCATGTTTGATTTAGATTTAGATTTGTATTCAAAATCTATTTGATATATATATATTTTATAATACTTTTCATTGTTAATGGTGCTTGATGGGAGTGTTTTAGGGGTGTCTTCTTTTCTATTTCTGAAATATTTTAGTCCAATATGTACTTTCCTAACCAAATCTATCCATTTTCTTCTGATTCATGCATGGAGCTTCCTGACGCTATTAGCGCATTGCTGGGATTGAACGGGAATGGATTAAAGATAAATGACTGACTCTGGATCTGGATATGCTTTTGGAATTGGCTCTGTTGTGGCTCCAATTTATAGGTTCCTTCCTGCTACCTATTCTTTCGGTGGTTTAATCTGGTTAAGTGCGGATTGAGAGGTTCTTGCTCATTCCCATAATCCTACCCCTAACTCTAACCCTAAATATAACCCTAACTATAAATCTAACTCTACCACAATTAGACTCTAATCCTAACCCTAATCCTTAGTTTAACCTTCACTAAAACCGTAACCTAACCCTAACTCTAACCTTAACCTTGACTCGAAACTCTAACTCTAACCTTAACCTCAACTCAAACCCTTACCCTAACCTTAACCCTGATGTAACTCTATATACAACCCTAACTCTAAATATAAACCTAACCTTAACCATCACCCTAAAACTAACCCTTTCTCTACCCCTTTCTCTAACTCTAACCGTAAATCTAATTTTAACCCTAACCCTAAGCCTAATTTTAACCCTAATTATAACCCTAATTTAAACTCTAACTCTAGCCCTTATTCGAGCTCCACTTCTAACTCTACCTCTAACTCAAACCCTAACTCTAATTCTAATCCTAACCCTAACTATATGTTTAACCTAAACCCTTATTCTTACCCTCGCCCTTTCCTTAACCCTAACCCTAACTCTAATTCTAACCCTAACTATATTTGTAACCCAAATTCTAACCCTAATCCTAACATTAACTCTAACTCTAATTCTAAACCTAACCTTAACTATAACCCTAACAAGATTCATAATCCTAAAAATAACCCTAGCCCTAACCCTAATGCTAATCCTGACTCTAATTGTAACTCTATTCCTAACCGTAACTCTAACCCTATCCATAACTCAAACCTTAACAATAGCCCCAACCCTAACACTAACCCTAACTATAACTCTACTCTTCAATATAACATTTTACGTAACAATATGCTTAAAATAAAACTAAATTAAAGTGATGCAAATAAACACCATATATAGAATTAAAAAATAAAATATTCAAGAATAATTTTATAGTAAGTTTATACAATTGTATTTAAAAATAAATAAATAATTCAGCACTTACCTTAAAAAAATAAAAATAAATTTAAAAATACTTTTCCTATTGCGCCGCGATTGCCACTAGCTTATATATACCTCTATATATATTACGCCGAGAGTAATCGTTCTCGAGGCGGCTATTTTTATTTTCATAAATCCCAACTGTGATTAAAATAACCTTGAGATTAAATGAAAATAAGCGCCTCGAGAACGATTACTCTCGACATAATATATATAGAAGTGTATATTTTATAATGATTTTACGAAAGTAGAAACTATTCAATAAAACATGACATTTTTAATATTTTATAATTATTTTACGAAAGTAGATCTATAAAAAGAATTTAACAGCCAAAAATATTAAAAGCATTTTTTCTTGGCAAAATTTTTCCACGAGTTGTTGCATTTCACTTTTATTGTATTTTTGTATAATGTTACCACAGCGATGTCAGAACCGTATCAGCTGCAGGCAAAGTACAACGCCCCAAATACGAGCAGGGAATTCTGAGACTCAGCCGGTGCCCGACTGGCCACCACATCGAGGTCGAATAAAACCTTTCCCATAAAATACGCATTGAATGAAGCAATCACCAAACAAAAGCGTTGAAGTCAAAGGTACATAAGACGCACCTCCAAAATCTGCACACCACAAAATTTCGCAATACCAATAAAATCTGCTACTGAATGTTAGATTTAATTTGCACCAATCACTGGAAATTTTGCATCAAAAAATGCACATGTAGAGTATACAGTCACTGAGTGTGGAGCATGATAAACGTGGCAGCTTGAGGTCTCGAGATTCTGCTTGTGCATGGAAACGCACTTTGAGTGTTGACTATGCATTGAAGATGCTTCTCGGAAAGTCCACAAGGCAATGGTGCTCTGTAATAAACCATATGTTCCACTCTCTCTCCTTCTCATACAATTTGTCTCGGGATCATGGGACGGAAAGCTACTGATGGGTCTCACCAAAATTCCTGATCTACTCGTGGCAGGGGGTCAGTTCTACCGGAAAAACCTTTTTGATGCCATGCCCTCCCCTCCATTGGAGATCGACATCTGAGATAGTAGCGAGCTTTACAAGCTGGACTGCAAGACGAACACTTGGATCCGTTGTGCAGATCTAAATACGCAGGGGCCCAAAAATAGGTCGAGGTGCATAGGATCTAGGACAAGGAGCAAGCACATGGGAGTTTGTGAAGCCGCCTGGGCATGATAGGGAACAGGTCAGATAAGGGCCTACATACTAAGAACTGTGAGATAGATAGATAGATAAAATTTTAACGTTCACGAGGCTAAAAATAGTCTATGGGACATCAAGACAACTCAAGCAGACTTAAGTAGCATTGTTCGCTTCTTGTGTAGAATGATGATGAGTCCACCCAATAGCTCAATGTACTCTTCGTTGAATAGGTTATGCCAAGAACTGTCACATATAGTATCCGCAAATTTATCTCTGCCATCTTTGTAGGCTGCACATTCTAAAATAAAGTGTTGTTCAGTTTCCACTTTCCCAAAATTGCAGAATCTACAAATTCTCTCTTCCCAAGCCTCCTTTGGCCTCTTCCAACACCCAGTCTCACAACGAAGTTGGTGAGAGTTGGTTCTCAGTTGAGCAATAAGAATTTTAGCCCTCCAAGAAATGTTGGCTCTTATGTACGCTTTTTGGAGTCGATCACAAGTGGGGTTGAACTCATTTATATAATATAGTTTCTTCCTCTCGATCTCACTTCCCCAATTTCTCTTGTAGAATTTTTCCATAACAAAGACCTTTATTTCTTTATTATTTGTGGGGCACATATTGAATTTAATATTCCATTTACTCATCCATTTGATGTTTTGTTGCATCCATGTCCTTTTTCGCTTACATAGTGTGTCATTAAAGACAACTTTGGGCCATCTATCATCTTCCATTTTTTCGATTATTTTTAAATAGCTTAGAACTCGAACCATAGCAAGTGCCTCGATAGGAGCAGCCCCCATTTCACTTAACATGATATCATATGAAATAGTGCTTTTGATTTTAAACTTGCTTGTGATCAAGTGCTTTTGGATTCCTTCAATTTGTTTCCATTGTGCTATAGTAGTGTTGCTGGCCCATAATTCACACCCGTAAAGAACAATTGGCAGCACAAGAAGACCGAATAAGGTTTGAATAGTTTTCCAATCCCACAACTCCGCTTCACAGCACCTATTCTGAAGAGCATAAAAAGCCTTCCACCCACCTAATGTCCTTTTATACCTGCAACTAGACCAACTTAGTTTTTTGTTGAAATCAATGCCAAGGTATTTATACTCCGCAACTTCTTCAAGAATGCTTCCATTGTAATAGAATTCATGTTGATGTTGTTTTTTATTATTAGAGAAAATCATAACCTTAGTCTTGTTGATATTGACCTGCATCCCCACCATTTCGCAAAAGCACTCAAGAGAAGATAGATGATCTTGCAAACCACAGGCAGATTTGGCAATTAAAATGAGATCGTCCACATATAGGAGCAACTTTATAACAAATTCACCTAGCTGAATGCCTTCACCCTTTTGCATGTTTAACCACTCTTCTAGTTTGTCAGTATATAAACCAAACAAAGTAGGAGATAAAGGGCAGCCCTATTTGACCCCGACATCACTCCTAAAACATTATGAAATGCCATCTGAAATTTTGATTTTGATTTGGCAATTAAAATGAGATCGTCCGCATATAGGAGCAACTTTATAACAAATTCACCTAGCTGAATGCCTTCACCCTTTTGCATGTTTAACCACTCTTCCAGTTTGTCAATATATAAACCAAACAAAGTAGGAGATAAAGGGCAGCCCTATTTGACCTTGATATCGCTCCTAAAACATTCTAAGATGAACTCCAAACAAAGGGGACCTCCAAAAAACCACGTTGTCTCCAATAACTGAAGAGACAAGGGCTAAAGTAGGTTGTCTCGAGTTGAGAGAAGCCTTGTTTCAAAAAAAAAAAAAATGCTCCACCCAAGGAATTGCGTGGAGGAAGTAGAGGTTGGTGTGGGGGCCAAGCAAGTTGACTGGACTGGCCCAATGCTTTGGAAAGTAAACGCAGGTCAAAAAAATCCTGTCAATAGTGAATTCATGCCCATAAATGCTCAAAAAAGGCATCCAAGGTTGATATGCGTGAGCATGCGCAGGTGGTACAAGCTGCTTAGGTACCCACTATAAAAGCATTGCCACCCCCCAATTTAAATTTTGAAAAATAAAATAAAATATCGCCACCTCGATTTCCTTGCCCAACTCAATAGGGCCTGGGTGCAAAAACAATTTGTCTCAAATTTCAACAGCCTTCAAATTGGATGTATTTTATATGGAAATGGGGTATTTGAGCACTCTAAACTCAATGGTGATGTTCGTTTTTGCTCAAAGTGCACTAAAAATTAGTGACCCCCCAAATCCAATAAAAAAATCATTGAAAGTTCAGATCTAAAAATCAATGCCAAATTTCTCACAAATAGAACAGGAGCATGAAGATCTGGAGCTCTGATACCATGTTGAAGTTGATGAAAGATCAACCCCACAACTCCCAAGAATCACCTACATGCAAACACCTGTCACAGAAGAAAGAAGCAAAAAATTATGGAGGCTGAAATTCCCAGATCCATAGATGAGACATTCTTGATGAGCAAAAAGAGATATTGCTATAATCAAAAGTAAATGAATAAATTACAGAGAGGTCAATCCTTATAAAAGGAGATCAAAACCCTAACAGGGTAAAACTTAGGTTGCATTATAATAATTAATAAAAGAATTAATTATTAGATGCCTAAAGTTTAGCCTAAGCAACTAGAGTTAATTAGGAAATATCTAATCACTCTAACAAAGAATAGAGAAGAAAACCTTCAGTCTTGCCCAAGACTTTTGTCCTATACACGATCTAAAAATTTTAATTATTATAAGTGAAGTTTAGTATAATATTAGCATCAATTCTAATTCAAAAACCCTAACTTAGCCTTTGTCCTAATTCAACATTCTAATTTCAATTGAGAGAGAAAAACTTTAGGAATACAACTAGTTTGATAGCAAAGTTCATGCTTATAAATTTCACGGTCCTTAAGGTTTTTCATCACCATTTGCAATCACACTCTCCAATTCATAATCAAGAATAGAATTACTATCAAAAAATAGATAAATTAATTTTAATTTAAAATTATAAAACATTAAAATATAAATGTTGAATTATTTATATTTAAATTATTTAAACCATTTTTGGGGTTTATTTTTTTATTTTTTTAATGGACTTGACAACGACTTCAAGTAGAGAGGACTCCCTTGTAATCTAAAATGTGAACTTATATTTATTGTTTAGTTCTTTCTACTTCCTACAATAGGCAAGGACTCCTGCTCAAACAAAGCCCTTGTTTTGTTATTTTCTCATTTTTCAAGTAGTGTTATTGGGGACACACATATAGATTGATCTTGATCATCAACTTGGTTTTAGAGGAGGTTCTTCATTCAACACTCTGATAATTATCATTCAATGGTTATCCACATTAGTGTCTTAGAGAAGATTTTGCACTTCATTTAGTTGCATCGCTAATTTTTGGAGAAGGATTTTCCCATGTGGCTTTTCTCTTTTTTTCTCAACTATAAGCAACTTGTATTGTAAATGGGTACCAAAACAGGTCTTTCGTTGCTAGGATCAATTCATACATTTAATATATTTTCTCTCCCTAAATTTCAGTTAAAAGGGGGTGTTAAAGCATATACATCAATTGCATTAGGATTAACTGCATATGTTGCATTAATTAATTAATTGTGCACATTCTCAAAAATATTGTCATGCATTATTAAGCATATTTTTGTGCATTCATGCTCTAGTTTATGTTCATTATTGAGCCTAATTGTAGGATAAATTTGTCTAGTTGGACTTCAATTTGCATATTGTGCATATCATATTTTCTCAGTGTGTATATCAAAGCTCTAGTTTACTATTTTAAGTTTGAGATAGTTTTTTCCATTTCTATGACTATTGTTCCCTATAAAAGTAAATAGTCTCCTTCTAATTCACTCTACAATCTTGCAATCATCTGATCTTAAAATTTTGTAAACTTTTTCTCTTTTTTAGAAATATAGCAATTAATTTCTCACTACCCTTTCTTATGGAAGGTATTTTTCGTTTACTAGGTGTGTTTATTGGAAATCTCAACATCAACCACTAGATGTGTGTACGCATGTTAAGTCTGCATCTTATATTTTTTTTAATGAAATATATATATATATATATATATATATATATATATATATATATATATATATATATATATATATATATATATATATATATATATATATATATATATATAACCACTTTTTGTTACCTTTTACTATGCAATCTATCACCAAACATTACACATTCAATAAGACAACATTTTCATTCTTGTGAAAGAAAACCATTGGCAAAACAAAGAGAAAGGTGTACCTAGGTTTAAAACGCCACACTTACCACCCTAATTTTGGTGAAAAATATATATGGTTGGTCATCAAAACTATGTATCCAAACTTTTCTGAGAGAAGTCACATACATCATTAGTATTTTAAAACATTTTGGTGAAGGAGCAAGAAATAGTCATCACTTTCTTTAAAAGGCTTCCATGTCTTGGTCATTTACATTCCTTTCATTGTCACACTTATTGTTTTCCTCAAATATCATAAATATTTAATCTTAGAACAACATCAACCATCATGATGACTTTCGAAGTTGTGAGTCCACTCCTCTAGAACCATTACACTTATACTATTATTTTTGTCCTTGTAGAACATAAAGGTTATTCTCTCAAAGTCCTTATAGGGACAAAATTGAAAAAATCTCTAGCTACCATCTTAATGGAAATCAATAACAAGCATATTCAACAACGCTAATAACAATAGATTTGGACAAGTGTGCACCCATGTTTAACAAGTTTCACTTAACAAGGATGGATCCTCTTGAATCTCACACACATTTACACCTTGTCAGCACATGATTTTATCCCTCATGACATCTACTTGACATAATCATGATGAATATGTATTGCTAAAAGCATGGGCTATAAATTCAATGTGACCTCTACATGATTCTCTCAATATCTCATTCTAATTTGACTTCCTTAAGATCTAACCTAATCTATTAAATTGATTAGTGTGGGAAAGTAGAAAAACTTCAAACTGAAACAAAAATAGTTGTTTGTTAATATTATAAATGTCTAGTGGATAAAAAATACAAATCTTGTGCCTTCATAATATAAGCAATAAAGTCAAGCTTCAAAATCCTTGTACAAATAAATGTACAAACAAATATTGAAAGAAAGAGATTTTTAATGAACTATAATCTATTTTTTACAATCAAAGAAATACATTCTTTTATGTAACCAAGAACACTCATAATAAAGTTATTTAGTATTCCATGATTGAATATATGAAACCCACTTATTGCATTGGAATTATTGTTTCAAAAAATATCTTTTGTAATCTATATGTAAATCAACTAACAAATGAAACAAGAGATCACCCTATATGGCCTTAGAAATAAAATGGCATGAAAATCCCCTAAAGTAATCAAGATAATAATAAAGAAACACATATGATTAATTAATAAACTATGTGTCACACATATCCTTTATTAGGATAAGGTGCCATTACATTTGCAATATAATTGTTTTCATTTGTCTCTGTGATTATTGGAAGGGGTGCTTGGATGCATAGGAACATCATGGATAAGAATATTAAATATAAACTATCAACGAGTATGGTTTTACTCATCAAGGAGAGGATCCATTTGTTTCTCACATTTACTAGGTTGTTGGCATAACTAATGCATATTGTAGTCAAGAGATGTTAAAATGCATATTTGATGGTCCATTGATTAGTTATTGTGGTGTCATTCATGTCAATTTGAAGGTTATTTATTAATTATTTATCAAGAAGCATAGTTCTTGAATGTGTAGGATACAAATCAAGTGTGCAGTTGATTTCTTTATAGAGTTACAGTGTGTGGTTAATATGGGAGACTCAAAGATGTCTCTATAAGTTGTATGTGGGATTTCATATACTATACACAAGTATTAAGAGAGTAATGATTGATTGAAGTATGATAGATAAACCAAGTTAATCAGTTTGTGAAAGACAATGAATGATTTTATAGGTTTATCAAATTTATAATGATTCAAGTGTTATAACTCAATATTAATGATCTATACTTAGTTATGTGATCATGGTTACAACTATGCACGATTTGGTTTACAAGAAGCTATGTTTTCGATCAGTTGAAGTGTGTGTTTAGGAAAAAATGAAAGAACCCTTAGAATAGTTTAAATTTGATCATAAACAATTAGGATCTAGGTCAACTCTGGTAGGATCTTTCAAGATGGAAACTCAAGTGAGGAAGCTGAAATTATGTGGCACTAATGGGTTGTAAAGAATTGGTTATAAATTGGTCATTGTGAACGAATTTCTTCAAGCCAAGCATGTTCATTAGAAAGAATGTCTATTGATATGATTGTATTTTGTAGATGCAAGTGTGATGATCGTGAATAGTGTGTGTGATCAAGTCAATATATGAATTACTGCAATCAAAGGCAAATGTTGAACTAAATTTTATCCATACAAAAAATAGAGAAGTTATATTTCTAGATCACTTACCTTAAATTGAATCCTAACAGGTTCTAACATATAAAATTCCTTAACAAGGTAACTCTTACTGGGGTAAGTAGGATCCTAATAGGTCTAAGGATTAACTCATTTGACTAGCTGACTCATTAATTTGAGTTAGAAATCCTCCAACGAGGTTACTCCTTATAGGGTACAACTCCTAACAAGGCTAGAGGAAAATTACTTAATCGAGTGACTCCTAATTGCTTGTAACATGGAGGTATTGTAATATCCTAACAAGGCTAAGCTCTTAACTAGGTGCATTTCAGAAGAGTACAAAATACTTGTGGGTACTAATCCCAAGTGTGGTTTTTCTCTTTGACAAAGGGTTTGTACATGAATTCTTTTTTGTGTCTATATGTTACTTGTGTGGATGTTTTATTAGTTTTCTTATTGGTATTTTTATTGGTTTACATTGTATACATGTGGTGAATGGTTTAATGGTTAAGATCTAATGATTTGATTGATGAATATTTGATAAGTGGTTGAATTTTTTGAATTTGCTAGATTGTTGATTCACCCCTCCCTTTAGTAATCTTAGACCTTAAGTATATTAACAATTGGTAGCAAAGCATAGGTCCTCTTGGTGGAAAGCCTAACAGTTTGAGGTAAGGATTGGGATGATGAAGAAGGAAGGTCCAATTTTATTTTTTCTAAGGAAAACTTCTCTATATGATGTGATAGACTAAATGTATACATTAGAGGAATGAGACCATAATATTAGACATATATTGAGAACCAATATATTAAACCTAATGGGACACTCAGTGCAGATGAATTAAAGGTGGAGACATCAAGTATATTAACCTTGGATGTCATTGTAAGTTCTCTATTTGATGTTGAATCTTCTAAAATTTGTGGTCTTAGTATTGAACATGAAGTTTGGGATAAGCTTAAGTTTATATATGGTGGAGATGTTCATGTTCAAAGAGTTGGGGTTGAAAAATTGAAAAGGAAATTCGATGAGATGAAAATGGGAGAAGGTGAAAATGTTGCGCAGTATGGTAATAGGTTAAAAGAAGTAGTTTTTGCAATTAGAACTATAGTGCCTCTCCCATTTTATTTTTGTAAGTCATCCTAATGGATGAAACTTGGATGATCTTGCTTTATGAGTGATCGTGATCAAGACCCATGAGTGGTCTACACCAGTCGGGTGATTTTTGTATATTATGGTTTCAACTAGTTGATTATGCTTATACCTTATTTATGATATTATGATGGTTTCACTGATGTTTGTGCCAGCGGTTGCCTGGATTCTTATGGTATCACGATGTTGTTCTGTAAGTACCCCTGAGATGGGAACATTGGTTTTATTATGTATTAGTTGTCTTGATACACTTGACTAGGTTCCTACAACAATGTTTACTCATGTGGTTAATCATGTTGACTTATGTGTTTACTATGCCTAAGTTTCATTAAGTAATTATTATTAATTCCACTATTAAATCTTAATATAATTAGAAAATGATTTATCCAAATTAATTAGATTCATTATTTTATTTTTCTATAGATAATTAACTTGTCTTTTTAGTAATGTATGCAAAATGACTTGTTTAATGATTATTTAAATAGAGTTAACTAGATGCCTTAATTACATGATTTTCTTGAAATTTTGCTTCAACTATTATTGTGCATCTAAACTTGATTGTGTTCATTTATTATGTAGGACATATATCCACGGCAGTGGCACATGGAGTTAGTGATTAGACCTTTCATGTTGAGCCAATATCATCCCTATATGGGAGATGCATCCTTATTATGCTATTTTAACCCTTCGGTAATTGGTAAATCTAGATTCATAATGCATTATGTGATTAGACCTATGTTAGATAAGTGAGAGGGGAAGGTGAATTAGTTATGCTCAGATATCTCATTGTCCCTTCTAACATTCCAACACCATCAAAGCATCATAAACATTAACTCAGTAGACACATCCAACTTAATACTTAACTCATGCATCCACTTCATTACAAACTGTTATCAAATTGTTCCTTGCATTACCCTCTATCAGTAAATTTTCAGTTATTACATAGTGATTCCTTAATTATTATCGAGTTGCAGTAAATTGTTAAACATATAAAATAACTTGCAACACAAATAACATTTTAGACAACAATATTTTAACGTGGAAACCCTATTAAGGGAAAAACCACATGGGACCAACAACCCAAGGAAAATGTATAGTACCTTAGGCTCTCATTCTCCACATAAATATGAATCGCAATGAGCCTTTTTTTAATGAAGCTTCTACAAACTATTAATCTATAAAGTGTTACTATTTATTAGTCCCTCTCTTTCAATATAATGGAGGGAACTAATTTTTTTGGTAGTGGCACACAATTAATTTAGCTTGAGACAAGTTATTTTTTCTATGGTTTAAATAGTGGAATTTTTTCAGGGGCAACTTTCTTTTTTAATTGCCAAAAATAGATAGGGAAAAGAGATGCGGATAAGATAATTATGAAAATGATAGTCACAGTCATTTATTCCATGATATTGGTGGGACAAACTTCCTAACTTCTCGTGGAAACTTCTTGTAGTGTGGAAGTTTCTGGTTATTTCCAATGTATAGATCAATCGATTTCATTGTTAGTTAGTGCACCTGTTGTGGATACCATAAGGAATGTGATAGGTATGTAGGAGTTTAGGTGAGGAGTTTAGATGGGTAACAAAGAATAAATTCAATCAAAAAAATATTGAGCAATTATAATCAATAAACTATCATTTCTCTTTGTCAAAAATGATAAATCCATGGCACAAGATTTCAAGATTATCAAGGAAGCACATGCTTGAAATTTTTCATATTTAATGTAAAATTCAATTAATGCTTCTCTGTCAGGTCCTTTATACTATATTTTGATTTCCCTTAGTTTTGTGTGAGTCTGTGAAAAATTAGTCATTGTTGTCCTTCATGTGACTCCCATATGGAAGGCTTGTTTGACCACTTGACTGAATCTCTATTTGAAGTCCTTTCTTTAGGTTATATTTGCACATTCATGACTTAGATGCTTGTAAAGCCTCTATTCCTCTGTCAAATTTCTTGTTGCTTACATTATCTTGCAAATAGAAGACAATAAGAGTCTGGGGCATGATGTGTATTACAGCTTATAGATCCTCATCATATAATTAACTTTTATGTTGCTCCAAAATGCACTACCTTGGAAACTGTGGCCAGATACACCTATCATAGAAAGAGAGAAGCAAAAGCTATTGAGGCTGGAATTCCTAGATCCACAAATGGGACATTGTTGATGAGAAGAAATGATATTGCTAGTATCAAAAGTGAATAAATAAATTACAAAGAGATCAATCCTTATAAAAGGAGATCAAAACCCTAACAGGTAACTAACCTAGGTTGCATGATAATAATTAATAGAATAATTAATTATTATATGTCCAAAGTTTAGCTTAAGTAAATAGAGATAATAAGTGACTTAATAATTAAATCAATATGATTTAATTAATAAGAAAATACTTTATTACTCTAACAAAATCCACTTATTGCATTAGAAATATTGTATCAAAAAAATATGATCTCTTTTACAATCCATATGTAAATCAACTAACAAGTGAAACATCAACTCACCCTATATGGCTTTAGAGATATAATGACATGACAATCCCCTAAAGTAATCAAGATAATAATAAAGAATCATGTATAATTAATTAATAAACTATGTGTCACACATATCCTTTGTTAGGATAAGGTACCATTAGGTTTGTAATATAATTGTTTTCATTTGTCTCCATGGTTATTGGAAGGGGTGCTTGGATGCCTGGGAACATGATGGACAAAAATATTAAATATAAATTATAAATGAGTATGGAGTTTTTGTTTTTTTTTTTATAGGTGATTGGCCAAAACCTAGATTATTTTTGTTAAGATTAATTATTATTATGTGTTAATCTCAAGTAGATTCAAACCCAAGCCCTCCCTAATGAGAGGCTCACAATTCACCGATGTGTTGGAGTCTCTTGCCTTACAATGAGTATGGGTTTTACTCATTAAGGAGAGGATCCATTTGTTTATCACAATTACTAGGTTGTTGGCATAACTAATGTAACTTGTAGTGAAGAGATGTTATAATGCATGTTTGATGGTCCACTGATCAATTATTGTGTTGTCATTGATGTCAATTTGAAGGTTGTCTATTAATTATTTACCAGGGAGCATAGTTCTTAAATGTGTAGAATACAAATCAAGTGTGCAGTTGATTTTTGCATAGAGTTAGAGTGTATGGTTAATATGGGAGACTCAAAGATGTCTCTTGAAGTTGTATGCATGATTTCATCTATTGCACACAAGTATTAAGACACTTATGATTTATTGAAGTATGATAGAGTAACCAAGTTAGTTAGTTTGTGAAAGACAATGAATAATTTTATTGGTTTATCAAATCTATGATGTTTCAAGTGTTGTAACTTGGGATTTATGATCTATACCTAGTTATGTGATCATGGTTACAACTATGCACAATTTGGTTTACGAGAAGCTATGTTTTGGATTGGTTGAAGTGTGTGTTTAGGAAAAAATGAAAGAATACTTAGAAAAGTTTAAATTAAGATACTAACTAGTTAGGATCTAGGCTGACTCTAGTAGATCTTTCGAGATGGAAATTCAAGTGAGGAATTTGAAATTATGTAGCACTAATGTGTTGTGATGAAAATTGGTTATACATTGGTCATTGTGAACAAGTTTCTTGAAGTCAAGCATGTTCATTGGAGAAATATAAAATTCCAAATATTCTTTGTTGAATTGTTGTAGGATTCAAATTGATGATAAAGTTGATTTGGTAAAGGATAGATAAGGGTTTGTTAACATGTTTTGGAAGACCTAGAGTGAAATGAAGTGTAACATGTTTAGGTTAAGGTAGTGGCTATCCTAAGGATTAAAATGTCTATTGATATGATAGTATATTGTAGATGCAAGTATGATGATCATGAATGGTGTGTGTGATCAAATCAGTATATGAATTTTTGCAATCAAAGAAAGATGTTGAACTAAATTGGATGCATACAAAAAAAAAATCTATTTCTGGATCACTTACCTTGCTTAATCCTAACATGTTCTAATGTATAAATGTCTTAACAAGGTCACTCTTAATGGGGTTAGTAGGATCCTAACAGGTCTGAAGTGTAACTCATTTGATCGGGTGGCTCATTGATTTGAGTTAGAAATTATCCAATGAGGTTACTCCTAACAAAGTAAAGCTCCTAACAAGGCTAGAGGCAAACTTCTTAATCGGGTGACTCCTAATTTCTCGTAACAGGGAATTATTTTAATCTCCTAAAAAGGCTAAGCTCTTAACTAGGTGCATTTTAGAAGAGCGCAAAATACTTATAGGTACCAAACCCAACTGTGGTTTTTCCCTTTCACCAAGGCTTTCTAGGTAAAAAAATTTGGTGTCTCTATGTTAATTGTGTGGATGTTTTATTAGTTTTCTTATTGGTAGTTTTACTAGCTCACATTGTACACATGTGGTGAATGGTTTAATGGTTAAGATCTGAAGATTTGATTAATGAATATTTGATAAGTGGTTGAATTTTTTGAATCTAAAAGATTATTGATTCACCCCTCCCCCTAGTAATCTTGGACCTTAAGCATATTAACAAATGGTAGTAGAGCATAGATCCTCTTGTTGGAAGGCCTAACAATTTGAGGTCAGGATTGAGATGATGAGGAAGGAAGGTCTAAGTTTTTTCTAATGAAAATTTCTCTATCTGATGTGATAGACTAAATATCTACATTAGAGGAGTGGGACCACAATATTGGACATATATTGAGCACCAATATATTAGGCCTAATGGGACACTCAGTGCAAATCAATTGAAGGTGGAGACGTAAAGAATATTATCCTTGGATGCCATTGTAAGTTCTCTATTTGATGTTGAATCTTCTGATATTTGTGGTCTTAGTATTGATCATGAAGTTTGGGATAAGCATAAGTTTATCTATGGTGGAGATGTTCATGTTCAAAGAGTTGGGGTTGAAAAATTGAAAGGGAAATGTGATGACATGAAAATAGGAGAAGGTGAAAATGTTGTGTAGTATGGAAATAGGTTGAAAGAAGTGGTTTTTGCAATCAGAACTATAGTTCCTCTTCCATTTGATTTTTGTAATTCATCCTGATGGATGTAACCTTGATGATCTTTCTTTATGAGTGATCATGATAGGGACCCATGAATGGTCTATACCAGTGGGGTGATTTGTTTATATTATGGTTTTAGATGGTTGATTATGCTTATACCTTATTTATGAGATTATGATGGTTTCACTAAGGTTTGTGCTAATCAAGGTTACCTATATTGTTATGGTATCATGATGTTGTTCTATAAGTACCCCTAAGATGGAAACATTGGTTGTATTGTGTATTAGTTGTCCTATTGCACTCTATTAGGTTCCTGCAACAATGTTTACTCATGTGATTGATCATGTTCACTTATGTGTTTATTGTGCCTTAGTTTCATTGATTAATTATTATTAATTCCATTATTAAATGCTTAATATAATTAGAAAATGATTTGTCCATATTAGACTCATTGGTGTATTGTGCTACAAATAATTACCTTGTCTCTTCAGTAATTTATACAAAATGGCTTGTTTAATGATTATTCAAATGGAGTTAACTAGATGCCTTAATTACATGATTTTCTATAAATATTGCTTCATCTATTATTATTGTGCATCTAAACTTGATTGTATTTATTTACTATTTAGGACATATATCCCTAGTAGTGGCACATTGGGTTAGTGATTAGACCTTTCATGTTGAGCCAATATTGTCCATGTATGGGAGCTGCATCCTTATTATGTTATTTTAACCCTATGATAATTGGTAAATCCAGATTCATAATACATTATGTGATTAGACCTATGTGTTAGGTAACTAAGAGGGGAGGGTGAATGAGTTATGTCTAGTTATCTCATAGTCCCTTCAAACATTCCAACACCATCAAAGCATCATAAACATTAACAACATTAACTTGATAGACATATCCAACTTAATAATTAACTCATACATCCACATCTTTATAAAGTGTTATCAAATTATTCCTTGCATTACTATTTGTTTGCAAATTTTTAGTTATTATTGAGCTGCAGTAAACTATTAAATATATAAAACAACTTGCAACACAAATAGCATTTTAGACACTAATATTTTAATGTGGAAACCATGTTAAGGGAAAAACTACCTTGGAATGACAACCCAAATAGCTCACTCTTCTGAAGTGATCTATGTTAGGAGACAACCTTGTTAAAGGTTACATGCACTTTGTTAAAGTGATATTGTTAGAGGGTTTCACAAAAAGATCATCTAGACCTTATCACTCCCTATCCTTGACTAAAAAGAGTGGCTTGATTTAAAGGACTTACAAACACCACTAATCAATGTTACCATATAGGATTTCAAAGACTTTTTTGGTCCACTCGATACATTTGAGATTTTATGCTATAATGATTAAATAGTAACAATATAAAATGATCTATTAAATAGAAACTACCTTTTTTTGTTCAAGTCTCTATTCTTTCTCCTTTATCTTTTACTCACTTGGTTGATTCTATCTTTCACAAACTCTTCTTCTTGTCTTTCTTTTTTCTCTGCTTTGTTAACTTGGCTCAACAATCTCATCTTTCCTTCTTCTCCTTCGTACTTTTATATTTTCTTATCAATGTCAGCTTTGAATTAGTATCATCAACTAAGATACTTTGTGAAATCAACATTCTTGAATCAATAACATAATAAAATAAACAGCCTAAAACTATCTTGTTCTCCTTAAATAGTTTTCTCAAGGTCTAGCTCCTTCCATCTTTTCTACTTAATCATAATTGAATTGCTAATATTAAGTTTACAAATGAATTCCTTCATATATTGAACTTAGACACATAGAAAATATAACCTTACATAGAACCTTGTGTCCATCCTTATCCTTCATCATTTTCCTCCATCGGATCCTTCTTGAATTTTCTCCATCGTTGATGTTGCAACAACATTTGATTCTCTCTTTAGACCTTCTCGATCTTCCCATATTCTGATCAAACGTTGGCCTTAGATTCCAATTTTCTAAACTTGTACATGCAGCTATCACTCAATAAAATTTACATTTACTCAGGTAACATATAACTTTGTTAATATTGGCTTGCTTAGGAAATATTGTGTTCTTCCTTCCTTTACCAATCGCTCAAGCAATATTCTAGTCACTCATTGAATACAATCTCCCTTCATTAACCTTGTTAACCTTGTGACTCATTTAAGCTTGTGATCTTTAATATTACTCAACAATACATGATTGTAAAATTATCAAACCATTTTTACATACTTATTGTCTAGCTCATTAAAGTACCCATTGTATACCTTACATATCAAATTTGACTTAATTATACTTTCTTCAAATCCTCTTCATCAATGTAATTATCTTCATTAGACTAATGATATGGTACTTTCCTGAGTTAACATAATGTCTAGTCAACTAAGACTTTGACATCCATGACAATGTAACAACTAATATGACTCTCTTACATACATTCATAGCACTTATCAGCTAATAATTTCCCACTATCAATTACAATATTAGTTAGGACTAAAAATATCCCCCTTTAGCACTGATGACAACACATAACATAAGATTTTACGTTACAACACATTATATAAGATAATCATGTGTATGCATTGACAACAATACAACTTTGCAACTCTGGTACTTCAAATTGGTACTTGGACTATATCTTTAGCAGCAACAAAACTCATCAACTTCTTCAACATCACCCCCCCTTGATTATTTGATTTTAAGGTTCATACTTCTTCATCTTCATCTCTATAGCATTCCCCCTTTGGGTAATTTCTCTTCCTCTACTATTTTGACTATATTTTCTTTTTTTATTGATTTCTCTCACTATAGTCTACTCCTTTTGTTACACTTCTCTCCATCTAGCTTATTATCTCATTTGTATACTTTTTCATCTATGTTATTCTCATGTCTGTATACTTTCCCATTTAGGGAATTCTCCCCATTTGACAAAAATGCCAAAGGTCGTCATAAATTTCATCATGAAACTTATAAGACCTTCTAGTTATCCTTGTACCTTCCACGTACAAATTTCATCAGATTTATCATAGTCAATCTTCACAACTTTAGAAATAATCCTAAAGTGTGACCACTTCTACATCAACTCTGAAAGATATTGATGCAATATACACCTTCACCTAGTGATTTTTGGATAGGGGTAGGACCCCAAGTTCACCTCTTAGATACTCAAAAGAAATCATAGGCAATGGCTTGGTAAATATATCAACAATTTTCTCCTTAGACTTTATATTGCCTACTCAAGCCTCATTTTCTTCTCTTGTACTTTCTCCCTCAATTAATGATACTTGATTGGTGTTTTCTTTGTCTTTTCATGTATTACTATGATGCAAGAGCATCATGGGTTGCCTTGCAATCTTGCACTTTTGTTCAGTCTGGTAGTTTAACCGAGTTCCAACTATGTTGACCGAGCTCTCTAGTGTTAACTGAGTTTGTATGTGCTTGTTGAGTTGCAATTCTGACCAAGTTCTTTTTGAGCTTGTTGAGTTACAGTCTTTTCCAAGTGTAGTACTTACTGAGTGGTTTACTGCTAACCAAGCTTATCATTGTTGACTGATTTCCTTCAGGGTTAATCGATTTTTTTAGAGCTGACCAAGTGTTTCTTCATGCACTGAGTGAACCTATTGTTTGTTGATGCTTGGGTCCTTCTTTGACCGATTTGTCTACATTTTTCTTCTTAGTTTGAGCCTATCGTGTAGATATTGTGTAGCCAATGTCATCGGTAAATATTGTGTAGCTGACGGGTAGATTAGCATGTAGTTGGTAATGATTTATTATGTAGTTGACATGTAGCCAACAGACCTCTTTAGGAAGGTTCTTTGGAAAGGTATATGTACACCATTGGAAATCATTATAATTGTCATTGTAAGCATTATGTAATCTCTTTGGCATATTTGTGAATAATAAAAGGAGTACTATTGTTACATGTTTCTGTTTATTGTCTGTATGCATTAATCTATTTATACCATAAGGTAAACAGAGCCACCTCTTGTGTTTAATTTAGATCATGAATTTAATGATAGGATCTTGTCTAGGGATGACTGTTGACCATTTTGAGGTTGGTCTTTCTTTATGTAATGTTCTATAATCTTTTGTAATATGTTTTGGCAAGTATAAGTAGAGGTATTTGGTTTAGTCTAGGGCACAACTAAGGAGGAATATTGACTTAGAGAGTTCAAAGAATATGTCACAAATTTGAAGTTGTATTGGTTATCTTGAAGTTGTATTTTATATCCGATTGTAACCCAAAAGGCCTTACAGCTGGGCATGTATGCTACAAACTTGGTGAATCAATAAAAGTGTTTGTTCTCTCTCTCTCCTTGGTGTTCTTCTTTGTGTTTTGCCTTCTTTTGTGTTTACTCAACAAGGTGTTTGGATAGTTAGGTGTGCCCCTGGCCCTACCTATTCATAACTTCTCCTTGCACCATACTATGTTTTCTTGAAATATTTATAGAACTTGTGTTATCACAGTAAATAGTGATAGGCTCGATTATTTCTTATTTCATTCCTTCGAACAACTGCTTGATCCATACAATATTTGAATAATTGATTGCAACAACAATATATTCATCTTTAGTAGTAGATTGTGAAATACAACTTTGTTTCTTGCATATCCATGTGATCAACCTTTCTCCTTAAAAAAGCTCCTCCACTAGTGCTTTTTTCTATCATCAACATTTATAACCCAATCAACATTAGTGTAGACTTTAAGATCAAAGTCATCCTCTTGTGTATACCATATGCCATAATCTTTAGTTCTTTTGAGTTATCTAAATATTCTTTTCATATCAGTCATATGTGTTTCACTTGGATCAAATGAAAACCTTACAACAATTCCAACAACTAGGGCAATATATGGTCTGCTATACATAACATATTGTACCTTTCCAATCATATATCTGTATTGTGTTTGATCAACTTCACCAGTATTGTCTTCCTTTGATAATTTCACTCCAGCCACCATAGTGTAACGACTAGTTAATACTCATCCACCCAAATATTTTCAAAATTTCCTTTAGATACTTGGATTGAGCAACATAAGATACCTTTCAATATTTGATAAACTTGTAATCCAATGAAAAAATTAATCTCTCCAAACAATGGCATTTCAAATTTAGTACTCATTTTATTAGAAAATTACTTACTCAACATATAATTTCCTTCAAATATTATATTATCAACAAATATCTCAGCAATCAAATCTTAGATAGCTAAGAGGGGAAGTGATGTGAATCAATTATTACCATATATCTCATAGTCCCTTCAATCATTTCAACACCACAAAGCATCACAAATATTTATATTAAATTTAATTACTCAATAGACATATCCAATTTAATACTTAATTAATTCATTTACTTCTTTCCAATCTATTATCAAATTGTTCCTTGCATTACCAACTATCAATGGATTTCTAGCTATTACTTAGTGATTTCTTAGTTATTACTAAGTTGCAATAAATTAAAATATGTAAAATAACTTGCAACACAAATAACATTCACACAATTTGACACCAAGATTTTTAACATGGAAATCTTGTTAAGGGAAAAACTACCTAGGATTGACAACCAAAAAATTTCACTCTTCTGAAGTGATCTCTATTAGGATACGACCTTGTTAAAGGTTACATACACTTTATTAAAGTGACATTGTTAGATGATTTCACCAAAAGATCATCTAAACATTATCACTCATTGTCCTTGACTAAAAAGAGTGACTTGATTTAATAGACTTACAAACACCACTAATCAATGTTACCATATAGGATTTCACAAACTTCTTAGGTCCACTTGGTACTTCCAATATTTTCTACTATAATGGTTAAATAGTAACAATATGAAGTGATTTGTTAAGAATGGCAACTACATTTTCTTTTTCAAATCTTTGTTCTTGATCCTTCTTTGTCGTTTACTCACTCAGCTAATTCTATATTCAAAAACTCTTTTTTTTGTTTGGTCTACTCTAATCAGTTAACTTGGATCGACACTTTTTCTTTAACAAATTCTTCAACAATTCATACTTACTATAACTTTAACATTTCAGCATAATTGCCTTCTATCCAACAACATGGGATCAACACAACATATTTTCAAATCAACAACCTAAAAATATCTTGTTCTCCTCCTTATATATTATTCTCAATGCTTCTAGATCCTTCCATCTTTTTCCATTGAATCAACATTGTCAATCTTAGGTTTATAACATAAATCCTTCATACAATGAATTTAGACACCTAGAAAATATAACATTTCATAGAACTTTGTGTTCATCCTTATCCTTCTTCATCAAATCCTTCTTGAATTTTCTCCATCATTGATCTTGCAGCAAACTTTGCCTCTCACTTTAGACTTTCTCTCAAAATTTCCATATTTCCATCAAAAGTCAGCCTCATATTCCAATTTCTCAAACTTGTTCATCTGGTTGTCACTCAATAAACATTACATCTACTTGAGAAAAATGTGACTTGGTTATAATATTGACTCTCTTGAGCAACACTATGTTTGTCTTCCTTCTTTACCTTATTCTGATGCAATACTATAGTCACTCAATGAATACATTCTCACTTCATTTATCTTGTGACTTAGTTAAGCTAGTGATCTTCAATACATTATAGTAATACATGATTTTAAAATAATCAAACCAATATTACATAATCATTGTCTAGCTCATTCAAATATGCATTGAATACCTTACATATCAACTCTGACTTTATCATACTTTCTTCAAATCCTCTTCATCAATCAAATGATATGGTAATTTTTGAGAGAGCATAATGTCTAGCCAATTAAGACTTTGACATCAATGACAATAGAACAACTGATATGACTCTCTTACATTCACTCATAAAATCATCACCTAATAATCTCTCACAATCAATTACAATATCAGTTGGAATTAACAATCTCCCTCTTTGGCATTGATGGCAACACATAACATAATATTTTATATCACAAAACATTACATAGGATAATCAGATTTATGCACTGACAACAATACAAATTTTCAATCTCGGTTCTTCAAAATGTAACTCTATAACATGGTTTGTATCTTCAAGAGTAGGAAACTTCTTCCACATCTTTAACATTGCCCAGCTTTTGGTTATGATCAAGTTCAATCTTCTTTCATTATCTTCATCTTTGCAACTTCATCTCTATAGAACTCCCCCTTGGGGTAATCTTCCTTCCTCTACTGGTTTGATTATATTTTCTCTCTTCATTAAGTATCCCCCTTTAAAATATCCCTTCCCCCCCTTTCTCATTGTTCTTCATTATTTCTCTCCCTTTTTTAGTAAATTTCCCCCCTTTGACAACAATGCCAAAGGTTATATAAATTTCATCATGAAACTTATAAAATCTTGTAGTTACCCTTATACCCTACATGTACAACTTTGATCAAATTCATCATAGTTAATTGTTAGAATCTAATAAGATTAATAACCCAGAAAACTAGTGCAAAGAATAAATATCTAAACTATGAATGCAAATGATACAAAATCAAAATAGCATCATAGAGTTAGTCTCCAAGAGAGTAATGCAAATGCTGGAAGCAAAATAGCATTAAGAGGATGCAAAAACAAGAGATGCAAATACAAGCCAAGTAGCAAGCTTATATAGGCTAGGAAGAGGGAGGAGGTGGCAACACCAACCAGTAAGGAGCAACCATCTATTGGACTAAAGATAGAAAAGTATCTTCCCAAGATAGCTAATTGATGCTCACATGTAGGAAGGTGACACCTCACAACCATTCACCTAATAAGACATGCTTTATTAACCTAAGCGAGATTATTAAAAGTGTAAGAAAAACTTAGCAAAATAGGAAAAATAAAAAACTACACTAACACCCCCCCATAAGCGAAGCTTAGGTGGATGTAGAAATGGGTCTCGGCAAGTCAAGCTTGATGAGGTACCCATGTACATAAAATTCCCCCAAAAGAGAGAGAAAAGAGACACCCAAAGAAAATTAGGACTCCAAGTGAGAGGAAGCAGCCCCCCCAAAAGATGAAGCATCCCATACCCCCAACAGAGCTTGCAAATTTTGTCTGGTAGATCCACTTACATCGAACAATTTTTCTTCCCTTAGAAAAACGGACAAGATCCCAAGTGTGGTTCCTCATCAAGGAACTATACTCTTCCTGCATAGCTGTATCCCACTCAGAAATACCAGAAGCCTCATGAAAGGACTGTGGATTTGAGGTAGTAGCAATGAAGATATGTAGAGCATCCTGGAATTGTGAACGAGTCTGCTTGGTGTCTAATGGATCCCCAACCCAATCACCTGCAATCTGCAAGGTCTATCTAGCCCAAAGTGGACCAGAAGATGGAGAATATAGAGGAGAATCATCAACCTGTGAATGATGACTAGGAGAGGAAGGAGGTGAGTCCTCTAAATCACTCTCTACATCAAAAGTGGAGGTAGAAGACTGCTCAAGTGAATCTGACCCATTAGAAGATCTATCATGTATTCCAAGTGACTCCAATGTCAAAGTAGAAGGCAACCTTGTGACCATGCTCTGATGGTTAAGCTGATGCAAGTAGTGGAAGTTAAGATGGCCAAACTGCTCGTGCTATAATCTGCTCACATCATTAAAGTGAGTGAGCAAAATAGTCAAAGGAGGATCAAAAACAAAGTGAGAAAACATATAGAGTCGTGACTAATGATCTGCTCTCCCAATTGCAACTGTAGAATCATTGTGCAACTCACGTATCTCCACTGAATCAGGAGTGAACTCAACCCGCTTGCCTAAACCTGTGTGAGTGATCTGGTGTACTGATAGAAGATTAGTTGACAATGAGGGTACATAAGGAACATCATGGAATGTGCCATCCCCCACATCAACAGACCCTCTCCCACACACCTCAACAAGAGTGTTATCACCCATCAAAATAGAAGGCATAGTACACGGCTCCAAGGATGCAATTTCTTCCTTAGATGAAGCCATGTGGTGTGAAGTACCCGAATCAAGAACCCAAGTGGATGGTGAGGAAGCAACTGCAAAAAGAGCCTTGCCCTTTCCTTTCCCCTTGCTATTTTCTTTTTCTTTGTTAGACCCTTCATTAGAACTTTTTTTGATAGACTCAGGAACACTGATATTATTCTTCTCAAGAATGTATGTCAACTGATCAAGTTGTTTCTGCAAACATTTATGTTCATCATGACCAGGTCTTTTACAATAGGCACATTTGACCTTTTCTTTCTTAGGCTTATCGCCCTTGGAAGATGGTGTATCAATAGTTGCTTTTGAAGATATCAGCATCTAATCCTTCTTCTCCTCGCTATTCTTTTGTTTCTTGTCCTTACTATTGTTGTTACTACTTTGTCCTTGTTGTTCTTTTGTGCCTTGGTTGGCAGCCAAGGCATGTGACTTAGAGGACTTAAGAATGCCCATCTGGATTATCTTGTCCTATTCTCGAGTGAGATTGACAGCAAAATCATCTAAAGATGGCATGGTGAATTGAGGATCAAGTGCACCCTTAGTAGCATAGAAGGTAGAGACAAACACAAAATATTCTGAACTTAGCTTAGAGAGAATACTAAGAATCAGTTGTTCGTCTTTCTTTTCAATTCCACATTGTTTTAACTGCAGCCTTAGTGATTTCAATTTGCTGAAGAAATCTTGGATTGTGTTGAAATTTCCTGGACTCAAACTTATTAATTCATTTTCCAACATATGACCCTTCATTGAATCTTGTGTGCCAAATAGTGTTTCTAGGTTTGTCCATACTTCATTTGGTGTATCCAAAGACTCAATGTGAAATAGCAAGTCAGGAGAAACAGATAAACACAATGTTCCAAATGCCTCATCACATTTGTTAAACCACTTAGGCTTATCTTCATCTTTAGCAGGTTCAGTTTCAAGTCCCATAGTTATCCTATTTAATCCAGCTTTCCTTAAGTGAATTGTCATGTGTGATTTCCACTCAAAATAATTGTATGGAGTTAGGATGAGCATATTTTTTTGATCCATGATGAAGAAATGCAGAGAAGAAATGCTAGAAAGAAGAGAACCCAGCCACAACAATGCCCCCCCTTTTTACTCAATCAAAGAACCCTCCCAAAGAAATATGATTTGACACTTTATTTTAGTGCGTTTACAACTACCACTAGAAAGAAATACTTAGTGGTCTTGATTTCAATGCATTACAAACCCTCATGAAGAGCATATGCTAAAAGTGAAACTTGGGCACAATAATCAAGGAAACAAATAGCACCACTGCGATCTACTCAAAAAATATGCACTTTCAAAAAAAGAATCGCTTCGATACGAGGTCGTATGAGAAAGTTATGATCTTCCGAAGTTTCCAAAACGAGAACTGTGCACAATCACAGATGAGAATCTGCAATTTCTGAAGAATTCATGCATGAAAATAAAAAAACAACTCCACTAGTGGATAGAGCACAAAAAAATAGCCAAGTTCATAATAAGAATCATCAAAATCGGAGTCCGTATGAGCAAGAACGAGACATTTGAAAACTGCATTCAAATCTGCGACTGCCAATGGAGAGGGGTATGGCTGTAGCTTTGCATGCTCGATTCTGCAAAATATACAGCTTGCATGCAAAATCTAAAAGATACTCAGATGGTTTTTCGGGGCTGCAAACAAAACCCAGAAAGCATTTTTCTTGTTGATGTACAAAAGATGTTGTTGTAGTGTAAATCAAACGCCTTTAATAGTAAAAAATGGCTCCAAGAATCAAAAAATGACCCCAACAACCAGAATATGACATGCAAATGCTGGATCAGCTTCCTAAGTCCATCAATGGCATGCTAGAACCTGCAAAACTGATTGAAAACTCCAAATATGCAAGTTGGTTGTCAGATTTGAGATTGAAACCCTAGAGAAAAATCATTTTTGTCAAAACTTTTCTGATTCTCAGGATCATCCAAAGATGCAAGAGAAGAGCATACTTTGTTTTTCAAAAAATTACAATAAAGTTTATTTGCCCCCCCCCCCCCCCCCAAATCTCTCAAATAAGGAAACTAAAATTTATTCTTGCACATAGAAAAGCTCTGATACCATGTTAGAATCTGATAAGATTAATAACCCAGAAAACTAGTGCAAAGAATAAATATCTAAACTATGAATGCAAATGATACAAAATCAAAATAGCATCATAGAGTTAGTCTCCAAGAGAGTAATGCAAATGCTGGAAGCAAAATAGCATTAAGAGGATGCAAAAACAAGAGATGCAAATACAAGCCAGGTAGCATGCTTATATAGGCTAGGAAGAGGGAGGAGGTGGCAACACCAACCAATAAGGAGCAACCATCTATCGGACTAAAGATAGCGAAGTATCTTCCCAAGATAGCTAATTGATGCTCACATGTAGGAAGGTGACACCTCACAACCATTCACCTAATAAGACATGCTTTATTAACCTAAGCAAGATTATTAAAAGTGTAGGAAAAACTTAGCAAAATAGGAAAAATAAAAAACTACACTAACATTAACTTCACAACTTCATAAATGCTCTTAAAGTGTGAACACTTCTATATCAACTCCAAAAGATATTTCAATTCATCCATGAATTGATGCAACATGTGTTGCAATGATATCAGTCCCTTATATTTTTTCAAGATTCTAGGGTTTGAGTCGTCACATGAGATGTCATATCTATGTTTTGTCCAAGTTATCATCAAGGTTTCCTCTCTCATCTTTCCATCTGAGTTGCCTAGGTGGGAATAAAAGAACAATGTAATGGATTCAATCAAGCTAGGCATCTAGGATTCAGGAGAGTGTGTTTCTGCATATCCTAGATGAGAGAGATAAATAGTCATATTCATAAAAAATCTAACTCTATGATCTAGTGTTCCATTGAAGACATAATTCAAGTTGAATGGAGGAGATCATACTCATAGTCAGAACAAAAAATGACAAAGAACATCGAGGACAAGGCCAAAAGATGATATGCAGATCATATGAACACCATGGAAACAAGATTAGTTGAATTCACATGCAGGAGAACTAGATAAATGCAGAAATGGAAAAGAAATATGGTCAAAGGTGGCAAAGACCTGAGTGGAAATTGAATTGATGAATTAAAACATGTATGATCATCCACAACACCAAATTGACAAGTCAAACAAACGAAATAATGTATTTCATTGGTCATTTGCAAAGTCAAAGTCTTATATGTTAGTTGGGCCCCCTTTTTTTAGCATAATATCATGCATGTTCCTAGTCGTCAGATCTTGAAAGATCAATGCATGATGCTTTCCCACATTTTGGAAGTGCTCAAGAAATAAACAATGTGGGGAAGCGACAATGAGACACATGTCCGGTGGACCATCACTTTTCATGAAGTACAGTCATAAAGTAATGCAACATGTATGACACGACGTACCTAGCTGGAAAAAGGGACTTGCACTATAAAAAGAGAGACTTAACAGTGATTTATTACCACCGTTAGATCTTGGAAGATCTATAGCATGTGTTTCCCTACTTTCCAAAGTTGCGCGAAGTTTAGACAATGCGGGAAAGTGACTATTCGACATGTGTGCTCAATGGACCCACAAAAGGAAATACAATGGTGACAATAAAGGTTTGAAATGATTTAATCAGGACCATCATATGGAGAAGATCGACGCCCAAAATTTGAAAAGGTAATGATTGTTGGAATATGAAATATATGGGTTTCGCGTGAAACCACGGAACATGAAGAAAACAATGATTTTTGTAGGATTTGTGGAATCACAAGAAGATGAAAGGTCGTTAGGTGTTCACAGAGGTGTCAAGGGAGTATGATCATGTTAAAGATTTGATATTTTTCATGTCTTATTCATATTAGTTTTGAATGACTATTGAGTTTTTGAGCAATTCAAATGCTCTATCAATGTAACTAATGAATTTGTAACTAGCCAAAACCATAAGAGGGGGGCTATAAATGTAACTTCATTTGAAAATGAATAGGTTAGCAAACTTGATGGTGAATGAGTTTATAATTATATTTACTTTTTGTTTACTGGTCATGTTTTGTTGCCCATTCTTAGATTAGTTTTGCATAAAGAGTTGAAGGATAGCTATATGTGAACATGTGATAATAAGGTGGATTCCATTTCATTTTGATTTTTGCAGTGAAAGTGGTTCCATTTACTTTCCTCATATATGATTATGCTTCCTCTCTTGTTCATTTCATATCATGTTAGATATTTCATTGGGAAATGAAAGATAAATGTATATGATTCTACTAGTTATTGGTTGGATTCAGTTTTATTCAAGGTTGATAGTGAAAACAATTCCATTTGCCCTCACGTGCTTATCTCTTCAGTCCTCTTTTGAATTTAGATGGTAAATCTGCACTTAGAAGTAGGAGTAGATGTTAGAGGAACTTCAAGGTAACTTGTAATATTCATTCCACTAGGTGTTATAAGTTGCCCAAATCTATTTTTTCCTAGGGTGTTTGTAGTTATGAACATCCTAGTTTATCCTTTTCTACTCTTAGGTTAAGAGCATACCCCATATCTCAATGATATATTAAAACCCCAATTCATTGCATATATTGCACATAAGGGAGTTGTACCTTACAATTTAGAGGGCATTGATATAACACATAAATTGACTCATTTCTTGGTAACATCCTTTTTTTCCTCACATTTTGGGCATCTAGAGTCAAGGTAAAGCCAAGTTGGCAAGAGGGACAAACTGTTAACCAACAATTTTTGGCGACTCTATTGAGGATTGGAATCTAAGCCCAGTGTTTAGTTTCTTGTTCTCAAAAATCTAAAGTTGTCTTCCCTAAGATGAAGATTGGCAACTCTATATGAAGGACCTACTTTCTTTGGTCTGAGAAGGTCTAGTGTAACTCAATGGTCATGCCAAATTCAAAGACTGGGAGAAGGCAAAGGCCTAAGCCCACTCTTCAAGAACTTAATGAGATTAATGACAAGCTGCTACAAGAGATTGTACTTCTATATAAAGAAAGCATCTCCCATGATGTCCAAAAGAATATTAGCATTAAAGATGATCATATGTCAAAGATGTTTTAGAAGCACATCTGTGCTCGCTTCCAAATACTTAGGGACTTACAAGAAAGTGAAAGAAAGAAACTGAAACAAGTACATATAGTTGAGCATAAAAAATCATGACACTATTCCTTATGGTTTTAAAATGTTTAAAGAATAGGTGAATATCCCTAAAGTGAGCACCAAGGAAAGGACAATACTTGAACCTACTCTTGAAGAACTCTATACAATTAAGGACAAGGTCTTTACAAAGATCTTGTTAAGTTTTGCAGAGAGTCTCAAAAAAGGAGATGACCCCAAAGCAAAGAAGATATGGGATCATCTTTGCAACCTATTCTACAAGTTGAAGGATCAGCAAAAAGATAATAGAAAGGAGTTAAAGTTGAAGATAGCATCTACACTTGATGATGAAACTCCCATGGTAATGTTTCTTGATTCTAGTTCTCATATTATTGCAGTCTTTGGTAGACAAGAGATTATTCTTGATGTTACAGATCAAGGTGACAATACTCCATCAAATTTCTCTGAAGAAGAATCTTCTGATGATCATATGCCTGCACTAGAACATTCCACTTGTGATCTACCAAGAGCTACAAATCTGACTCTAGTTGAAGAAAGAAACAATGAAGTTCAGCTTGAAGAATGGTTATATCAGTATGAGGAGGAACATCATGAAACCATTGGTAAAAATCTTAACCTTGATAAAGAGGTAATTGAAGAAAAGAGTCTTGAGACCAACTGTCAATATGAAAAAGAAACAACTTGTGCACTTCCTACAAAAGAAAAAGAAGATGTGACTCCATTGAAGATCAAGAAGAATGATGAGACTACTTTACTTGGCAATCTTACTTTTGATCATCAAGATCTTACCTCTGATGATGAATAACTACTCCTAGATGACAAGAAGAAAGTAGAAGACATAGAAACAAAAGTTGTTTCCTTTTGGCCTTCTCCTATTGAGAAATTCTCACCTGATGAAAAATGAATTGTTGAAAAAGGATTAATGGTGAATGTACTATTTGAGAGCTTTTTGAATGTTCATAACTCCTCTGAAGAAGAAATGAAGTGGAAAACAAAAATCTCTCACAAGAACTCATGTACCCATCCAATAATAGAGCTTGTACAAGAGAAGATTTTCTCTACCTTGCTTGGTGAAGCCTAGTTATGTGAGAAGGTAATTGAAGTTGCTAGTGCCAATCACTTTTCTCCTAATAAGGAGGTACATGATCATTTTCCTCTTCTAGAAGATCATCAAAAAAAGACTACCAAAGAGGCTAAGGAGGATGAGGTAATATATAATGAACCATGGTTGTTTGGATTTGAGTGGGCATTCAGTCAAGTCTTGCATACTACTTGGAGAGTTAGAGTTACCATATTTTTGTTGCCTCTACAAGTAGGGATCCTACTTAGAGACCAAAATCAATTGTGGAGAAAAGGATCCTACTTTAGTCAATCAGTAAGTGGATTCACTTGAATATATTTTGTTGTTGGTTCCATAAGATGAGATTCATCTCACCTCTATAAATATGTTAGGTTAGGTGTGTGTGTGTGTTTAGTGTAGTTGTTTTTTCCTTGCTTTACTTCTTTTTGTGCGTTTTCCTTTTCTTTGTGTTGGCTGCCCTGTTTCCCCACCACCCAAATGCATAGCATCTCCCTGTGCTACTTAAGACTCTACAACCCAATGGAATAAGGCACTGATCTTTGCTATTTGGTGTTTTCTGTAATAAAGGAAGTAGGTAGTTTGTTGCTATTGTGTTTTTGCCAATCTTTTCAAACTAGAAATTGCTAGGTTCCTACCTAAGCACTAACATGCCTAGTTCTCCAGTCAAAGCCAGTTGTTGCCATGATATCAATCGCTTATATTTTTTCAAGATTCTAGGGTTTGAGTCAAGTCACATGAGATGTCATATCTATGTTTTGTCTAGGTTATCATCAGGGTTTCCTCTCTCATATTTCCCTTTGAGTTGCCTTGGTGGAAATAAAAGAACAGTGTAATGGATTCAATCAAGCTAGGCATCTAGGATTTGGGAGGGTATGTTTCTGCATATCCTAGATGAGAGAGAGAAATATTCATATTCATAAAAACTGTAACTCTATGATCTAGTGTTCCATTGAAGACATAATTTAGGTTGAATGGATGAGATCATACTCATATTCAAAAGAAAAAATGACAAAGAACATCAAGGACAAGGCCAAAAGATGATATGCAGATCATATGAACATCATGGAAACAAGATCAGTTGAATTCACATGAAGGATAACCAGATAAATGGAAAAATGGAAAAGAAACACAATCCAAGGTGGCAAAGACTTGAGTGGAAATTGAATTGATGAATTAAGACATATATGATCATCCACATCACCAAATTGACAAGTCAAACAAGCGAAATAATGCATTTCATTAGTCAATTGAAAATTCAAAGTCTTACATGTCAATTCGACCCCCTTTTTTAGCATAAGATCATGCATATTCCCAGCCATCAAATCTTGAAAGATCAATGCATGATGCTTTCCTGCATTCTAGAAGTGCTCAAGAAATAAAAAAATGCAGGGAAGCGACAATGAAAAACATATCTGGTGGGCCATCACTTTTCACAAAGCACAGTCATAAAGTAATGCCACATGACTGCTACATGTATGGCATAGTGTACCTAGCTAGAAAAAGGGACCTGCACCACAAAAAGAGAGACTTAATAGTGATTTATTACCACTGTTAGATCTTGGAAGATCTACGACATGCACTTCCCCATTTTCCAAAGTTGCACAAAGTTTAGACAATGCAGGACGTGTGTACTCAATGGACCCACAGAAGGAAATACAATGGCAATAATAAAGGTTTAAAATCATTTAGTCATGACTATCAGATTGAGAAGATCAACGACCATAATTTAAAAAGGTAATGATCATTGGAATATAAAATATATGGGTTTGGCACGAAACGACAGAACATGAAGAAAATAATGGTCTTTTGCAAGATTTGTGGAATCACAGGAAGATGAAAGGTTGTTAGGTGTTCTCATAGGTGCCAAAGGAGCATGATCATGTTAAATATTAGATGTTTTTCATGTCTTATTCATATTTGTTTTGAATGACTATTGAGTTTCTGAGCGATTCAAATGCTCTGTCAATGTAACTGATGAATCTATAACTGGCCAAAACCCTAAGAAAGGGCCTATAAATGTAACTTCATCTGAAAATGAATAGTTCAGAAAACTTGATGGTGAACGAGTCTATAATTCCATTTACTTTTTGTTTATTGGTCATGTTTTTTTTCCCATTCTTAGGTTAGTTCTGCATAAAGATTTGAAGGACAATTGTATGTGAACTTGTGATAATTAGGTGGATTCCATTTCATTTTGGTGTTTGCAGTGAAAGTGATTCCATTTACTTTCCTCATATATGATTATGCTTCCTATCTTGTTCATTTCATATCATGTTGGATAGTTTCATTGGAAAATGAAAGATAAATGAATATGATTCTTTTAGTTATTGGTTGGATTCCATTTCATTCAAGGTTGATAGTGAAAGCAATTCCATTTTCCCTCATGTGCTTATCTCTTCATTCCTCTTTTGCATTTAGATGGTAAATATGCACTTAGAAGTAGGAGTAGATGTTAGAGGACCTTCAAGGTAGCTTGTGATATTCATTCCACTGGGTGTTATAAGTTTCCCAAATCTATTTCTGCCTAGGGTATTTGTAGTTATGAACATCCTGGTTTATCCTTTTCTACTCTCAGGTTAAGAACATACTTCATAGCCCAATGATCTATTAGAAACACAATTCATTGCATATATTGCATATAAGGGAGTTTTACCTTACAATTTAGAGGGTAGTGATACAACACATATACTGACCCATTTTTTGGTAACATCCTTTTGTTTCCTCACATTTTGGGCATCTAGAGTCAAGGTAAAGCCAAGTTGATAAGAGGGACAAACTGTTAACCAACAACATGCAACTTCTCCTAGTGGATTTTGGATAGGGGAAGGAACCCTAGTTTACCTCATAGATACTCAAAAGCATCCTTGGGAAATGGTTTTGTAAATATATTAGTAATTTGATCTTTAGAATTTACATCCTCAAGCCTTACTTGCTTCTTTTATACTTTCTCCCTCAGGTAGTGATACTTTATTGATATGTGCTTTGTCTTTGCATACACCATTGGGTATTTTGAAATATTTATAGCACTTGTGTTACCACGGTGAATAGTGATAGGGTTGGCTACTTATTCTTGAATTCCTTCTAATAATTGTTTGATCCATATAATATATGAACTATTGATTATAGCTACAACATATTCAACTTCAACATTTAGATTGTGAAATACAACTTTGTTTCTTTCTTATCCATGTGATCAACTTTTCTCCTAAAAAGAAAGCTCCTCCACTAGTTTTTTTTTTTTTCTGTCATCAACATTTCTAGCCCAATCAACATCAGTGTATACTTTAAGATTAAATTCATCTTCTTTTTTGTACCATAGCTCATAATCTTTTGTTTCCTTGAGATATATGATTTTTTTTTTTTTCACAAAAGTCATATGTGTTTCCTTTGGATTAGATGAAAACCTTGCTACAACTTCAACAACTAGGGAAATATTTGTTCTAATATGCATGATATATTGTAGCTTTCCAACCATAGATCTATATTGTATTTGACCAACCTCACCATTAGTGTCTTCTTTTGATAATTTCACTCCAGTCACCATAGGTGTACCAACTAGTTTAGACTCATCCATTCCAAAAAAATTTAAGATATCCTTTGCATACTTGGATTGAGTGACATAGATACCTTTCAATGTTTGATAGACTTGTAATCTAATGAATTTTTTTATCTCTATAAATGTTGACATTTAAAATTCAGTACTCATTTGATCAGTAAATGTCTTATTCGACATATCATTTCCTCCAAATATTATGGTATCAACAAATATTTCAGCAATCGACACAATATCTTGTGAAGCATTCTTCAAATACAGATTATGATTGCCACTTGTTCTAGAAAAACTAATCTTAATCAAATAAGAGTGTAACCTTTCATACCATGCTCTTAGGGCTTGTTGCAGTCCATACAATGCTTTGTTCAACTTGCAGACTATGTCCTTTTCAGGTTCAAAAAATCCTTCCTATTGTAGTTTAAAAATATGTATTTTAAGTTTTATGCTTCATAGATCCTATGAGATAATAGATAATTGGTCTTCTAAGAATAAGAGGCATTGAGATGTATGCACCAATAACAATCTCAGAGTTGTAAAACACCCACAAAGATTATAAAAATAATGCAATTTTTAAAAATATTATTTTGAAAAGAAAAAGGATAAATAGAATGTAATGCTCTCATTTATGTGTAATATCTATAACAAGATAACATCACAATGTTGTATTTAAAATGAGAGCATGAAATGTGGAAGAAATAATTAACAATACTACTCTTTGTAATTAATAGTACTCTTCCTTTCAATTCAAAGGATTTGCAATAAAAAATAAATTTGTTTGTATTATTTGTAACACTAAGACTAGATTGTGATATTGAATTAAAAAATAAATATTTATGATCCTCCAAAGTTATTCCATGAATCTAAGTAGACATCCTCAGCCTACAAAGAGATGTAGACAAATTTTTTTGAGGCATTTTGTCAAACAATTAACATGCCTTACCCATGCTTCCATTTTTTTTAAATTTACAAATTATGACACTATCTGTGAAAGAATTGTTGGAGCTATGTTAATCATGCTTGTCAAAGATTAAACATTTCACACAAATATAAACCAAGGTAGTTAGAGCTACAAAATTAGACAAAATTTCTTTGCAATAAACAACTTATGATGGACGTCCATATGTTGTTTTGAAGCTCCCATTTTAATATGGGCTAAAAGAATAAGAGAAAATATTTTGGAGTCTGGATTTACAACTAGATGCATATCCCACAATCACAACATTCCACTCTACCAAATTTCTTTGAGTTATTTAATCAAACGGTTCAGATTCCCTATAAATGCTTCAACATTTTGCTTATATGTCTACAGATTAGTTTCCACTATTATATTTGCCAATAATGCATGTATCTTATGTTTTGATTAATTTCTATACGCTACTCCAAAATGCACACTTTTATGAACTACATAGCCAACATTCATAAAGAAAAAAAGGCCCTTTAGAAACCTCAGAGAAAAATATAGCAAGAACATAAATCTTTGCACCCACCAAAAATATTCAATGGAAGCGGCAAGATAAATGGGAATTAGAGTGATCAAATTTCTTTAATACCATTGAGAAAATTCAAAAGTTTAAGTAGGAGATGCTCAAATTCAAATATTAACAGTGATTGCTAACGATGATTATTATTTACATTGAACGAACATCACACAAAAGAAACTAGGGAGAGAAAAAAATTTAAAAATGCAAGTGTCATGTGAATGGGTTATGTTATGTCATAGGCTATGAGTGGGCTTGACCATCGAAGTGTCCAAGCTTTGAGTGTGTTGGTTAAGCCCAATCAGAAAAGCCACATTCTGATATAAGAAGAAGGGAAACAATCTTGAAGCAATGACTCCTCCACTTAGAACTTGCACCATAATATCGTAGTATTACCATTCCCAACAAATGACATGTTCCCATGTTCCCTTTCCTAAGGAATTTTTAGCCATTTGGATACTCCTCCAAAGAGGCTCAAGAAATGAATTAAATCATGTGAAAAGAGGAATGAATCAATATTAGCATTATTCATATACTTATCTCATTGGATAGAGACCCAATATTTATCCTCTATCATGATGTTCCATCCAATCTTAACTATTAAGGCCTTTTTCATATTTGTAATGCTTCTAACCCCAAGGCCTCCCTAAAATTTAAGCTTACAAGCCTTATCCCAGCTAACTAGATATAACCTATGCTTTTCCTTAGTACCCAACCAAAGAAAACATGGTGGAATTTTATCAATGGAGTTAGACCAAAGTTGGGGTAAGAAATAAGGACAAGAAAAAGACTAGAATACTTTAAAGGCAAGATTTTAGCTTTTTTTGTTTTCCTCCCAAACTTAGAAGTTCTCATTCCACCCCGCCAACTTCTTTGGAATTTTCAATAAGATGGTTCCAATAGATGAAATGTGGAGGCCTAGTAGAAAGTGATAGGAAGGGAAGCAAGCCTATAATTCAAGATTTTAGAAATTTTGTTTTGGACCAATTTAGAGGTATTAAAAAATTATATCTTACTCTTACTATAGTTAATATGTTGAGCTGTGACATAAGCATAGTTGTTAAGAACTTTTTTCCAGCACGTAGCCTCTGAGACATAACCGTTCCTTAACAAATTGTTGATAGGTGGATGGTAGAGAGAGGAAGCAACATTTTTGTAAATAGTGATGACGATAATTATTATTGCCACTTGTCTTTTTGTAAATAGTGATGACAACATCCTTTGTTTTACTGTATTTTCTCATTCCTCTTATTTGTGTTCACTATTTCAAAATATGATTCATTTTTTATAGATACAATTTAAATTTGTCATTCTATTTAAATGAGTGGCATCATCATAAAGTTTGTGTGGTTGTGACTCAAAATGCTTACATTTTGCTATGTTGGGTGGATAAGACATTTGAATGATTTTTTAACCCAGTTGATAGTGACTTGGGAACCTTTGGGATTAGAGGAATTGGGGTTTAAAATTTCTTATCAAAATGGAATGAACTCTAAATAAAGTTATTCCAACATAAAAGATAGGTTCAAATGTTAAATTTAAGATAAGTGAGGGAATAATGATTTGCGAGAAATCCATACCGGCATGAAAATTTCCAAAGGTTCAAAACTGGGGCTTGGAACTCTAGAAACACTAACCTTACTAACTATATCGTACATGCAGTGCCTCTCGTGTTTCCAGTCTGTACCTTGTCTATTTTTATTCGAGAGATACTTGATACTCTGATTTTGTACCTTGTGATGACTCGAGGGTCAGATGTTATACTTTGATTCAGTTCCATAGATGCTATGCTACTATGTTGTTCAGTTTATCATTTTGCATGTTGATGCTATTTTGAGATGATAGTATACCTATGATGATATCTGGTTATATGGTTTATTTGGACATATTTGTTGATTATGTTATGAGATGAATGTTATGCTATAGTTATTTACTTCGTTCTTGTATCTTTACGCTTTCTGCGAACATGAGTGATGTAAATGGATTAAATAGGTATTCTAATACATGTTGCTTCTTCTATGATATTATATGCAATTTCACTTGATCACGTTTTAGTGTGTAGGAATTATATCCCTAGCAATGGCAAATGGAGTTAGTGATTCAGTTGTTCATATTTTGCCAATGTCATCCCTGTATGGTCAACGTACCCTTATTTAGTTGTTTAAATCTAAACCTTTTGGTGATTAGTAAATCTGAGCTCATCTGCATTATGTGATTAGACTAGTGAGTGTGTCTGTGCATTTAGAAGTTCACATTTGTCGCGAAAGTGTTAAGTGATTTTCTATGATTTTGGGTTTTCAGGTTTTAAATCTTTTCGGATTTAATTTCTAGCAGCTTTGCCTAAGGTGAATTTCCATTACAGATAATAACCTATTTTCGTTTGGATCGATTCAGAGTTTAACTACTCCAACTGGCTAATTTCCAAAATCGACTATTCACTCGAAAAGTGAATAAGTATTGGAAAAGTGAATTCATTATTGACTTCTCACTCTTCAGAAATAGAATTTTGAGAGCAAATTTGTAAATCCTCTTCTGAAGGATTCTTGTTTTGTTCATTCTGGGAGCTGTGAGCATGGGATCTACGTGAGGTTGGTCTCGTTGGATTCGGCTCAGGGAGTTTATGCTTTGTCGTCATTTTCAGCAGATTTGGCAGGTGATTTATTTTATTGTGTGAGTTACTGTTTCTGCCCCTTTTGTTGTTAGGTAGGGCTTTCTCATTTTGTTGCTTTCACTCTATTTCAGCTTCCATTTCTTGTAGCAGTATGTTAGGAGGTTGAGAACTAGTGTTCTCCTCTGTTTCTGTTTGTTGGTTCTGCCCGGTTGGTTGGGTATGAATGTTTTCCCTGTTTTTGAAATGGGGGTTTGGGCTTTTGAGTCGTTATGCTGGCCGTTTTTGCATACAATGCCCAATTTCATTTATTTTTGGATTTTTGGGGTTTTTGCACCCAAAGGCCAAATGGGTTTTAACTTTGATTTTTTTTTCAAAATTTGGAGTTTTTGCCTGATTTTGTGTGCCACCCTATTTTCTCGAGTTTTCTTGGCACAATGTGGGTCATGGACTTGGATGATCCATTTGGATATTCGTCAGACCACTTTTGCAATTTATGTTGCATTGGGATGTGTGTAGCATCCATCATCTCAATTATGTTTTCGGTTGATTGACCTCTATTTGTGTTCTCATCCTATCCTTGTGTATGATCTTCGTGATGGTGGTGCACCATACACGTGTACATCTGTTGGGTGACCTATGGGGCCCGATCTTCTGTGGTACTTCCAGAAGTTGTGATCATTGGGGTTGGGTTGGGAGTCTACATGCCTACAGGCACTCATCGTTGGATGAGCATGGGTAGGGTAGGGTAGCATATGGAGGGGGCTTCTATCATGCATTATGGTGTCCATTTCCCATTTGACTGAAGAAGTTCTTAATTAAGTGATAACTAAAAAAAATATTGGGTGGTAATAAAACTAAAGATAATAAAATGCTTGTGTCGAGCCATTCTATTGAGGGATGTTGAATTTGCACGATTCAAGCTTGGGCTTTTCGATGCCAAGCGACTCTCCATGATGTTAGCCCCTACTTAGTAGCCTTCGAGATGTCTGACCAGGACCTGTAGTTTATGCATTGTCCTTGTCTTGAGTTCAGTCATCATACTACTTGGTGTGTGTGTTAGCCATGGATGTTGTTTTGTGTGTGTTTGTGGTTGGATCATTATCTCCATCAACACAGCGAGTGTGGACCTATGGGTGCCACGTGGTTGGGAGATGCAGCTACCTTCACCACTGTTAGGGACCAGTGTATAGAGACACTCTTATATCCTAGTGTGACCATTGCTAGATGTGTTCACTTGGTACTTCGGTTCACAGAGTATGCTTCTTGTGATTTATGCTTTCATTGGGATGTTGTTTATCATGTTTAGATGATCTTAGTTTTGACGCATTCCTTATTATGATGATTAGTATGTGATATGTGCTGTAAACCACTTGTAGGTTTATCTTTTGTTGTACTACTAGCATGTTAGATTTCCTTATGCTTTTGGTTATTAACATGTTTAATAGTGACATCCCTATCATGATAGTACCGACGATTTGATCGATGGCTTGGGATGTTATGCGCAGGGGATGGCTAGGGCCCACGATGGTCTTATGATGCCATTGACGGTTGGGAGGAATCGTGTACTTACTTGGTTATTTTGTTCATTGCGATGTTATTTCAATTATTGTGATGTTGCTTTAGTTCACTACAATGTTCCTTCTGCACTTTTACTCTTATCTGTTAGATGGTTAGATGTTATTCCTTTCCGTATTTCCTTATTCGATTCGAGGGTTCTTGTCTTGAGATGTGGATTTGGTACTCCCTAGTGTGGAGGTTCTGAACTCAATTTTAGTCTTTTATTTATCCTTAAGTGTTTTTCTTTAGTTTCTTGAGCGACCTTTTATCAGCATGGTGCGACACAAAAATGTATCGCACGCCCATTGAAACTATATCGTGTGTCCCCTGATTCTATTGCACGCCTCTTGGAGAAATATCGTGCGATACTAGAAAGTATCGCACCTCCTTGTAAGAAATGTCGTACGACACTCTTAAAGTGTCGCACGCCTTTGGGAGAAGTATCATCCAGTCCCTGAAAGTGTCACCCTCGTTCTTTAGAAATGTCGCACGATACTTTTCTATGTTGTATTATAGTATCGCCTAGTTTTTGTAAAAACCTGTGCGGGCAAGTAGCGGGCAATGAGCACTTTTTTGGTCTGGTCTGAACTTTTTGAGAGTTGATTTGGATTCCCTATTTCGGTATTCTTCAACCCTATGGTGTTGCATTTTGATTCCAGTTGTGTGTATTTTTGTAGTCAGTCTCTTGGGGTTTGAAATATATCGTTTAAGTATATGTGACGATTCATTTGAGATAGGTTCCAAACCTCTACGAGCTAAGATAAAGATTCTAAGAAATTTTAAGGCTTCATAAATCTAGACTTAGCCAAATTTTAGGGCTTCAGGATTTCAAACTTAGCCAATTTTCAGGAGTTAGCATTTCTCTATCAGCTTGGTTAATCTCGTTTGTTATCTTGTTGATGTTTTGGTTAGTAGTGGCATTTGGAGATCCATTGGTGCTGGTTGATTGTCAGTCTTCTATTGCGATCTTTATGATCTGTGTAGGTTGTTATCATGTGCACTTACACTTGGTTTTAGAAAAAAGAAAAAAAAAATCTTGCTTGTTTTTTATCCTTGTTTCCAAGGATCTCTAAGCGGGGCATTACATCTAGTATCAGAGCCCATGTTGCAACATTGGGATCTTTGTGTTATGCTTCCACTATGGTTTTGATTTCTATTGTGTACTATTATTTTATGTTGTTATTTTGTTATCTCTTGGGTTCATGTTCTGAATCTTATGCTTATGATCCTTATGTCTGATGTTGCCTTGTTGCTTCCATAAGGATGCCTCCTGCACGTAGGTTTGGTTAGGGTGGTAACCGACAAGTTGTTCAAGAGGAGGAACACCATGAAGTGGAACATCAGGATGGAGAGGGAGAACATGATAACAATGCTAATCAAAATCTCTTGGGGGCATTGATGCCAGTGCTTCAGGAAATTCTTACTCAAATGGGTCCTCGTGCTGAGGAGCGCCAGCATGATCAAGAGTGGGAAGAGATATCTCATCATGGAGAGTCCCACCATTCAGAGCATAGAGTGGAGGAACATAAGCATGAATGTGAATGTTCTCATACACCACTCGGTGAGAGAAGGCATCAATGGAGGGGCCATGGCCGGGATGATGTTGATATCACTCAGATTGAGATGATGCGAGAACTTCAGAGGTCCAAACCGCAAAAGTTTGATGGCCAGGGAACAGGATTCAAGGCTAAGACCTGGTTACTTGATATAGGTCATTGTTTCTCTCTACTTCCTTATGGGAGCAATGTGAAGGCCCAATGTGCAATCACACAGCTGAGGGAACATGGTTCCATTTGGTGGGATGGAGAGAGTGAAAGGCTCGGTATCAATGTTGTAGATCTCACTTGGGAGATCTTTGAGGAAAGGTTCAGAGAGAAGTTTCTGCCACCACAGTATCGAGAAGCTCGCATTGATGAATTCCATGAGTTTAAACAGGGCTTTATGACAGTTGATCAACATGAGAAGAAGTTCCTTGGTCTAAAATAGTATTCAAGCTACAGGCATGATGATGCACTTATCACCCAACATTTTGTTAGGGGCCTCAAAGGCTCCATTATTAGTGATGTTCATGATCATCAACCGAGGACACTTGCTCTTGTCATTGAGAAGGCAAGGATCATTGAGAGCAATGTGGCTAGGGGGTATAGTGGTAAATTTGGCTCTCAGAGCCAAAGTGCTTGGAATTCAGGACAGGATGTTCAGTCTACTTAGTATTCTGGGAAGGGCCAAGCCCAATCATCACCCTCTCACAATGGTTATGGTGGTCACAATTGTAACAGGAATAAAGGAAAATGGACTAAAGGTGTACAAAATTCTGTTACTTCAAGCAAGAAAGGAGGTAACCAGCGGCGAGGACAAAAATCTCAACAGGATCCTCCTCCTCAGAGTGTTCAACAAAATTCTAGTAGGGGTAGTGCACCTTGTCCAAGGATCTTCGGGTGGGGCATTACAGTATAGGGAAATAATCCTAAGTTGAGAAGCTTGAAAGTTTGAAATGCAAAGAAATAAGGAAACAAGCATTTAATTCTAAAAATATATTTACCAAGCCTAGAAATTGATTAAAAAAGTGTCACACTTTATTAAAAAAACTTAAGGTTATTAAAAAGTAGTTAATAGAGATATTACAACACTAAAGATAAATTAACAACATTGGTTTCATTGGATTAGCTTCATTATTGAGCATTAATAACATCAAAATAGGGCTCCATGAAAACAAAAAGGACATAATACAAGAAGATTTGCATTCTAGGACATGTGCTAACATTGGCTATGGTTGAGAATGTTTTCCTTAACCAATCATAGATAATCTAATGCATCTTCTGGTGTAGAAAAATATAACAAAAAGAGATGTGAGGAGAAAAAACATCAACATAAAGAAGGTATGTATGCAAGAAAAAAAAAAATAACAATTATGAGAGTAGAAATATAATTTATATTACTATATAAGAGTGCAAGAAAAATTGTAGAAATTATTCTTGAATAGAATATATATAAGAAAAGGCCATGGATAGTATACCATAAATCAATTACCTCCATCAAATATAGTGTGGCAAATCAATAGGACACAGTCAGATGAAAGTACTTATATCCCTTAATTAGAACCATATATACCAATCATATACAAATGCATAAAAGTTTCCAATGTCAAGAAAAACATGTTGAAACTGGAAGTGACATTTATCTTCACATGATGTCAGTAGTTGTAGGATCCATTGTAATTCTCATCCTTATGGTAGTATGTGTTTTTAAACCCTATGCTAACATGAAAGACGTATTAATTGACATCAAATATACATGATTGAAAAAACTCTTCTATGATTATCATTTAATTATATCATATTCAAGTTCAACATCAAATTGAGCTATGTCATGTGAATTCTAAACTTTGCCTAAAACTCAAGACTAAACTATACTATGAGTTTTTATATAATCTTCCATAATTTAATCAAAAAATTTAATCATATAGATTTTTACATCCTTAATATGAAGATGAGACCCTTGAGGTACTTTGTGTTTAAAGAACCAAAATCTTAAAATTGCCTCTTTATTGCATATATTTTGTTGTGATCTATTATAAAGTTAATACTTTTAGAAATAAAACTATCAATTTTCCAACTTTTTCTCGTCAAAGATTTTTAAAAATTAGAATTTATTTAGAATAAACAAGTTCAATCTTGACATATTAACAAATTAGTTTAGAAATAAATCTTTGATATAATTCAAATTAGTAAAAATCAATGCCTCAAAACCAAACTCCAAAAATCCTTTTCCCCATTAATATTGAAAGATGACATATCTCTAGATTAAATAATATTTTTAATCAATTCCATGCATTCCTCTTTTGAAGAAGAATCCTTTATCTCACCTTCATAAGTAAAAATAGATGCACCAATTACATTATAATACTTAGTAAGAGAAAAATGGGACACATCAAAGATGTTTCAAGTTCTTTCCTTACAATATTATCACCAATACCTAGGTTATCACCTTATTCTCACTCTCAACTTGATCCAATGTAGTAGTCTCTTAATTATGACATTCACAATTCTAAGTAACTCATGTACCCATTTCAAAGTTAATTACAACAATTAATTCATTGTCAACACCACTTACACTTTAGGAAAAACAAAATCATGTTGTAGTCATTCCTCACTTTTTAGCAAAGTCAAAGCATTTAGAAATTTATTTTAGACTTGTATGTTTCATGTCTTACATTGAACACAAACCAACCTCATAGGAATCAAAGAAATACAAATCAAAGAATAGATCAATGCCTATTATTACATTGATCTTGGAAGAATTTAGGAATTTAGAAAATGAAATATCAAACTTATAAGTAAAATCCTTGGACTATATTCTCCTTGCCTTGAAATTTACCTTTTCTTTGTTGATAGAAAAATGTTTATGTTTTTCTCTTCAAAGGTTCCTCCAAATCCTTCCCTTCTCATTTAGAGAGGTACAAAATCTCATCCATATTTCTTCATATTCATTTTTAAAGTAAAAATAAAGAACCTTTTTAAATGGATCAACATGTGCAACATTTCCCATATAAAAGTCACACATTAAATTTAAGAATTTCATTTAAAACACTATTGTTGTAGATTTTATTTTATTGTCAACCCAAGAAAGTTATAATTGCTTTTAACTTGTGTCTAGAGGAATAATATGAGAATTAATCGTAGGAATTTACATGTGAGAAATTGAGTTTCAATTTGGATTCAAGTATCCTAATGCAAATTTTAAGTACCTTGTGATCTTTAATAAGTTCATTACGATTTATAGACCCTTGTATGATTTGACATATATTTAAATATGACTCATGGGTAGTTAAATAGCTAGGAGATGTATTATCATACGAGCCTAGGTTAGCATCCTCATCATGGTATCTCAGGCCAGTGACATAATAAGATACATAAGAAATAACATATTTAGAGTGATACTATACTAGAGTACTTAGGACATTGTCTATGAAATCAATTAATTAATTTTTAATTACTTAGTTATTAATTTATAATGTACTCAATCTAAATTTAAAAATGTCTTTTTTACTATTGGATTGAACTAATTACAAGCCAGTTTGTCTCAAGTCATATGATTGAGACACTTATCATACTCTAATTTATTCTTCTCCTATGTCTATCGATCAAAACATGCAATCTTCTATGTCTTCTTGGACCACCTTCCCTCTTAAGGTTAGATAACATCAATTGTGGCTTCTTCTCTTTATATGTGATATATGTTTTAATTGCAAGTGGTTTCTTGAAGTTGTAGGATTAACTATCAACTCCAACATAATATGTGTGCACTAGAACTATGACTTTGTATCCATCTTTTGAAATATCTATTAGCCAAAATTGCCCTCCCACTAACAAATTAATTTCAAAAGCCTAAGCATACCCAATGGTCATAATATTCAAAAATTTAAATATTTGAATAATATAAGGATACGCCAAAACCTTAGGCTATTTTTATATCCTAAGGCCTCAAGCCTTTCATGTTGTATCCTTTAAAGGGTTTTAAGTTGTGACTATGCGATAGCCTTCATCACATGATCGCACATAGTCAAGGTTTAACTGTGCTCCAGGCAGTGATGGTGCGAGGCAATTTCTCCCAGTAGTTAGCGCAACATCGGAACAATTTATTTAATTGCATAATTTTAGTGATGATGTTGTGTTTCCCCTTGTCGTATAGTTGCATGAAGGATAGCAGATGCAAGTTTCAGGTCAGGGGTCCCACTATTCTCAGCCATCAGATTTGAAGAAGATGTATGCATTTCATTTTGTCGCTATCCAAAGTCGCAAGGTTATTAGTCATAGCGACATAATGACAGGCTGCCACGCGTCCATGTGGGGTCAATCTAAACGAAGAAAGCTAGAGTAGAAGCTTGTGAGATGTTACGAAGCAGTCAATGATTGTAGGATCGTAAAGAAGGATAGTCAAACCTAAGAGGCCATGATTGAAGAAGAGTCCCAATCTCATGAAGTTCTAATCTTATGACAAGCAATTGTCGTAAGATCTTGGGGTTAAGATTGTTGATCATCGATGTCATGATAGAGTGTTTGCTGCTTAGTTGTATGGTCATAAGAATGAAAAGATTGATTGCCAAAGGCATGACATGGTTAGCCTTGTAATACCCTTAAATTGGCACATTACCATGCTCAACCAATTTTAGTCTATCAATCCTACTTAAAGTCCTATTGTACTAGGCAATTCTGATTTTGATAATCTCTACTTGACCTAAATGTCAAATGCAAAAAATCCCTAATCTACATTAATCATGAACTTCATTTAATTCCTAAGTATTGACTCAAATTAGCTACAATAAACCTACTAATTAAGTTTAATTTAATTATAAGTCTTCATACTTTAATTAAATTAAAATCACCTTTTTAGCTAATATACATGGGAATTAATTGTATTTGATTTAATTAAATATCCTTGATCTAATTATTGAATTTAATTATTCAATTAATTGGATTATTCATTTATGAGGTCATATTTAACCTTTTAAATCTTCTATTATTCTTTCTCCTCATTTCACAAATATAAACTCTGAGTGAACTGGAATTTGAAAAGGAACTGAATCAGTTAACTCTTCATTACACTCATAATTGAATCAATTAACTTCCTTTTCACAGGGAATTTTCCATTCTAACTAAATCTCATTTCTAATCTCGACTATTCATTTGATTTCATCTTGATCGTTGATCAATTCTGGAATTCTATTTAAGAAACCCTCAATTCCTCATTTTAGATGATGCATAGAAAAAGTATTGAACTTATGCCAAATTGTTGACTCATGCATTTACATTCATAGTTTTATTACTCTTGAATATTAATCTCATATATTTTAATAATGCATTTACTTAGTTTAATATTCTCTTTTATTCTTAGCTTTAAGCTTGCATACATTTAGCTTAACTATTGCATCTCATATAGCTTAAAATCCTTCATTCTAGATGTCTGGTTGCTAGCTTCTCAATCTGAGAGCAAATAGCAAAATCAATTTAGTTAGGAGGCAATAGATCAAATTGTTGAATTATTTTGGATGAACAATCCCATGTTCATTCTGAGATGATTCTTCATATAAGTATCATATTGAAGTGTGGTTAATTTATAGGCTGTAATTAGCATTACTCACAAGCCTAACCATTGCCATAGGATCGTGGATGGAAGGATAAAGTGTTGCGATGCTACAATAAGCCATGTATCATGGGATTGGCGAGTGAGCTAGACAGTGGTAAGATGCTACACCAAAGGTTGATCATAGGTTCAGATCATTGTGACATCGTGCTATAGTAGGGTCATAATACCAAAGGAAGAATCTCAAGAGTTACAATGCTATGACAAAGAGGTAGATTGTAAGATCTCAAGGTAGGTTTTCAGGAGGTGCGATCATACAAGAGGATGGTTGCCATAGTATCGTGACATCATCTGGTCATAAGTACAAATGAGGGAGAGAGAAATTCCACAAATGGATCATGACCATCAAATCCTATTCGATCTAGGGTGGTTGCATTCCCGCATTATGAAGGTGCACAAGGTTTAGTCAAAGTAGGGAAGCAAGTTTTAGACACATGTCTGTGTGGGCCTAATCTCATGTATTCATGTTGTTGTAGCATTGCGAGGAACCATTTTCAAAGTGATAATTCATTGAATGAAGGCAACAAAGATTGAATCAAAATTTTCCCTCAATAGAAGTAGGAAAAGCAGTGTTTAGATCTTACGACAAGGCAGTTGTTCATAAGATCACAAGGGTAAAATGAAGAGACCACTGATGGCTTGATAGAGGACTAGTTGACCGTGATCGTAAGATTGCAATGGTTATGATCGTTGTTGGTGATGTTACAATAGACTATGATCATAAGATCATAAGGTCAATCAAGCATGCATCATAAAATCGTGAAAGGATATTGATGGTCTCGTGACCTTGCACCAGAGTGTTATCATGTCGTCATGTTGTCATGAGATTGAAAGGTAATAGTGTGTCGAAGGATCATAAAGGAGTTTCAAGAAGGGCTCGATGTTACGATATAGGGGTGATCGTGAGATCATAAAGGCTAGGTTTCCAACTGAAGGTGATATGAGGCTTTTGACTTCATTTGACGACCATAGGATTGTAAGACTCTATGTTGACCATAATATAAGAGGGTTTTCTACTTGTCCAGGCTAGAAAATAAAAGGGTCCCCAACCAATCAAATTGTAGGGAAGGTACAGCACAGGGTTTGACTTCAGTTGACTTGTCAATTTATCCAACTTGGCGTGTTGAGAACAAGGAAAGACAACTCTTTAATGGCAAAATCCAATCTTCTTGATCGTCTGGAACCACCTTTTTCATTCTCCATGCCTGTTTAATGCAGTTTCATCCTCTGTCGCCAATTGGTTATCGATTTATCTGGTTATGCATTAATGGTCGTCGTTCCTTTCCTCTCAAGGTTGTTCTTTTGGTAAAATATTGGATTTTCCTGCATCTGGATGTGTACCAAGATCAAATTCTCTTTCAGATTTGCAATGATTGTTCTCTACAACTTTAATAGTAGTGGTTGAGCTAAACCTTACGGAAAAAGCTATCTCATTTATGCTTGAACTATAAAAGAAAGTTTTGTGACTCTTCTTAGGGTTGACCATTTCTTTTGTAATTCTATAACAACAATATTATTTACTTTGTTACTATAATTTCCTTTTGTCTATGAATGAATGTAATTCTTTGTTGTACCTCATTCTCCCATCAATAATAGTGCAAAACTTTATTGCCTCCATTGGTGTTTTATTTTCATTCTTCAATCTAGCATGATTGTATCTCCTTTGCTTCTTGAATGTTATACAATGAAGTTACTTCCTTGTAGCATCTCATTTAGTGCCCGATCTCCATGTGATTGTTGAATTAATGCAAGGTTGAATCTATGTATTTTGAAATTGTATTGAAGAATAGTGTATTATTAGGCAAAGACAAGGCCGAATATAGTATTTTGGTGTATCACCCTTTTAGATTAGATTAGGTAGTTTACTTTCATGCATTCCTTCTCCCTTTTCCTCTCAAAGAGTAGTTAGGTGCGCCCTGATAGTAAGGAAGGTGACCTTCTCCGAAGACTCAATCTCACAGTTCAAGTCCCACAACATGTAGATTGTTTCCATGTTTCACAAGGTTGCCTTTAGGTAAAAACTTTAGGCAAGGACGTAAACTTTTGTGACAACAATATCCAACCTTGAAAATAAAAATCAACTCACCCAGTGAAAAAAAAAAACATCAATGTTGTATTTAGAACAACCAAAACTTAAATATTGTTTGTCAATTTGTTAAATTTTTAAAATACAATGATAAAAGGAGAAAAAAAAGACAAAATTCTCTCACAAAATTTCCTTGATGTATTTTGTAGCGAGAAAAAATATGACTTTTTAACATCCATGGAAAATAATTTGGTTATTGGTTAGATCTAAATGTAGATATTGGACATATCTTATTAAAAATGTTGTCCAAATAACATAACATGGTTTTTTTCCCTTATGGATTGAAGTTGTCTCTTTTAATCAAAACACATGTTTTATTTGTTGGATTGAAAAAGGTTTTCTCAAATTTGTTGGGAGCGTAAAAAAATCTTTAGGTATTTGTTATAGGTTTACATAAAATGAATATATTTTTTAGAAACCTAATTAGAAGGATTGTGTCTATTAGCTATTAGTTAGCTAAAAAAAAATTCCAAACATTAATAACTTGAACATATGATGTCAAAATTGAGAAAATAATATATTGTTAACTCAAAGAATGCTAAAGTATTCTAGTAGTGAAAACTTCATGATTAGAGTTTTCTTCTATTTCCCAACATTCTTGGTTAAACTAACATCTTCATTATATTCTTTGAATGTCACAACTGGTCTCTCCATAACCCGAGTTAAATGGAAAACCTTAGAGACAAGTGGATTTTGTATAGGAAATCGATTAATGAATAGATTTACTTCCTTCATGGACATCATAATTATTTAAGATCGATTGTTACCTCATTTAGACCAGATAAGGAAGTTATTTAGAGATGTTAAAAATTAGGTCAGTTACAATTGAAGTTTGGGGACTATTAAAATACAGTTATGCATTTTGGAAAGAAAGCGGAACGAATTGGCATGGCTGAATAGATTATAGTGTGGTCATTTTATGAAGTTAGGTTTCATATTGATCTATTTTAATCTTGGAACATATAGATCTTACATAGAAACCATGATTGATCTCATAGGATAAATCAAACTATAGAATGGTTCCATGAGGGTGAACAGATACTTCCACAAGAATGCATCCTAGTGAAGAACATTTCTTTGTTTGTTAAGCTACTAACAGTAGGTATCAATATGAGAATGATACATCTTCATGTTATTAATTGTCCAAGAAACTTAATAGAAGTTGGAGGATCTAAATAGGGGTGGTCAGTTCTCACAATCATTCTATAGAGATTTTAAATCATGTTATTATGAGAGAAATCTGCACAATATCCTTCACTGTGTAATATTGCTTGCATAACAATTACTACTTAAGTGGTTCATGTGTATAAAATGTGTGGTAATTTCACCAGATCAATATATTCCTTATACTGATTGTAGATGAGTGCATTACTGCAAGTTATGTTGTTTTGTTGGTTATATATGGGTTTTTGATCGTTCCTTTTAGACTCATTTCATGGTTGGGTGTAATGTGGCTTAACAGGGAGGGCTAGAGATAGATACATTATGATTTTGTTTTTCTCTACCCACTAATTCTGATAAAATGGATGCATTACATTTTGTTTATTCTCTCAGCTAATTCTGGCACTTAAAATGCTTGACCAAGCAAATTTCATGCATATGTGTAGATATGTTGTATTATCATTTACTGCATATATGTATGTTATTATGTTTTTTCCAAGCAATTTTATTTCACGCATATGTGTAGATATGTTGTATTAGCATTTATTGCATATATGTATGTTATTATGTTGTTTCTTGTCATATTTCATGATTAGGCTACTTAAACATATGTGGAAACTAATATATTACATGGCTGCACCAGATTCATCTGATCCTCCTGTTCTAAGTTGCTAGGCTTTTTGTGTCAAGGTTGGGGACTCCGAGGGAGCTAAAAACTCTATTTTTGGTGTGGTAAAAGCGCCCAAGCCACACTCCCATCTCAGATAACAGATGGATGATGTTCGATGGCTATAGAGATTAGGCAAATTTGGCCTTGTAGATGGACATATGATCGAGATAACTTGTTTAAAACTCTTCATGAGATGAATGTATTAAATCATCATTTTATATGATGTCATCATTGTAGCTAATAATTTTAATGGGATGAAATTATGTATTGATGCATCCATTGTATATGTACAATCGATGACTATGTTAGGGATGTATGACGTGTAGGTCAACATTTAATTTTGATTTTAGTTACTAAGCATGGATAATCATTTGTTAATCCTTGATTACGGTTAATGAAATGATTTTTTACTATTCAAACTAGGGTTTTGATTGTATATTTTTTACATTTTTTGGCAATTGTATGATGTGGCAATTGTTGAGTAGGGCATGACTCTTACATATGGTTCATTATATTCTTTGAAGCTCACACCTTTTAAAACATATCTCTAATTTTCATGATTATAGTGGCATTGGGAAGGTCATTTGAATATCTTCAAATAATTTAATGCACTTTTCCTAGAATCTACCCTATGTTTTATTTATTCATTTTTTGTGTTTTCTCATACAAGTCAATTTTTTAGACCTTTTAGTACTAGAAAGAATTTGTTTGCATGAGATGCAATGATTAGATCTAGTTCACAAGAACTAAGATTATTGGGTTTTGATTTTTTTTATTTGAGAATTTATCATGGGTATTTTTTCATCCTATTATTGTCATCTTATAAAAAGGCATGGTAAGTCTTGGAGAAATGAAATATTGACATGTCTTAGGTGGCTTGATTTATATTCTTATTCATAGGGACTCATACATGGACTAGCCAAATGAAGGGGTAGTTCAAATTGGTATATTATCATTGAGAAAGTTATAGGAATGATTTGTTCTAGTGCCAATCCTAACACTATGTGTGATATATTAGATATTAATTGCCCCCTCACATTTGGACTAGACTTTGGGAGATAAATTGAGACTCTGGTATACCTAAACTCATAAAGGATCTCGTGGAGAAAAATTGTCATTCCTCTTGCACTTTCAAACTGTATATCCTCTTATGATGATACTTTCGAGGATTTTGAGTATAACATAGGTCTTGCATGTTTAGTATATCCATATCCTTGAACCCCATCAATTTAGTGCAATGGAACATTTATCCTCTTTCAAACATAACTACTCAAGATTCATATTTAGAAAACATGAAATCCTTTATCATAGAGTCATAGATTATGTAATTGAAGGCTTATATTAGGTACAATTATCTTCTCTTTTTTATTTCCACACCATTGCTGTTAGTGCACCATCTTCATCATTTCTAGACATAACTACCCAATATTCATATCTTGTTAACATGTCATATTTATTTATAAAATCTCAAATTGCATATTTGGAGGATTATTTTGACGACATTGACATCTTATTTATTGAAAACTCCATCAATATTTTCATCCCATCTTCATTATGCATGGATCTAGTTCAACATTGGTCTTTATAGGTTATTGCATTGATATCATCTCTTTCTAACATCAATCAAGTTTTGTCTTCAACCATTCATTGTTGGTGTACTTCTTTCTAGGGAGACTCCTATTCTCATTTTCTCTCTCCTATTGTGGCACATCTGTTTACTTGTATGATATAAGAAACCCTTGGGGGATCACATCAAGTCTTTGAGATGGTCATTGCATAACATCTCTCATTACGCCTTTTATTCCATCACACGGGGAGCCTTTTCATCATTCTTTTACTGGTGAAATTATTGCAACTTTTTCTTTTTTAAAGAGGATTTTTTTCTCACAAGTTTTTCTCCTTTCTAAAGTTAAGTGAGATTTCACCTTTTTCTGCATGAATACCTTATTAGGCCTTGTAGCTAGGATCAATCCATGCTTCTATTGATGTATTCATACATCCATTATTGTAGACTGCATTAGGTTTTAAATAAGATTCTCTCCAAGTTGATATTGAAGGGGTGTTAGAGTAACTAGGATTTTGCCTTAGTAACTAATTAATCAATCATCAATTACTTAGGTTATTTATTACATTACACTTAAAAGCTAGACTTGCGTGTGATTTTTTTGTATTAGATTGAGCTAAATATTTGACAAGTTATCTCTATTCTTGTAATCAAGACGTGTTCCTAGGTTTTCATCTAAGGTTTTATTTATATGCTTTTATAAGAATTCGTTATGATTTGTCCAAGTTTAAGTTACCAATAAATATAGATATACCTATTATGTTTTCTTGGATGAACCTTTCTCTCAAGTTTACATAGCATCAATCGTGACTTTTTCTCTTCAGATGTGATAGACATTTTGGTTGCAAGAGACTTTTGGGAGTTGCAATTCATGTGTAAATTAGCAATTAAAATCTATACATTCATGTTTAAATTGAAATTAAGAAGGGAACGTAGCATATTTGACGATCACTCTCATTTTAGTGCATGCAAATCATGTATCAATCATTCTACAATTCATGAACATACTTTAAGCTTACTTGTAAAGATAGTTTTTAAACACTGACAACTTTAATACACAATATGAAAATATTCTAACAGCTATCCATACCTAAGACTCTCCAACATATTTATAAATTTCAATACCCATCAACTTCATTGTCTTCATCAATTTATTCTTAATTATACTATTCTTCTCACTAATTACTATTTATATATTTTTTTTGATGAATAGTCCTTTTCTATTAAAAATAATATACTAAGACTACAATTCACACAAAAAGGTTCGAGGGTTACAAGATCACCCCGCGAGAGTTCACACGGTTGAGGCTGCAAACATCAACTATTCATCTAAAAAACATATAAAGCAACCCTCAGGTGGCTAAAGCAATGCCCGTTGAGGGAGGTGGTTCATCAGGATCATGAAATACCTAATCATCTTTGGGATTGGGAGGCGGACTGGGAATAGTCCAGCTGTCAGCAGCAACATCAGTGGCCTGGTCAACATTCTTCATATCAGGCTATGGAGGCGAAATAGCCAGCTTTAGGTGAAATGACCATTTCCCAGAAACTACTCATTGAGTACCAAGAGGAGGATTCGGGGACCAACCAATGCCACCACGGGGCGGGGAAACCAAGTAGTGCCTCTTTCCATCATCGCCACTGCTGGGAGAGTGGTGGCAGGAAGCCTGGGAACATGGGGTGTGCGAACGACAACCTAAAGAGTTGCACCTTTGGCGGCGGCCTCTAGGTGTCAAGGTATCAATCAAGGCATTTGGAGGTACCCTCACAATAGTACAAGCGACATTGCCCCAGTGATTAAAAAGATCTTGAAGTTGGGCCACCTCTAGGGCCACCTTGTTTGCTTGCACTTGAATCTGAATCATTACATTATTACAAATGCACGCCTTAGTGTATATAGCAATATTAATATCAAGAAAACTGTGAGTGAAAAGAACAACATTTCTATCTTTCCACAAAGTGAACAAAATCTCCATCCTAAAGGTATGCCAAATCTGGGTAAATTTTTGAGGGATCCTGGGGGAATCACCCAAAATAACCATGCGCAAAGAAAAGGGTTCAGTCCAAAACGACTTAAAAAAATCATGAATCTAATGCCAATAATTTTGAGCACATCTACAAAACTAGAAAATATATATGAAGGACTTTGGTTGGCCACATAATGGACACCTAGGATCCGGAACCCCAATTGGTTGAGCCAAGGCCCAAGGGGAAGACCTTGAAAAGCCATGCACCAAGCAAAATGGGCAATCTTGGGATCTATAATAGCACTCCAAATAGTGTCAAAGTGCTTTTTCCATTGAGAAAGAGAAGATTGCAAATGCCATCTCTGATTGAGTGTATCCACCATAGGCAAATGGGGAGAAATCCATCTATAACCCAGACTTGGTTTGTAATTGGTGAAAGGAGTGGCAGGATACCACTTCCAATTAGTCCACCAAGGTCTAATAAATTGAATACCCACTTTATGAATTAAGTGCCTTGGAATTGCAGAAAGCAATAAGTCAAAAGTTTGCTGATCTGGATGGGCAAGACAATACTAAACTTGCATATCTTCCCAAGATCTAAAACTCATGGAAACCCTAGAGAAAATATCTTTACGAGTCTTGATGCCTCATTTGAAAAAACACAGAGCACTAACACCTTGAGTCTTGGCAAGGGGAATACGTTGGATGGCAAATAGGGGAGACCACCAAATGTTTTGTTGGTTCAAAGAGAGCCCATCATGAAACTCATCACCAGACCAGTGAATCCAAGTCTTAACATCTTCCCAAGCTTTCCATACGCTCTTGATAAAAAAAGAGCCCTGTATGAGCACGAGTTCTCGCATGATGAGAAGGGTGTGAAAGCCAATCCCCTTCCATGTAGACCTATTGACGGGAAATCTGAAAGAAATACAATGCCAAACCAAAATTGTCCAGGCTCCATCTCTAGTAATGACACAGATAATCCATTTGGCACACAGAGCAAGGCCTTGCTTCTGTGTGGAGAGAAGGCCAAGGCCTCCAAACTCTTTTGGGAGACAACAAAAATCCCAAGCAACTCTGTGAAAGCCATGATGATCGAAACCAGATGCCCAGAGAAATTCACAGAGCAATCACTCTAATTTGTGGTAGGAGGCTTTGGAAGGAGCCCACCAAGAAGAATGATAGATATGCATTGTTGCAAGAACTTTCAAGAAAATTTGGAATTTTCTCACAAGAGAAAGTAGTTTCATAAGCCAATAATCTAGCTATTTAGTAATCTTGGCAAGCACTGCATTCCACAGATCCACTGGTGACGTTTGAAAAGAAAAAGTAATGCCTAGAAAGTGAAAGATCTCCCCATGAGTGACCCATTTTCCATTGAAACTGGTTAATCCAAGGTGGCACTGGCAAAACAGATTGGCGGTAATAGAGTGCTTTATGCCATTGAATAGCAGAGCTAGAGGCTTGACAAAAAGTGTCAAGGCAAATAAAGGCATTATTGATGTTTTCTTCATCCTCCAAAAGAGTGAGAAAGAAATCATCAGCAAAATGACCATTTACCAATTGGAAAGAGGATTTTGGAAAAGAAATACCATGAACCAAACCTAAAGACACGGAGTGGGCTAGCAAATAGCCAAACCCTTCAGCAACAAGAACAAAAAGTGCCAGAGCTAGAGGGCAACCCTGGCTGATGGAACAAAAAAGATCCAAGGCATTAGATTGGGAATTATTGATGGTAATGTAGGCATTAGCATCTCCAAAGAGCATCTCCACGGATCGCAGAAAATTGGGACCAAAACCAAGAGCCCAAAGCATAGCCAAAATGAAAGGCCATTCAATTCAGTCACAGGCTTTTGCAAAATCTATTTTGAAAAAAATAGCCACCTGCTTGGACTTGCAAGCCCACTCCATTCCTTTCCAGACAACAATAATGTTGTCAAGAATATATCTAGACTTGATAAAGCCAATTTGCTTAGGCCACACAATTAAAGGCAAGAGGTGGAAAATTTTGAGAGAAATTGTCTTAGCAATAATCTTATATGACACATTCAGAAGGGTAATGGGTCACCAATTGCAAATATCCTCAGGATCTCCAGCTTTAAGTATGAATTTAATATTCCCTTTGTTGATAATAGCTCCCAAACTTTTAGAATGATAGGCTTCAAGATAAACTTTGTGCAGATCGGGACCAATATGCTCCCAGAGGTGTTTGTAAAATTCACAAGGAAACCCATCACACCCGGGGACTTATCATCTACCATGGAGAAAATTGCATCTTTAAGGTCTCGGAGGGTAAGAAGTTGCTCACAGAAAGCACGTTGCTCAACTACTAGGTGATTTGGAGTAATAGAAATACATTTTCTGAGACCTTCCTCCCAAGCAACCAAATTTCCCTGCGAAGCAAAAATGTTCTCATAGTGATGAACAAATGATTGTAGGATATTAGGGAGACTAGAGAGAACAGAAGTGCCTTGTTTGATTTTTAATCCCAAAATTGGTATGATGGGCTCAAAGAGTCTGGAAGAACTCCTTTGAAGCTTTATCACCAACCTCCAACCAATGGAGTCGAGCTTTGATTTGGGCTCTTCGAGCAACATAATTATCCGCAACCTGTTTGTCATGGTGAAGTTTGGCAAGTTGAATTTGCAAATCAACATCAAAAGGATTAAGGGTGAGAGCCTTAGAAGTTTTTTTGAGTGCAAAAGTAGTGGATTCATAAGACTGCCTTTTGAAAACCATCAACTGCCTTCCATAGATGTTGCAGAAAGTGAGTGGTTCTGGTAATGGCTTCATTCCACCACTAAATCCACCCGATCTAGGAATGTGGACGTGGCTCCAGACTCCAGGCACGTAGGATATGAGCAATAGTGGAAGCATGCTTCAACACATATGTGTTGAGGAAGAATTGCGACTTGACAACTTTTTGGACAACTATTTGCAATGCAATGGCAAAACAAATGGGATAGTGGTCAGATAACGTCACATCTGGTAAGGGAATGACAGGTAAATCTCGATCCTCAGAAAAGGAGAAAAAAGATTTTGCAATAATCATGGCACAGTCGAGACGCTTTAAAATGCGGTCAGAGCCAACTCGAAAGTTGGACCAAGTGTACCAAACCCCACTATGTTGGCAACATCTAGTATTGGGATAAAAAAGGCCCAATTTATTGCACATGTAGTACTAGGCTTCCCTTTCCCTAGTTGTCCAGCGAAAAGGAAAAATGTCATTTTTCTTAGATGCCAACTCAACCATATTGAAGTCATCACACATAACCCAAGTAGCTAGAGGCAAGTTGTCAGCTAGCTAGCCCCACAATTGAAATCTTTCCATAGCATCATTGGGAGCATAAACATTAACGACTCCAAAAAAAGATTGTTAATGGAAAACAAAAGCCAAATTATTTTGTGTATGGGGTTAGAACCATGTGAAATAATAGTCGAATGAAGACGAGGTGACAAGAGAGTAACTAACCACCTCTGCCAACATCATGTTGAGAGGAAAACATAATGCCGTCTGGCCAAATGACACGACATGTAGATGAAAGCATGAAACCAAAGATCTTAACTTTTTGCATACAGAGAAAATCTAAATTTCCAAGTCTATGACGGGTGTCCCTGACATAGTACTTTTTGGAGAGGTTTGTGAGACCTCGCACATTCCATGATAAAAATTCATGAAATTTTTTCCATATCATCCTCATCCTCAAGAGAGAAGTAACTATTCTACAAGAAAGAAGAACCCGAGTTAAAGCCAGAAGGAAAATCTTCTGGACTAATGGCTCGTCATTTCCCCTCTGGCTTCTTAGCACGTCTAGGAGGACTGTGAGAATGCTGCACATTCTGAGTCGCCATGGAAGAAGTAGCAAGAGGGGTATGAATCACCACCAAGGCATTAGCCCTGATAGCTGCCTTAATCCCCTATGAGACACCAGGGTTTGAAACCTGTGAAACACTAGGGTTTGGTTCCAAAAACGCCACTTGCACCCTTAAACTGGCTGGGGTTTGCGCTCTTGTTGAAATAGGAGGCACTAAAACAACCACAACATATGATTGTTTAGGAGCCAAGGGAGCCTTGCCCTTGCGCCCAACAATAGTCCATTCTTCTTTTTTCCCTTCTGTTGGCTTGGCAGGGACCTCTTTAGGCGGGGGTTTAATCCTAGGCACAACCAAAGGGCAATCCCTAATCTTGTGTTCCGCTAACTGGCACCTATAGCAGGTGTTAGGTAGGTTCAAATAAAGCACCATTTGAGAGAAGGTTTGAGCCCCAATATGTAGTTCCAGGGAATCCTTAAGATCCTTGGAAAGATCAACCTCAATGCAGACGCATTTTTGAGGGCGAGCATTGAAAAATTTCTCATGTTCCTTTGTGATAATTTTGCCAAGAGTATTGGCAATGGACTTAATAAAAGACCAACATGGCAAGGGTAAACCTGAGAACTCTACCCTCACAAGAACCCTAAGCTTTTTGTTGTCAGAGATAGTGAAGTTTCTCGACCACCTTTGAAAAACAAGCAGGGAGGAACGTACATACCAAGGACCATTGCTAAAAACCACGTCTGCCTGCGATAGGTTGGCGAAGTGAAATAAGAAAAAACCCTTGGTAAGGTTTTGCACAACATCAAGGTAGACTCCATGAGGAATCCAACTTTTGTTAACCCATTCTTGGAGCATAGCTTCAGGAGGAGTCCTACCCACAAAATACCCTATTAAGGTATGCTTTTCTAACCAATCACAAACATCATCGAATTCTTGCAAAGGAAGGATAATACCAGGATTACCTCGTGAAAAACTTTCGGGACGAATTTGCGAGGATGTTTGTTCAATGGAGGTGCCATGGCTTTCCAAAGTAGTAGTGTGAACACCAGTATCAACAACTGGGTCACCACTGACTGGGGCCATTATAAGCTAGCATAAAAACTCTCGTAGTAAATGTGGTTTGACAAGTGAAAACAACAGAAGGAAAGCTCAAACACAGAGCCGTATGCAAGAAAACTAAAAGATCGCATGAAACCCTAGCAAAGCGAAAAAACTGACTCCTTCACTATCGTTACTCTCACTATTTATATTATGTTTGTGCTTCGTGCCTAATTTCATCCATTCTATTCCACCTCATCTACATTTTGATAGGTGAAAAAAAGCTTCGCTATCTTGAAAGAAAGTTCAAAATTGATACCATAAGAATCAAATTCCATTATATAGAGATCTGCACATCATAGAAGAGAATTTAATTTTCAAATATATATTTTATAATGCTTTACATACATTTACTTTTTAGGGATGGGGAATTTTGTTCCAGAACACAAAACAAAGTTCGTGTTGATCCTCTTGGCCTTTAAACGGCCACAGAGATCGTTAATGGTAAGGCATGCCATGCTCAAGGCAACGGAAAAGGACGAAAGCAATACGAGTGGAAATCATATGTAAAAGTATAATATGAAGATTGTAATCGAGTTTTTCTGATGTGTGGTGTGGAATTCACCTCATCTGATGCAGAGCTTCGTGGCCTGGTCAAGGCCAATATCTGCAGCATTTACAAATCCACACTCTCCAGTCTGCTCTCATTCTAAGAATGCATTGCTTCAATATTCGGCATTGTCTCGCTCTACTAAACTACCACATAATTTGTCGCATACACCCACAATCAAATTTGCTACACATTCCGCCTTTAAAAGTTGTTTAACCTACAAAAAATTGAGATTTTCTTCTCTGTTCGCTTTACCAGAGCAGAAAAGACTGTTGAATGTCTGCCGAAGCACCTCTAATGAAAGGACACCTGACACGAATAACAGTAATAATAATGGCAGCGGAGGTGAATGGACGACTTCCATTCTGCTGTTTGGATTGTGGGCAGGGCTTATTTTCTATGTGTTCGTCCTTTCTCCCAATCAAACCCCGGTATTTTCCCTTGCACCTATCTTTTAAGAAGCACTTTTACTAGAATTAGTAAAAAGATGTTTTGATGACGATATAAATTTAAGCCTTATGTTTCTTCGCGACTTGAATTAAACATGAAGATGTTTGGTCTTGAAGTTCATCTGATTGTAAGGTTCTGATAATGCAGACCTAGTTGTGTACTCAAAATGCCATTTATGGTCTAAATTTGGGAGTCGATCCATTACAATTTATGGATTAAATATGGAATCACATATCTAGCATAATAACTGAAAGCAACTGGTTATAGGGAAACCTAAATCCAACACCTCGTTGTTTTTGCCCGTTGATGAGATCTGACCAACACTCCTTTGAGACTCTATAGAAAAGTAAGATTGATTTGTTTAAGTAATCAAGCAACCCAAAAAGTAATCAGGCAACCCAAAAGGGGATCCAGTATGATCTATGGACTAAAGATTTTAATTTTAATTGGATACTCGTTACTAGTTAGCGAGTAGGCCGAGTACGGACCCTTCAGATTCAGTCCTTTGCCCACCCGTTGAAATTGAGAAAGGTTCATCACATGAACTATACTGAGAGGAACTGCCCATCAGCTGCTTGTGGGGCCGATGTTGTATAAAACAGGATATTTAATAAATAGATGGGTCAATGAGTTTGACTCAAAATCACACAGTTATATCCTAATAGCAATATCATAATTTGACTTGCTGTGGAAATTATCTCCTACTTATCATGTGAAACCTTTGTTTAGAGTTGAAAAATCAGTACTAATCCTCTGCAGGTTATATGCTTTTTTAACTCGAAGATTCAGAACTCTAACCCAGTAATGTTGTCTTGAAGCCTATTGAATCAAGTCTTGTGTATGCACTTGTATACTCGAGTGATTGAATATGACATGCTCTTTTTCCTATTTATCTAGTGTGAATGTACTTAACCCTGGTTGTGTCAAGTGCATGCCTGATTGGCTCGTGCACATTTTTTTGAGAACAAAGAGATTTGATTAATTGTAGGCTGATGGTGTAGGCCTATCAGTTTGAAGTAGCAAAACTATTTTCCACTTTCCACTTAAAGGAAAAGGAACAATCACTTGTTAATTGCTGACGATGTATCATTACAAATTAGAAATAAAGATATTGAACTTCTCAGACTTGGTCATCGGTGGGCCTGGTAAATGATTTACAAAGCAGGACCTGAATTCCATATATTGATATATATGTGAGATTGATTGACTTATGTAATCGTAAGTGTTTATCTTTTTAATCAGCTAATCTTAAGTGTCTCTTCTTTACCATAGTCTGCTGACAAGTCCTGATAGTACACTTGTGAAATCAATAATTTCATTTGTAATTTTTATTTTTAGCTCAACTTATTTTTCAATATAGTTTCAAGACAATATAGAATTTGACAAGGAAATTCTAGTTTTAATTGGGGATGACATGAAGCAATTGTCTCAACAGAATTCACGAATCTTTTATAAGCCCTAATTTTGTAGGGTTTCATGGATTGGTTTGGGTGATCTTATGCCTGACAAAGCAACGTCTACTCCTTTATTTTGTGTTGCTTTAATTAGCATCTAGCATTGTTTTATTCTGCTGAAAAAGTGCAGCAATGGAACGATATGCAATCACATAATGATAAAAACATACCATTGAAGGATACCGCAAAATTTTTTTTATTCTGTGATCACAGAATATGATGTTTGATGCAAAAATGACAATAAACATAAATGTGCCTGCCACTGCCTTTCAAAGTTAGTAATTCATAATTAAATGTCCTGTTTTTATTGTTTTAAGTATCAGAATTTGAAATTTGTTTAAAATTTACAAAATTTATAATATGTTTTCGAGACTAATCTTATTTTTGTTTTCTAGCTGGAATTAACTGAAATATTAAATATCATTATACATTCTTTGGGAAGAAATGTAAAATAGAAGTTCTCATTTTCGCATTTTGTACATATTACTTGAATTTTCAAATAATATTTGTAAATGATTGAAGATTAATTAATACACTTTATATTGTCCAAGGCCTTGAACATTGTTGTCTCCCCAAGGATTAGATTGTGAATTTTGGTAGCTGTTCTATTAGAAAGATGGCAGGTGGAAGTCAAGTAATGGATTTTTAATGAATGAAGAAAGGAAAAAAAAATCTCTTAAAGGATGTCTTCACTTCGTTATAATTAATTGAAATATTAAGTATTCTTTAAATGGTCAGAGAATGACCATAGAACAGAAATCTGTTATATGTTTTTATGTTACACATATTACTTGCAGTATCAAAAGTTATGATGTAAAAGCACTGAAAATTAACAGGCTTGATATTGAAAATATTTTGCACCAATTTTTTCCCCAAAAGCTATATTTTACACTGTTTTTAATACCAAACTTTGCATTGGGTAAGAACTTACAACATTGTTGCCTTGCCAAGGCTTAGATTGTGAATTTGAGGATGTATTTCCTTTAGAAAGCATGGTCATGTAGTTGTGCAAAATAATGAATTTGCATTGATGAGGAAAACAAAAGGAAATTATAAGCAATGTCTTCACTTTATGTGGTAACCTCTAATTTTCCTTAATTGTTTCTCATCTTTTGGTCAAAATTGCAGAATAGGGATTTGTACTTCTTGCAAAAGCTTCTAAATCTAAAAGGAGACGATGGTTTTAGAATGAACCAAGTTCTGGTGAGCCTGTGGTATATTATGGGATTTTGGCCATTAGTGTACAGTATGCTACTGCTACCAAGTGGCCGGAGGTAATTTTTCTTAAAACTTTCAACTTCTTTTTGAGTTCAATGTTGTGCACTGCTCTTTTCTTGTTGTCTCCCATCTATGTAAGAGAGAATTTAAAAAGAGGAACACCAGATTACAAAGAGACGTGAAGTGAAAACTGCCACCCAGATGACCTGAAATGGATAAATCAAACACACAGAGATGCATAGACATGTCGTTTATAATATTGACTATGAGTTCAGATTTAAAACTGATTAAGCATGAAGAAGAGGAAAAAGTAGACGAAAAACTTCAAACATTGTTTCTTGATAAGTAGATAATATTTTTCCACAGCAAGTCAATTTGTGATATTTCTATCAGGCGAGTCAAATTCATTGACCCATGTTTCATGAGTGGTGGTTCACACGAACCCATCTCTCATGAGAATGAATATAACACTTAACACTCATTGGATCTAGGTGATGCTCATAGAGGTGAAGCATCGAGACTTCCCAAGAGGTCAACCGTCCCAATACTACTCCAGCTTGAGTGCGCTTAACTACGAAGTTTCCTTCATGGTTAAACCCACTTTGCTTGCAATCCCATTTGCAAAACCCTCACCAAGTGTTGTGCCTTATGAACCATTCATTAGAAAGCCCCTTAAGCTCATCAATTGATAAGTTAGATATATTTTTCCACAATAAGTCAAATTGTGATATTTCTATCAAGATTCACCTGTGTAGTTTTTGAGTGAAACTCATTGACCCATGATTCATGAGTAGTGGTTCACACTAACCCATCTCTGATGAGAATGAATAGAACACCTAACACTCATTGGATCTAGGTGATGCTCGTGAAGGTGAAGCACTAGGGCTTCTTGGGAGGTCACCCATCCTAGTACTACTCTAGCTTGAGCGTGCTCAACTATGGAGTTTCCTCCATGTTTAAACCTACTCTGCTTGCAACCCCATTTGCAAAACCTTCACCAAGTGTTGTGCCTTATGAACCATTCATTAGAAAGCCCTTCAACCTCATCAATTGATAAGTAGGATATGTTTTGTGCTATGTTCCACGGAGTTTCCGGGATGGGGACGTTTTAGGGGACGGGGACGTGTTTCCGGTACGGGTACGGGTCGAAGCCAAAATTTAGGGGACGGGACATCAGGGGACGGCGATTAAAAACATAGGGGATTTTTTTTAATATAGAGACAAAATTCAAATATGTATATCATAACATTGATAAACCATTCACCATAGACATTTTAGAAGATAAATACATGGAATGTTATCAAATGGCAAATACTAAGTGCTTCCATTATAACAATATCACATACATATATAGCAAAAATTAAAATGCCTAAAGGCTTCAAGTATCATGCTGAAATCAGAATGAAATAAAGAGAAGTCCAACTAAAATAGTTGGTAAATAGTAAATACCAAACGCAGTCTTGCCTCACTAAACACAATCTTTGCTCATTGCTGCTACTGCTCTTATGTTTTTTTCCTTCCTCTTAGCAAGTATGTTAAATCGAAAAATGAGTAGAAGAGTTAGTGTTTTAATGGACCAAATATGGGTTGCATATTGTTATTATGTCTTTAAGATGACTAGGGGCCACACGAACAACAAAAATTAGGAAAAAATGTTTTTTTGGGGATGGTTTGCCTTTACCAGATTGACTGGAAAAAAGGGGACGGCCAGCAGTTTCGGGGACGGATAGGGGACGGCAAAACTGTCCCCGATACTGCTGGCCGTCCCCAAGTTTCCTGCCCAAAAAAATTGGCCGTTTTGGAGACGTTTCTGAATTCTTCAAAAAAGGGACGTCGCAGGGTACGGCCAAAATCCGTACCCGCGTCCCCGTTTCGTACCTGGTACGGGTACTAGGGTACAGAGGCAGGGGACGCGTCCCCGTGGAGCATAGGTTTTGTGATATTGCTATTAGGATTTAATTGTGTGATTTTGAGTCAAACTCATTGACCCATGTTTCATGAATAGTGATTCAACATGAATCCATCTCTCATGAGAATAAATGGAACACTTAGCACTCATTGGATCTAGGTGATGCTCACAGGGGTGAAGCACCGGGACTTGTTTTTCCAAAAGGATATGTTTTTCTGCGCAAAGTCAAATTGTGATATTTCTATTAGGATTCAACTGCATAGTTTTTGAGTCAAATTTATTGACCCATCCCTAGACACTTTGGATCATACCTTCCCCCTTGAGAGGCAATGGGCCCCATTGTACTAATCTGTTACAACAGATGAGGAATTTTTGCTTCCATTTGTTCCTTGGTTAACCAGTTGCCCAGCTTGACCCACCCGATAAAGAGAAATGTTTTGTTTTTGCAGTCTTGAGAATGACTTCAGTGACATTGTCATATTGTAGTGGAGTATGGTACCTGAATTCAACTCTGTAGCTTGAATGTGCTCAGCAGCTTGGGAAATATCCAACAAAGGAGGAAAATACGGTCGTAGCAATTCCACATTGAAAACTGCATGCAGCCCCAAAAATGGTGGCAAATTAAGTTCAAAAGCATTTTCACCAACCTGCTTCACAATGGTATACGTGCCATAACGGAGAGGACAAAGCTTTCTGTTTGGTCCTTGAAGACTCTCCTTCTGAAGATGTAACCATACCTTGTTACCAATCTGGAACTGATGAGGAGTCCTGTGCTGTTCATGTCCATCCTTATACTTCTTATTGCTCTGCTCCACAATCTCATGAACTTGTTGTTGTAGGCATCCGATCTTATCAATGAATCCTTTTGCTTTATCTGCCTCCTTGTCAACATTCAATGGACTATCAGATTGCAGAAATGTAATGCTATATCCATTGGTGCTAATGGCTGATACCCAAGACAAACCTCAAATGGACTATGTCCTGTAGTACCATGGAGTGCACGGTTGTAACTAGTACGTAGGGTAAGCTTTCATCCCATGTGCAAGGATGCTTGGAATGGTACATTTGTAAGATATGAATAATCATTTGATTTTCTGCTTTTGTCTGACCATTTGTTTGAGGATGGAATGTTGTGGACTTTGTGTCTATTCTAGCCCATAATGAAGACCAAAAATTGTTGATGAATCTGCTATCCCTTGCAGAAGTAGTGCTTTTTGGCAAACCAAAATGAATGCAAACATGTTAAAATAATATCTGGGTAGTCTCTTCTGCAGAAATCATCTTTTCACACGCTGCTATGATAGCCATTTTAGAAAACCTATCTACCACCACATATACACAATCACGTTACTGTCTGGTAGTTGGAAGTCTAGACATAAAATCCATTGAAACTGACTGCCACAATTTATCAGGAATAGGTGATGGTAAATATAGACTTGTTTTGAGGTTTTCACACCATCATCCCATTGCAAATGGGGACCCCCTTTTCTGCTTTAGCAGCAACAGTAATAGTGGTCTTAGGTGGTTTTAGTTGGCAACATTTTCAAGTCTCCAAGTCCGAGAGTGAGTTTGAGCAATTTTGAAGTAATGAATGTCTGGGGTGTGAGCAAGAGTTAAGCATGTCAAGATCATGGAATGGAAACCAAGGGATTTGGGATGAAATGAGTTAAGGCCTCACAAATCCTTGTTCTAGCTTCAACTTGACCTTATAAAGTCAAGAAAGGTTCAAGGAGGTAACATTGCCAAAGGCATGCTGAACCCTAAAATTTGGCTAAGTCTAGAGTTTTTTGAAAAGCTCCAAAATCTGGAATTTGTTTTTATAAATCCTATGAAGCTGAAACCTATCTCAAACATTCTGACAGTATTTATACAAATATAACTTAAAAGTATAAGAAAGGAAATACTTAAACGTTATATTTGTATAAATCCTCATGCCTCCTGATCTAAAAATGACTGAGTGTTGAAATGGAGAGTTAAACAGCGAGCACATTTGCTAAACTAGGTCGGATCCTGCCCCTTTTTGGGAAATAATTATCAACTTCCCCTAATTTCCGCCCCCTCCAATCAAGCCTTCAAGGCATGAGATGATGAAGAACTCAGAGTGTGAGTGAAAGAGCGCGAATGAGTAAGTTTTTGGGCTCAAATTTGGCAAAATCTAATTGAGCTAAAACATAAAATTCCCATCAAGGGTCGGAATTTGACCCTCTTTGGGAAATAATTCCCTAACCAGGCAGATTTCAGCCCCCTCAAAATAGCAAAATCCTTTGCATCAACCCAAATTCGTTAGAGCTTGGGAAAAGTTGAAGAAGAAATGACTGAAGCATTGAAGTTTTCAGTGGAAGATGGTCATATTTTGAAAATTTTCCAATTAAGGGTCAGAATTTGACCCTCTTTGGGAAATAGTTCCCAACTAAGGTAGATTTCTTCCACCACTTCAAGATCTTTGGTGCCAATAAAAAACATCATTGAAGACTTGGCAAAATCTGAAAGGGGACGACTCAATTGGGTGGAGTTTTACATGAAATGATAAAGTTTTAACTGAAGTTTCCCATCAGGCGTTGGAAGGAAACCCTCTTTGGGAATTAATTCCTATCAACCGTAGGATTCTGCCCCTCTTTGGGAATTTATGCCCATCAAGGTGCTTTTTCTGACCTTAAACATTCTAAACTTCACATCACCTAAACACTTTTCTTTATTGCAAAATTTTGGAGAAATCGTAAGGCAAGGTTCGGTAGTGTTTCCAAGATAGGGGCAAGTTTGAAATTGGAAATTGAAGGCATTTCTTAAGAGAGGGTGGATTCTGCCCTTCCTTGGGAATTTAATTTCCACGGACCTGCAATTTCTGCCTCAAGGTTTGGGTAGCAAGGTCAGCCTTAATGGATGGTTCAAAATGCAATAAAACAAAATCTCATTTCCTTGTTGCAGGTCAGCCCTTATGGGGAGTGGAACGAATTAAATTCAATTAAATTTTCATTGGCTAACAAAGCCAAAGTCGGCCTTCTTGAGTAACCTGTCCTAATCGCCTATAAAGGAAAGCCTCAAACCATTTTATTTGAACATCATGTCAAGACAAATCATCTCTGCCTATACCTGCAAACTATATCCTAGTTAGCAGTGAATTCCATCAGTCTGCAGCAGTGAATTGCCTCCTTGAGAAGGTAACAAATAAGGCTATAGTGGCAGCGATTTTTTTCTGCCTGTAGCAGCACATTGCCATTGTAGCATGACAGAAGATTAAAAGAGAAGTAGGCCTTGGGCATCTAAAGTTTCAATATTTTGATTAGCTAACATTATTTCCTCAAAGTTTACAAGGCAGCTCTGACCATATGTGATTGAGCCCATGATTCCTATATGCTAGAATGATCAACATCTCATATAAAAGGAAGTCAAAGTGCTCTCTCTCTCTCTCTCCGTCCCTCTCTCTCTCATGTTTTGCAAGGTTGATTTCAGTGATGAAGAGGCTTGGAAAGATGCAAGTAATGTCAAGGTGATGATCAAAACTTCAAGATTGCAAGTGGATGCTCCAAGTTCAAACTCGAAGACTTCCAAACGAGAAGATGATTAAACATCAAGGTCAGCTAAGGAAAATCCAAGTCAAGATCAAAAGGGATCCAAGTGCATGAAGAATTCACCACTTCAAAAAGAGTCAAAAGGATACGAGATTGAGTTCACGAGACAAATCCAATTACATGAAGGCATCCTCGAGTACAATCAAGTGCAATCAACTTCAAGAGCACCAATGCAATAAAAAATTACATCAAGCTTACAAGTTCAAGCTACATATTCAAGTCCAACCTTGAGGGAAACTTTCAATGGTGGGTGAGATTTGAAAAGGAACATTGGCCTAATCTTCAAGGAGTTAAAGAGTTAATCAAGAGTTTCTTTTTAACAATCGAACATGAAATATTTGCAGCTTTAAGAGACAAATTGTACAAGACAAGACTCTAAGCATGTGATTAAATAGATCTACAAGATAAGGGAAATGATGTGGCACCTAGCTGTTTTTTGCAATCAGAAAATTCCAGTTCCAAGCACAAGCAATCAGTATGCCAAGTGTCCTATTTTCTCATTGGTTGTGAAAATCATTGTAATTTTCTTATTTGCCCATGAATTGATGGCCTCATGTAATTAGTTGTAAATTTGGCAACCCTAATTAGGGTTTGTGGGAAGAAATTACGACCCTTTGTCTTCAATCAACCTTGGCCCTTCATTGTGATAGAGCAACTATTAAAGGCTAAGGCCTTCTCATTTGTAAGGGGTTAGAAATTTAGATTTATTGGACTAGAGGAGAATCAATAGAGAGCTAGAAATAGAATAGGCTAGCTAAGGGAGAGACTTGATCAAATTGTTGCTATAATGCTTATCAAAGTAGTGGATAGTTCATTGTTGGTTCTTCATGGTGAATTACATAATATTACTTAGAAGTGTTGCATGGTCTCCTCAATATCTCACTTGGAGTAGTTTTTTTTCATGATGAAGTAGTTTAGTTGAATAAAAGTAATTGTGGACGTTTACTTGAATGACTTAAACAAATACAAGCCACTAGCCTCTTGCTGATTGTAAGTGTACCTTGCATGGTAAGTTGATGATTGAAAACACTTAAATTCAGTTGATATTCAATTTTTAGTTTGCATCCATTTGATGGGGTTGGAGAGGGGATATTGATTTGATTACCATTTGAGTGTTCCATAGAAGCTTGCACTAGATGGGTGGAGTTATCGATTAAGCCACATCTAGCACACTCCAAGTCATCCATGATTCCTTGCATTCATAGTTAGAAGTAGTAGTGGTAAAGTTTAAGTCTAAGTTGAGGTAGAAGCTAGAAGATCAAAACTATATTATATTTACACATTGTGAAGCCAAATCTTTATAAGTGCAAGACTTGATATCCGTTGAATGAATAGCGTAAGTCCCCTAAGTGATTACTAGTGAATCACAGTATTTCAGTGAGCAAGTATCCACAATGGAAGGAACCTTGAAACCATTTCATGATCTTACTTTGCAAGATTAGCATGATAGATGACCTTATATCAAGAGAGGATTGAGTAGTCGATGTTTCACTCCAAAGAATTGAATGTGTGATTTTGCATGTTGTGGAACAAAACTCACATCAACAAGATCCAACTTACAATTTGTTGGGTTTGCGATTGCATAGACTGCACAAGCTTGTTTGTATAAAATGATATCAAGGTTCATTTTTGGCCAATAGAAACACTTTTGAAAGATACCAATAGTCTTATCAATACCAAAATGGCCTACAACATAACTATAGTGTGCTTCTCATATCATTCTCTTTGCTTCTTTAGTGGGAATATACATGACTCTCATGGCAAAGCAACCCATCCTGCAAGTGAAAATCAGAGACACACTTTTCTCCTAATAATTAATCATAAGTGTCAGTAAAATCAAGGTCATTACCTTATAGTTGAGCCCAAGTTATTGATTGATGGCCACATGAATCTAATACCATTGTCAAACCTGTAATTAGAGGCCTAGCCAAACAATCTACCACTTTGTTACTGCTTTCCTTTTAATGAGAAATGTTGAATTGAAATTGCTGTAGATAAGCCAACCACCTTTGATGTCTATCATTCTATGACTTCCCTTGCGTTTGCAAGAATTGAAGAGGTTTATGGTCCATATATAGAATAATTTCCTTTTGCAGCATATAATGCTTCCATTGTTTGCAAGCTTGAACAGTGGCATATAACTCCTTATCATTGGTGGATTACCTACGTACTATATTAAAAAACATTTCACTATGGTGGGCAACCAGAGGTCCATGTTGCATGTGTATAGCACCAAGAGCATAATCAGATGCATCTATTTCTATTTCAAATGATTGTTGCAAATCTAGAAAGACCACTACTAATGCTCAACATAGTCTTTTCTTTAATTCCTCAAATTCTTGTTGCTTTGCCTCCATCCACTAAAATTTTGCTTGTGCTGCACCCCTTAGTGATTGGTTAAGAGGCCATGATAAATGTGAGAAAGCAAACACAAATCTACTGTTTACCGCATAAGTTAATTAAGAATTGCACACAGATAATGAACACGAACTTGAACAGCAGAACACTTCTCTTTATTATTCGCATAAACCAGAACATTACATTATGCTTCCATGATAATATCTGATGATAAGATGAATACAATGCTTCCCGAAGAGGTTATAAATACTTTCCGAAGAACTTTCCCGAAGGAGTCCGTCGGCCAGATACATTATGTCCGCTACAAACTATTTACCCGTTGGCTACATAACAAGAACTTTTCCGAAGGGACCCATCGGCTGATACACAATTTCTACCGACGACATCATGCCCCCCAAAAAGAAAAGTCGTCTCCTGACGACTATTAGAAAATCTCTGAGACAAATCAACAACCAAAATACATTGACTGACTAACTGGTCTTCAACATCGTCACCTTAGCCAATCTGACATGTGACCCTGATAGCCACCTGTGCCGCTTTTTGCCTTCCAATTCTGAGTACACTGAACCAAGTGTCGCTGCACTGCCTCCAATTGGATGATCAGCTCCTCCCGAGCTCTCTACGCATCCACCAAGACAGCCTCACGGCCAACACCTACTCTCAGTGCCTCTGATACACAGACACTCCATGCCTGCCGCAGCTCCAAGTCTTCTCAACTGGTCAGACTCCCACGATTGATATCCGCCACAACTGGGGGTCCAGGGGGCAACGCCCCTGCGGGGTCCTGGGGCAGTGCCCCGGGTGCGCTCCCTCTGGCAATCACTGATGCTTCCCCTTTCCTTTGGCATCATCTGTCACTCATTCTGAACAACTTGATTCTGTCATCGTTTTTTTTAAATTTTTTTTTTTTTTATAGAAAACCTCCTGTCACCCTTCTGTGATGAAATCCGTACGGCTTCAATCTTGACACTGTCTGCTGATTGCATATGGATGCCTCCTTCCTAGAGCTGCCACGCACACGGGTTTTGATGAAACAATTCTGAAGGCGTCTTCACTATTTCAATCTTCTGGAAAAGCCGTACTGCAATATCCCACCAAGTCTTCAAAATCCGTACGATGGAAAATAACAAAATTTGGCTCCAAATTCCGTACGTCAACCTTCTGAGGCTATCAAAATTCGTACCAAATTCCGTGCGTTAACCTTCTGAGGCTATCAAAATTCGTACGGTGGTTTCAGTACAACTTTTAAAAATCGTACAGTGCAAGAAAAAAAAATCGTACCACAGCAAAATCGTACACAAACTTTGAAGATAGAAACCGTACATTGTCTTTAAAAATCGTACTGCAAGCATGAAATCCGTACGTTGTCTTTAAAAACCGTACTGCAACATGAAATCCGTACGTTGGCTTTAAAAACCGTACTGCAAACATGAAATCCGTATGTTGTCTTTAAAAACCGTACTGCAAGCATGAAATCTGTACGTTGGCTTTAAAAACCGTACTGCAAACATGAAATCCGTACGTTGGCTTAAAAAACCGTATTGCAAACATAAAATCCGTACACCCTCCTTCAGATATGAAAAATCGTACGTTACTTCCGTTTCCCTTCAGATGAGAACCCGTACGGTGTTGTCCCTTGTAATTATGAAACCGTACGGTACAGTACGGTACTTTCCAAAAATCGTACGATACTTTATATATATATATTTTATTTTATTTATTTTTGAAAGGAAGAATAGCAAAGTCAGATTACCCTTCGACCGTCGTCACCGTCGGTTTGCAATGACGAAGGGGTCTCCTGAAGGCCATTTTCTGATGCAGAAGTCTTCCGGCCGTGGTATACCTTCAGCTTCGAGCCATTCATCGCCTGAGGCACTTCCTGTCCATCCAAAGTCCATAATTCTATTGCTCCATTGTCCCCTACTTCTCGGATTTGATACGGCCCGACCCACTTAACTTTGAACTTGCCTGGTTTGATCTCATTCCACTGTCCAAGTTGAAACCTGCTACGCCTGTTCTGTGTCATCTCCATATCGCCCAGTTTGTTCTCGAAGTTCACTACCATGGACTCCGTCAGTTGCCCCTTCTGTCCATCTATAACACATTCACTCTGTACTGCTACAACTTTTATTGAACCCTTCCTCTTTGTTGCTTGTGCAGACCGTATCATGTGCCTTCCTTGCTGCCGGTACCTTTCTGTTATATCTGTGGTTCGACGTAATACTTTCTTCCTGCGCATTCGTACAGTAGAATCTTTCCTTCTTTTGGATTTGTATTGTATGTTTTGTCCTTCAGCTTCAGTCATATCTGCGTTTTCTTCTTCGGCTTCTCTGTGTTGCTTCGAACATTCATTTCTTCCTTCGGCTTCTCCATGTTCTTTCAGACATTCATTTCCTCCGTTGGCTTCTCTGTGTTCTTTTAGACATTCATTTCCTCCTTCGGCTTCTCTGTGTTCCTTCGAACATTCATTTCCTTCTTCTTTCTTACTTTCGTCGATCCTTAGCATATTACAACTTGGAAAGAGCTCGTAATCCTCTATCTGCCAGTGGTAAAGACCATTTATTGAATCTAGATCGTCATCTCCTTCCAATCGTAGGACTCCCTCCTGATCGGGTTCCATACTCTGTCTCCTTTCATTGTCTTCTCCTTCAGAATCCGACGATAGAGCTTCTTCTACAACCATCTGAGTGTGTAGATCGATGACATACTTTCGGCCTTTGCTTTCGAGTGATAAAGTATTTTTCTTCCAATCGTGCTTTGCCTTGGCTTGTATCAGCCACCCCCGACCGAGAATGGCATCATATCCTCTCCGCTTCAGTGGGATCACGACAAAGTCCAACAGGAACGGTTGTGTTCCAATCGTCATTGGTTGCGCTGAGTACTCCCAATGGCTTGATTCCATGTTGATCGGCTGTTAACAATTGGAAGGTAGGTGGCCACAATGTCGGCTGTCCCAACTTTTTCCAAGTGTCTTTAGGCAACACATTGACACCGGACCCTCTGTCCACAATTGTTTCCGTCAATACAGTCCCGAGAATTCCCATTTCAACGACTGCCGGATGGCGTTCGGATGAGGGCTAACAACATCAGATCTTCTGCACTTGCGCCACTCTCCTCCTTTTTGTCCGCTGTACTTGCTCCACTTTCTTGCTCCCTTCCATCTTCTCCTGGTAGTTTAGCAGCGGGAACGATGTTTGTGAGTGTCGATCGGAGCTGAGGCATAGTGAGCAACAGATCACTTATCCTGACGGGTATTTCGACTTGCAAAATTTGCCGTACAATGTTCTGTTTTGCGCAGTTCCGTACGGAAGTACTCGGTGTGTCCTTCAGTCGTGCCGTTTCTGCCTGTGTTGCTTTTTGGATCTCTACCTGTGCTTCCTCCAGTCTCTTCTTTTCTTCCGCTGGGTCGGGGTACACTTTCGCTTGCTGCCGTGTGATGGCCAAAACCTCTTCTTCCTCTGTCCCGACGGTGATCAAGTTTACTCCCGACTTTGGACACTTAGCATCTTCATAATCACCAGGTCCACACCATCTGCATAACAACTTCGGTGTGTTCGCCGTTGTACACTCTCGAGCGAAGTGACCCCACAGATTGCATGCGCGGCATTGAACAATTGGTCGACCATTCGCATCATACTGAATTCGACTCCTTTCGCTTGTATTGTTGTTATTTTGATCGAGCCGGTTGTTTCTGTATCCACCCGATGTGGCACCTTCCGTACTGGTGTTCCTGTTCCCTCCTGACGGGGATGCCTCCTATGACAGGAACACTTGCTGCGGTGTCCTTGTTTTCAAATTAAAAGGGCATTCCTTTACCGAGTGTCCCAAGATCTGGCAGATTTCACAAAATTGCTCTTTCGGGCAGGATCCCTTCGTATGGCCTTCTTTCTTACACTCCGTGCACCATAGGTCATTACCCTTAGTCTCCTTGTTCATGTTTTTGAATTCCTTCATCATCCGCATCATATCCTTCTGGAGGGCACGGACCTTCCTGTTGCTTCCCTCGTCATTGTTGCTATCCTCTCTTGAAGATGCATTGTCGTAAGAATTGGACGAGCTGCTCTTCTTCTTTTTCTTTGTCTTTTGGTCACTTTCGAGGTTCATTGCCTGATTGTACGCTTCCTCGTATGTTGATGGTGGCACGATCTTCATCTTTTTCCGCAGCTTCGGGTGAAGGCCTTCAATGAACCATCTTTTCTGGAGTCCATCTGCCGGCTTATTCTCCATTTTACTGATTAAGTCCTTCAATCTCTTGGCGAAGACCCGTACTGTTTCATTCCTCTTTTGCTTGGTATTGAATATCTCTGCTACAATTTCATTATCATCATGCAAAAGTTGAAATTCTGCAATGAACTCCTTCTTAATGTTATCCCAACTGTTTAATTTTTGTGGATCAGCATCAGTAAACCAATCAATCGCAACACCTCGTAGGGTAGCGGGAAATTGTCGGATCCATTCGTTTGTATCTGTTATGCCATTTGCCCTCCAAATCGTTTCACATGTTTTACAATGTCGAATGGGATCAGCTGCTTCATCACCATCAAATTTAGGCAATTTTTCCTTCGGACCTTCCATTATCACTATATGTTGGGGGTTTTGTTGTGTACCTGTGCTGTTTTGCACTCCCGCGCTGTTTTGAACACTCGCGTTGTTCTGAGCTCCTGCGCTGTTTTGAATATCCGCGCTGTTCTGCACACCCACGCTATTTTCTACACCCGCATTGTTTTCTGCTTCCGCGCTGTTTTCAACACCCGCGTTGTTTTCGACTTCCGCACTGTTTACACCCACGCTGTTTTCGACTTCCGCGCTGTTTGGTGAAGAAGAGGGTTCATCAACCGAAGTTGTTCGTTCCGGAAGTATATCTCGGACGAAGAGGTCACTCCATGCTCGTGCTCCCTCGGCACTCCGAGCCGTGCGAGTCGATCTCCTTCCGTCAGGATTCTCTTCCCGTGGCGTATGCAGGTTCAAAAACTCCTCCCTCGCTTCTTCCACCAAATCAAGCCGTTGTCGAGTCTCCTTCAACAATCCTTCCGTGCTCTTGTTTCCATCAGCAATCTTCTGAAATCTCCTTCGATGCTCTATCTGCTGAGCGAAAATTAGATTTTCCTGCGCAACACGTATGTCATCTTTTTCCTTCAACTTACTCTTATCTTTGTTCAACTGATTCGGCATTTAATTCATATCCGCCTGCCTGTGTACCAGGTCCATCGGACAACAGCGCCAAATGTTTACCTCATAAGTTAATTAAGAATTGCACACAGATAATGAACACGAACTTGAACAGCAGAAAACTTCTCTTTATTATTCGCATATGCCAGAACATTACATTATGCTTCCATGATAATATTTGATGATAAGATGAATACAATGCTTCCCGAAGGGGTTATAAATACTTTCCGAAGAACTTTCCCGAAGGAGTCCGTCGGCCAGATACATTATGTCCGCTACAAACTATTTACCCGTCGGCTACATAACAAGAACTTTTCCGAAGGGACCCGTCGGCTGATACCCAATTTCCTTCCCGAAGGGACCCGTCGGCTGATACACAATTTCTACCAACGACATCTACGATATAAGTTGGCTAGGCCCAAGACACTGCAAAGCTATGTGAAATTTTTAGGAGATGACCAATCTTTGATTATTTGTATTTTTGTTGGGTCAACGTGAACACCCTTATTGACAGTGACACAATGTAGGTATTGAATGCTCTATGTACCAAAATAACACTTTTCAATGTTGGCATAGAGTCTATGTTATAGATTTGAAAGCACTTGTTCAACATGTTGCAAATGCTTAGACCAAGTTTTGCTAAAGATAATTATGTCATCAAAATAAACAACCACAAAAGAATCTATGGATGGTCTGAGGACATCATTCATCAACCTTTTAAATTTAGCAGGAGCATTTTTTAAACCAAAAGACATAACTAACCATTCAAACGAACCTTCCTTGGACTTCAATGTAGTCTTCCACACATCTGCTAGATTAATTGGTACTTGGTAATATCCAAATTTCAAGTCAATTTTTGCAAAGAACTTTGCCCCCCTAAGTTGGTCGAAGAAGTCATCAATTCAAGGATTAGATATTTATTTTTCACAGTGATTTTGTTCAATGCCCTGTAATCAATACAAAGTCTCCATGTCACATCTTCCTTCTTAGCAAGAATAATTGGACTATCACATGGTGAAGCACTTGGCCTATTGTGTCCCTTCTGGACCAACTCTTGAACTTGTCTCTTGATTTTATCATTTTCCAAAACCGACCTCCTATATATTGGCTCATGTGGTGGTAATGTTCCTAGAATTAACTAATGTCCCTAGAATTAAATCAATACAATGGTTGACTTGACAGTGTGTTCAGGTCCCCATTGGTGATTTTGATACATTGCGATATTCTTTCAAAATTTTATCCATTTGATTTTGTTGGCTTACTATTGTGGCCACCTTAACATGTCTATTAAGGACAATTGACTTTATTTCCTTAGGATGAGCCCTGAGTAGAGCAAAAGCTCTAGTTAAAGCAATCAAATTTTACAAAGTTTAGCACTAATCAAAGAAAAAAATTGTGCTGGACATACCTTTGATATTCGATATTCTTTTCATTATGCTTGATTGTGACGCTGCATTGTTTAGATTCATACACCCTATGCCCTTGACACATGTATGGCTGCCCCAACAAAACATCACATACATGTAAAGGTGCCACATCACATATTTCTTCATCCTTGAATGGTTTGATTAAATATGGTCGATGACATTGTTGCTTTATTTGAATATCTTGCCCCTCATTTACCCATCCCATGGAGTATGGTTGTGGGTGTCTTGTTATTTTCAAATTTTGTCTTTTGATTGTGTCCCTAGAGATTAAGTTCTTTTGGCTACCACTGTCATCAATAAAATATAGAGGCTTTCCATCGACTCACATCCGTGAATGGAACAATCACTCTTCATCTTTGTGAGGCAGTACTTTGGCAATTGCAACCATGGCTACGGGTTTGCTTGTATGATCAGATCATCCTCCTATTTCTCAAAAGTATCAATTGGTGATGATTCAAGGTCAACTTCCTCTCCTCGTATTTCTGTCATTGAATTTTCACAAAAGAAGTCTCTCTTCCCTTTCTACTTGAATTTCTCTTCAATTTTGTAGCATAGTTGAAAGGAGTTGCCAATGTCTCAATATTCAATAACTCCATCTTGGTTTGAATATATCTATGAATTCCATTGCGATATTTCAGAATTCAATGATTCTCTGAATATTGAATACCAAGTTTTGCTGAAAGTGCATGGAATGTATGTTGATGAAATAGCATCAGTGGGAGTATATTTGATTTGATGGATATATGTTGATATCCTTAAATATGTCATTCTAAGAATATCATATTGAGATGATATCTATCTATATGTTTGAAAGCATAATGTGTTCTATAACAATCCTCCCTAGCTAAGAGGGAGTGTTAATGTTGTAGCTTCAGTTGGATTGAATTGATCTAGAGTTAATACCCCTATGGTTATTGGTTAAACATTATTGCATTTGATTAATCATCAACAATTATATATATTGTTGTTAATAATGTCTAATGCAAATTAACTTACCACAACCAATATTGATTAACATAGAGACATGTCTCTTCTACTAAATATATGCATTCAGATTTGCACTTGGCAAACACATACCAAAAATATTAGGTAGTGTCATTACACTTACAACAATCCTTTAACATCAATAATGTATTGGAGTAATCTTGCATAAATTGATCCCTCTTTTGTTGAAGTAACTGTTATTCTATACATTTTTGTTCATATATATCCTTAGGCAAGTATGCTTCATTTATATATTCCACAAATTCTCCCCATGTGGGTGATGAAGGGTGCTCCCAATAATTTGCAACACAGAGCTGTGAACTATCACCCAGAGTTGTCCCAGACAATGTATAGGTATTCCTTGAATAGGCATTTTTACACTGCTCGGGAAGTTTCGAGACATCAAACCCTAACCCTTGAGACTGACTAACTATAAAATTACATATAGAGTCGTTCCGATACAATTTTGATGCTTATTTTGGAAATCTTGGTCGGCCCATCTTCGGAAGACCATAACTTTTGAATTGTTGCTTTGATTGGCTATTATAGCCACCTTTCAAAATCCTCAGGTTTTGATCTACAAGGCTTGACTAGTGCAAGATCTTGTTGACCCATTTCAGAGCCCATTCGGGGCCTCCAAGGCCTTCAACTCTGAGCCTGAAGTTTTTATACCAAAATCGCACACCAAAATATAGCAATAAATCCACGAATACTCATGATATGGCATTGAGCCTCAACTGATAGGCTGATATATCCAAGATGAACATCCACCACTGAAATTAGGACATTCTGAGCTTGTATGGCTGACTTACTAAGTAGTAAGCTTCCAGAAACAACAACTCTGCACTGAGACAACCTTTATGCAAGAAACAAAAAGGAAATATTTTTGGGTGATGCAAGATTGCTCTTGCACCTAGGATGCTCCTGCATCAGTGGGCTTTGTTATTAGAGGATATTCCTAATCCTTCTCCAATAGATAATCCTCTATCTCTATATACTAATGAAGGTACGCTCGAATATCACTTGATGAAGGGCCACACCACCCTACCAACTCACAACCAAAAATGCCACAATAAGGAGACAAAGAGATGACAAAATACTTCCCAAGCAATTTTATTATACTTGAAAATCCAATAGCAATTACAATAACATTTCTGCAAGATCTCTCAAAATCCAATCCAAACCCAAGCTAGTCCAGATCCACACTCTAGTAGAAACCTCCAAGATCTCAACTTGTGCTCGCAAGCCACCAAGCAACCTCCTTGTTTCTAAACTGCAGTCACTAGCTCTTCTCCAACTTTATCCAAGATCCAAGTGTAAACTGCCTCACATTCGGCGCTCTATCTACACTCACAATGCCATCACAATCCTGCTGTAAACTGCCTCACATTCGGCGCTCTGTCCACAGACTCAAGAAAACTCACTCCTCACTTCCTTCTTCTCTTTCACACCTTAAAGCCTTCACACCTTCCAGCTTCCACCTTGAAGCTTCTCCTTCTCGAGCTTGATGAGAAATGCTCATATGCCTTGCTTAAATAGGCACTTACCACCCAATGCATGACTTATCCACAACCTTCTAGAATTCCTCCTACACAATATCCACAACCTTCTACAACTTCCATAACCTTCTACAATATTCATAACTTCTAGAATTCTACCCACACACCTTGATAAATGGAATGACAACCATTTTTATTTTATTTTTCTATTATGCCATCTATGCACCTCGAAAATAGAAATTCCTCTTTTTTTTCTTTTTCTCCTTTTTCCTTTTTTATTTATTTATTTATTTCCTCTAATTTTCGTCACTTTCTCTCTCATCCAATTTTTTTTTTTTTTAAAAAATAAAATAATTTCCCATGCAAGATGCTCCTGCATCATTTACAACTTTAGTTTTCCATGCTATTTTCACACGACTTTCAGCTTTCAGCAGAGAAAATATTATTTTATCTGCATTGGAGAAATGATTTATAGAGAGAGTATTGATCCATCTTTGATAAACAATTATCAACAACATCAACATCAACTTTTCCTTCAAAGCTTGGGATATCAAAATTTACCTGCACTTTGAAAGAGGTATTTCCATGAAATGTTTTCCCTGACCCAAAGGGTTGCCAACTCTGTAAAAGGCGTGAAAATTGACTCATCATCTCTTCTTGTTACTTATTTAAAGCCTCTTCCACCATTTTCTGAATAGCGTCTGATGAATTGTTTGACATCTAATTGTGTACATCTCAAAGGAGGGTATTCTGACAAATTGTATCCAATCCTAATCTTTGGTAGGAGGACCTTGTGTGAATTGGCATACATGAGTGTTCCTGCTCTGATACCACTGATTTGAATTAAGATATGGGTTGAAGCAATAATATCTGGTGTGAAACAAAGCTTGAGATATTACGTTCAATTTGGAATAAAAATTGAAAACTTGTGAAAGAGTTGTATGCATTCCCTAAAAAACCATTGTATTATTCAAAGCTGTAAGAATATATACAATTAGTTGAACATCAAAGGTCACCACAGCCATAAAAATTCGAAATGAATAGTTGGCTGTAATAAAAACAAATAAAATTATAAAATACTAATAAAAAAACTAGGAATTTATTCACCCCAACTTGGTGTCATCATAACTTTTGATTCGGTGCTTGAAACTCAAAACCGTTTGCACTGAAAAGCTCTTTAATAAATCTAGTCATAGTCCCTAAAATAGAGTTCATACAAAAACCCAATTTTAGGGATAGATGACAGTCTCAACACCCACTTATGCTCCAAAGACCTTCAAAAATGCAAATTACTAGGACCTAGAAAAAACAAAAAAAACAATGAAAATTTTGGATTCTTGGTTTTCCTTAGTTCTATACCCCTACACACTGTGGATCAACCTATGACAACGTCATCTTCTTTGAACCTGTTTGTGGTAGTTTTTCTTTTAGACCATTTTCTTTTTGGCCTGAAAGAAAAACTAATAACCTTTGTACTTCTGCTTGTGCATTTTTTCTTTGTAATGTCTCAGAGTTTTCTTTGCTCATATTTTAGATGCAAAAGACATACTTGCATTTTTGCTGCTCACAGTGAAGGAGTTTTGTTACCTGCGACTAGGATTCCATGGATTCATGCCTTGTGTGCTGTAGGTTTTCTAATTTTTGTCCATAAAAAATTAGTGTTTGGTTTTTCTAATTTTTCTCCATAAACAATTAACGGTGGTTTTATAGTTCTTTTTCAAAAAATATTATTCAGTTTTTCTTATATCTGAGTTCTGCTTGATTTTTCCTCAAAATTTAAATTTGTGATCATGCATTTTTCGTTTTTTGCATGATTTTTTTAAGCAAAAGTTGTGGAATCTTTGTCTGCAAGAGGTTTTATGATTTTTAATTTTTTTCCACATAAAATTATGATTGATGTTTCAGTGTCCAGGTTTTCACAATTTTCCCTAAAAAATTGTCAGTGGATTTTGATCGATTTTTCTCCTCAAAATTTATGTTTCAGTTTTTTTGATTTTCTACTTAAACATCATTTCTGGGTTTTTTAATTTTTTCCATGAAAAATTACTGTAAGGTTTTATAGTTTTTTCAGAAGTTGTTCTTGATGTCTCTGGCTACAGGGAGGGACATTTTTTTTGTTTACCGAACATCGAATTGGAAAGATTTTGGTTAGGTCATTCGCAGAAGCTCTGCAGATTCAGGGAAGGTCTCAACAACAAGCTCATTTTGCAGAGCGTTCTATGCATTTACGACTAGAAGGGTGCAGCCTTCTATTCTTTTGTGACCAAAAGACTTGTAGTCTGTCTTCTGAAGAGTAGTTAGAACGATGACCATTAAGGGGGGAGGGGTATTAAAATGTAGTAATGTTTCTTCAATGGTCATCTAAGTTAGGTTAGGTAATTTCTATTTCTAACTTCTGTTTATGCTTGTTTCTTTTAGAAACATTGTAACGTTATTGCCTGTATATTGTGAACTCCATTTTCATTATAAAATATATAGTTACCATTACATTTATCACTAAAAAACAGTCCATTACTCGTAAATTGACGAGTGCAAGGATACTGAGTTTGCAATATTGTTCTGGTTGAGAGTGACAATGTTTGTTGATCTGGAGTGTGAAGAATTAGCTTCATCCAATTTAGAGATCCTAATCAAGCAAGTCATGGATCTAGAAGAAGACGAGTGCAGATCTTAAATGAGATTTTCGCAGATTTAAAAAGTAGTAAAGACAGCTTTGAGAGGTAAGAGATAGGTGAAGATTAAATAAGAAGCAAAAGGAGCTGCAATTGTTGTCAAACAAATGTATCTTTTATAATCAAAGCTTGTGACCTTTTCATAAGGTATTAACAAATGATTGGGTGTGACAATCTACACTTAGAGGAGATATAAAAGAGAAGAACTTCATTTGAGAAGAGGATCCAAGGGAGATCAATTTGGGAAATAATACATTAAGGATCCAAGGGAGATCAATTTGGGACATAATACATTATTCTCAAAGGCAACATTGGTGACCCTTTACTTAAAAATATATAAAGGATAAATCATTCAAAGCACTCAAGGATCACTCATCTATCATCACTCACCAATACATCAAATCAGCACGCACTCAGTTATCACTCATCAACCTATGAACCCCACATTCATTCTATCATCATCCACTAATAAATCAAGTTATCAAATCAAAGGAAATCATTCAATCATCCATCAAACATTAATTGGGAATCAGGTAATCAGGCCAGAAATCAACTCTTGCTTCAATTCAATCAGTCTCTATTAATCATACAGTCATCGAACCAATCAAATCTGTCATGTCCATGATTTGACAGTATGGAGACTGTCTTATTAATAGGACCTAACAGTTTCCTACAATCATGAAGCCTGATTAAGGGATTCATCTTCCACAATATTTTTTCCTTTGTTGTGAACCAAGAGACTCCACAATTAGGGATCTTTAGTCCTTAAGCAATCATTAAGCAACATTCACAATATTAACGAAGAGGTACGATTAGTCTTGAGGAAGCAATAGAGTGTTTGGAGAAGACAGGTCTCTTGGGAAGGAGTAAAGGTTGTGACTCATGGTTCTTCACAACTATAGAAAGTAGAAATTGAATGAGTGGAAGGCATCAAAGGATAGGAAAAGGCATCAAGGAGAAAGGACAAATAATGATAATGAATTCAGATCTGTGATTATTTGTATGAGTGTCATGGGTCACATACATTGCATGATGAATCCATTGATGACTGTTTTCTATTGAGTTATGTATGCAGTTCAGGAATATGATATTAGTATGTGATGGTTTATATATAGATATACAAACAGACATATATACAGATATCTGCATACCTTTGATTTAATATGGATTTCATTGCGGACAAGGAATTATTTAATATTTGATTTATGTGTGAAATACTATGTATGCTTTTTGACTTCTGCAATCAGCCATGGTAGGGAAAATGAGGGATCAAAGATGGGAAAACAGTGATGATTTCACCTTCTAAGCATGCCATCTGATGGTATGTGATTGATTAGTACCATGTGCCCAAAGAGGGACAAAGGAGACTGTCTTTGAGCTCAGGAAGGATGGACTATCTAGGCACCCTGTTGTGAATGTTCCTCATGATCTCTACCATGGTAAATGGATGCATAAGGATGTTCAACCACTGGAATCATGATAGAAGTGGCAAGATTGAGAATGGTGACAGGACACCACACTAGGTACTCCACCTTATATGGATGACACAGGCCACGTGAGGCCAAGATTGATGGTATATGTACTCATAAATTTGAGACATTTCAAATTGATATGAAATAGGTTTTTCCTTTTCACAAATCTGTACTGGTTCAAAACCAATCTTACGAGTTATTAAAGTATAAGAGACATGTTAATCTTACCATTTAAAATAAAGGGAAGATTATAATATTATATGGTTGCCATCTTATACATCCCCATTTGTCAAAATAATTTTGTTTTGTCTGCAGTTGTCTCATTTCCAATGCAATGTGATGTAATTGCTGTTTGGAACATAAATGAGAAAATCTATGTTCCACAACTCATGGGGCATAATCTCTTTTTTATTTCCTCTCTATATCCTAATGCTATTAAAATACCTTCAAATTTAAATGTAAAAGGCTTTTCTTTCGCTTATTTTCTTTTTCTGCACTTTTCAACATTTTAAAAAACAAATCCCATTTTTTTGAAAAATTAAATCCCTCCGGTTTGCCAATTTATTCCCTAAAAGATTTTTGCTGGTATAATATACACCACCACAGCCTCAAAGGGAGGGATCCATCTGACGAGATGACACAAACTAAATCTTTTTACTTTTAGAAGCTGGAGAACCATGATCAGCCAGTCTAGGAAAGCTAAACTTTTTCATCCTTATGCTGAGCTAAATGATATACACCATACTGTTCTTGGGCACTCTTTGGGTGCGTAACCAAGAAATGTTGTAAAGTGGAGCATAAATCTGAACAGAAAGATTGCAAATTCATTATCTGACAATAAATTGCTAAAGCTTCCTATTTAACACATGGACATACTCATGGAAGCTGTCCTGATAATCTGCATGCACTGAAGAAGACATTTCTATGACTAATGCTGAAAATGATCACTCAGGCAGCAGGAAACAGTGCATCCACCTTCACACTAACTCTCAGAGGCCGTCACATTTAAACACTGCAAGAATACCTCCATTTTACTATTTTAAATTATCTCGCTGATCTAATTTTAGAATCTTCTTCTTCATAATAGACATATCTATTTGTTCCTAAAAAACACCATCATGCCAAGCTATCCGAAATTCCTAGATGTTGGGTAATTTTCCCGGTCAAAGCTATTGAATGTTTCAAACATTATAAAGAAGTTTGAATTTCAGCTATGCTCTCTGAGTATACTGAAGCTAAACTCCAAATTAGTTCAAATAAATTATCGGCTAACGTGTAGCTATTTGCAAAGTTAGGCTGGCAGAAACCCTCTGGTTTATATACTAGAAAACAAGAAGACGCAACCTCTTTCTCCAACAGGAGAGGGGACAGAACTCAAATTATCAACTAATAAGAAGCCAGTGCCGACTTAAACAGCTGCAACAAATTTCCAACACTTAAGTCGAGAATGGGGACAGGTGTACAAGTATGAAAATGTTCCTACAGGACAAGGGCTGTCCCCTCAGTGCCTTTCTGGACCAATAATGCCTATAATCGCCAAATATTTAATTGGTCAACGTTAATTGTTTGTTTGGTATCTAGTAGCGGCTGGCAGACAAAATTTTCTTAAAACGATATTCCACTTGTAATCAATTTGTTGGATACTGTCTCTTTTCTTCATTTTCTTTAATTGAATCGCTCAGGCGGTGCTTATCCCAGCTAAAAGTTTATTAATCCAAATGAATTTTATCTTTGAAACCTTAGTAAAATCCAGCACTCTGTACACCAAACATCTCTTTAGGAGTCTTTGCAGAAATCTCATATTATTAGTCTTTAAGAGTCAGAATTGTCCTGTAGACTTGAGCTCGTACTAGTTTCTTACACTAGTAATTATTTTATTCCAAGAGGAATACTTTTTTCATGTAGACCATTTTAGTTGATGAATAATGTTTTTGCAAACCCTCAAATAAATCTGATGTTAAAGTTTACATGGCTATGTATAGATTCTAGATGCATTTTTATTTCAGTAAATATTGAAATGAATTTTGTCAAATAATAGAATGCGCCAAAGTTTACACATGCTGCAAATATGAGATATGTGAGATAAATGTTTTTAAACGAGGTAGAGTAAGGCACTCAACAAAAAACAAAAAACTCCGTGTGTGTGGGTAGCTCAACATTTATTGAAAGAAACTTAATGAAATTTGGAAGGATATTAATATATTATATCTTGTTGAAGCAAAAGCAAAATTACAAATAATCTTGATTTATAAATCTGATGGCTGATATTTGAACTTCTTTTTAAACCATCTGAGAATGCAGTTCCAAGAGCAAAGTTCCTGCTTGGCCATTCCTTGTACTGTCATGCTTTGGGGGTGCATATGCTCTTATACCATATTTCGTTCTGTGGCAGCCACCAGCTCCTGCAGTGGAAAAGTCAGAATGCGAGCACTGGCCGCTGAACTTTCTTGAGTCCAAAATAACTGCAGTGGTAATATTTGTAGAAGATCTGCAAGATGCCTAAAATAGTAGTTAAAAATTTGTTTAAAATTGAACACAAATTATTGGAACTAATATAAACCTAATGCTTTGTATGGATTTGAGATGAATTTTCTTGACAGTATTTTGGAGGTCTTTTAAGCTTCCATTTTTCTTGTCCTGAATTTCCTTTGATCTGGACAGTACAAATGAGTGTATACTGAACTGCATGTGCACAGGCCTTGGTTTTTGGTGGAGTCTTCTTGACCATAAATGCTGGAGTGGCAGGAGGAGATGCATGGAAGGAGTTTTATCAGTATTTTAGAGAAAGCAAGTTTGTATGTTTTTCTCCTTACAGTTATTTCTGCTACCAAATGCTGGGCATTCATAACTGGGGGCATGTCTTGCACGGGCATAACTGGAAAATGTTAACTTGGATCAGTTGCTTTGAATTTGGAAAGAAAGTTTATATTCTTTAACATGATACTTGAAAAATTTCAAAATATATGTTGCTTTGCATCTAGTCTTGTAAGACGGGCCTTTTTAGATAGATGGATAGATGCATCTTACAAGTGCCCTGTAATTTGCTCAATTAGCTGGAAATATCATTCATCGTGTTTTCTTTGTGTATGTTTTTCTTTGAAGTCTTTTGTGCTTACCAAACCAGTCCATAATCATTTGCAGATTCATGCAACATGTATTGATTTTTTGACACTCTCAACGCTGTGTCCTTTCTGGGTCTACAATGACATGACATTTCGGAACTGGTAAGCATTCTTTGTACCCATTACTTACATCTTTGTTTTGTATTGTTAATATGCAGATTGATATCTAAACATTAGGAACTTAAGCTTTGTTTATAGATTGCTTGTAAATATTCTTAATAAAATCAGTCATTTCTATATGAAATTCTTTGGTGCTACCAGGCCAATTTTTTTTCAGATAGTTTTTATTGAATATTAGTGCTTCCTGCTTCCTGTTTGACAGGCTAAACAAAGGTTCTTGGTTACTACCACTGACATTGATTCCATATCTGGGCCCTGCATTGTACCTTGTATTGCGTCCACCACTTCCATATGTTGAAGTCGCCAATGAGCAGGATAGATGAATGTAATAGATCATCTGAATTGTTTTCATTCAGGAGCAAATCTCTTCATATGTCAGAATACAACTATGACCGATTTTGAACAAAAATGAGAGTTCTTGAATATTTTGTGTAGGAAAACATATACCAGATACAATTTACAGAATTACAACATTCTTGCACATGAAAGACAAACATATAACAGAGACATCCTTTTTGGGTAGAAAGCTAGAAGAAATATATGGAATAACTTTTACTTGAATACCTAATGCACCGCTATAGAGATATCTGTAGTTACTTGTTACTATCCAATTGCAATAGATTATAACTTAGGTTTAGTCTTCTTCAAATCTTTGGCCTACTTGTAGAAGATTGTCTTTTTTCAGCAGTTAGCTAAACCTTTTTATCAACCAGTTGCGGTGCTGATGGGATGCCACTTGGCCAAAGGCAAAACCCAACTGATAAAGTTTGCTGATATTAGACCTTTGGCCAGTTTCATTCGATTTTCAATGATTTGTGTATATACTAAATTAAATTCTATTATATCTATTTTCCTTAAAAAGAATTTAGTTCTAGCACCTATGCCTTCATGTTGGTGGGACAGCAGCAACTTTGTCTTTGTACTCTGTAAGCACCATTGCTCCTCTATACACTTATCAGAGAGGCTTTTATTTTGACAGATCACTCAGATCAATGACAGATCACTCAGATCAATTCTGCTCTGTTTTTCTCAATCAAGTCCTCCTTTTTTGTTTTTACTATAACATGTTTCAGATCAAAACAACTAGCGAATCTTAAAAACTATTTAGTATTTACATATCTTTGATATGACACTTTTATGGCAATTTTAAAATAGTTATAGTAAATTGCACATGGATAGGGGAGAAGCACCCTTATTGGAGCTGGCTAGCTTTGGTGGTCCATGTGGACCAAAAAAACAAAAGAAAAATACCATCATGCTAGAAATTGAATTGCCGACCCAAAAATTTTAATTTTTTCCCACGCCATTACAACCTAGTATGGTACATGATGCAGGAGCATCCTAGGGTATTCAGCAATCCTGTATGCAGAAACATCAAGCTTGGATTTTGTGGATCGATGGCTCACACGGTTGGGGATGTTTTTGAGGTGCATTGGGGAACCTTGTCCTAAGTTTGTATAAAGTTTGGAGTGATTGTATTGTAATTAGAGCCTTTTTGGTAGCTGCTGGTAATGTGTTCCTGATTTACTGGCAGACCTTGGAGATTGTGTTCGCGAGCTTCGATTTGAGGGAGTTGGCTTATGCGTCTTGGATTTGGATAGTTGGTGGCACATGGACCTATGCCTAAGGGCGTGTACTTTTATGTTGTCATATGGGTTAATTATACATTGTAAACTTGGGGCTGGTCCTAAGTATTTAGTTATTTTATGTATTTAATGTCTATTGAAAGCTGACTTGTGGCTTGAGAGTTTATTTAATGTGAGTGTCTATTAATGAAACTTGCTAGGCTGACCTATAGCTTGGTTTAGTATTAAGCAGAGGGTCTTGTCTTGTCTAGAGTCATGATTCATTCAGAATGGAGTAGCTGAGAGGAGAAAAGTTTAATAGAGCTAGTAGCTAAGTGTGTGCTTGGGAAACAAGAAGGTTGCTTGGTGGCTTGCGAGCACAAGTTTAGATTCTTCTTGGGGTTTCTACCAGATTGTGGTTTTGGGTTAGCTAGAGTTGGATCTTGCGAGGACTTGCAGAACTATTAGTGCAATTGCTTTGTATTTGGCTATAACCTAGAAGGCCTTACATTTGGGCATGTTAGATGCAAATCCTATGATTCTATGAGAATTGATGTTGTTTTGGATCTAAATCTTTCTATTATTTTTATTCTTTTTCTGTGTGGTTATTAGTTGGGAGCTAGGACATCTCCTTTGGGGATTCTCCCGCCTTGTACTGTACCAATACATTGCCAGTTGGTCCAACATGTTCAGAAGTCGTGTATTTGGATGGCTAACCGATAATGGGACGGGCCTTGTCATGTCCCTCAAGCAGGGAACTAATTCATAATTTATGTTTTTAGCTCATACAGTTCTCAATGAGATATTATTGTTGGAAGAGGATCCATTTTGGGTGGCACACTTGTGCATTACTCTTCCTTGGTGCAAACCTATCTCAATTTCAATTGTGGCACCATTCCTTGCTAGTGGATTAGCTTGTTTTGAGTTACTTTGGATATCTTATATTGACTTTGGGAGAGCTTCGTGATCATCAATCAGCTTTTGAATTCATCAGTCTTTGCAATTCCATAGTGGAATTCGTTAGGAGATTGTAGTTTCGGAGGTGAGATATCCTCCCTAGTCTGCTATTGATCTTGATTTGGTGAAGTCTTTTCAATATCAAATTGGAATGACATATTCACAACATTATCAACATTTCACACTTTTATATCTTGTGATCTAGTGGTTATCATTTTATAACAGTAATTTGCATTGGCATATCAGCCCCATTCATAGCAGGAGCAACAAACATATATGTCATTGCAATAGTGGGATAGTGACACATAATCATATTCATATACATTCCTTGGCAATCAAAGAGGACATGACATATATTCCATCCTTTCTTTGTGGCATAGTTACAACAACATTCATTCATACATATGGCTGCAATTTTGGAGACCACAACACATTCAAATCCATCCCTTGCAATTATATATTCATTGGGGTAGTAGGGAAATCTACTATATGTGATTTTATATATCAAAAACATATTTAGCAGCGAAGGCATTTAAAGATCACAATTAGAGATCCCCAACTTAAAAGGTACATTGGCAGAGTTACTAAGGTGACATTTATCAAATAGTGGCAATAACATCACTTAGTAATCAGAGATCTAATAGCAAAGATCACATCACCACGTCAACTTTGTGATTCACATTGTGGAGCAGTGCCATCATGATTTGCAATTACCAACGCAGAGCAATTGTTGGAAGACCAAGGCGCAAAGTCTCTTGAGCCATATCTTGCTTGTAATAAACAATTGCAATAATCTAAATGCAATTGAAATATTAGATTGCTGGTATATCAGTGCATATTTGTTTGTTTTTGGGGATATTTTAATGAGTGAGAGGAGACAAGACTACATAGTTTATTAGAGAAGGCATCATTCCTTGGACATAATAGGAGATACATGTAGATATGATAGTTATCTTGGGAGAGTTGGCGAGAAGACAACAAAAGATTGATGAGACTCTCAACTACTTCATAGAAATAAGGACTAATGGAGCTAATTGAGAGAACAATGGTCATGGTGACAATTTAGTCAATGGGAGGAAACACACACAAATCATCTAATTTAAGGCCAATGATGTTGACCTGCCTTTCGAGGACTGAGCGACAAGAAAATCATACTCCCTCATTGGAGTTGCAAGAGCATTTCAAGCAAGATTGGTTTCATGGAGGATTACAACTAGATGCTGCATGGACCTAAGGATGAGGCACTTACCCACTAGAGGTATAGAGCTTGTAAGAATGATTTGAGGTGGAAGATTGGGAAGCTAAGCCTCCCTTTCTTTCATGGATTTTGAAGATCAATGACATGAGCTTGGATGCAACATGCAGACACATATTTTTAGCTCAACCCTATGCCCAAAGATGAAGCGATCAAGTGTGCAACATTGTACTTGGATGGGATTGCTCATGAATGGTAGCACCGTGAGATAGCTTAAATAGGGCATGATCAAAACACTTCCTATGTGGACTACGTAGAGAGACCCATTGACATATTTGATGAGAAGGAGCCAAAACTCAATTTCAAGAAAGTTGGTATGATTAAGGAAAGGATTCTAGATAGCTATATTGTTGTATTCTAAAGACTTTCTATTTTGGTGTCTGTCATTTCAAAGAGGAGATTGATAGTACTCTTCATGGATGGTTTGATGAATCCTTTGAGGGGTTGGGTCAAGACCCTTTGCTTTTGTAGTCACAAAGTAATAGAAAAGGCTTGTGACATCTATATCAATTTCCAAGAATCAAACTTGCCCTAAGGCACTCACCTGCATAAGAAGAAAGGGCAAGGTGCCATTTTAGAAGAATAGTCCAATGGATTAGGCAATGCAATAAGACCTAAGGAGGAGGAAACTCTATTTCAATTGCAAGGAACAATGAGATCTAGGTTATAGATGTCTTGGGAAGGGGAAGATTGTCATGTTCCCATTTTAATAATAATTTTTTAAAAAAAGAAAAAGAAAAAATTATGAAAATAATATTAATATTAAAAAATAAAAATAAAAATATAATATTATTACTATAATATAAATAATAACATATGATATAATCTATTATGAATAAAATAAGATTTAAAAATAAATAATAATAAAATTACAATGAAAGAACAAATACAAAAATTAATTATAAGAGATACTATTGTAAAAAGTATCTTGGGTTTTATCTTTTGCATATGTTGATACAAGAGTTCATTTTAAGGCTTTTATGTAGTATTTATTATGGTTTGTTATTCCTGGCTATCTTTTCAGCAAAACTCATTTAGAATTGATATGCGCCTAGTGGTTGTTTGCCTTCTTTGTTCTAGTGGTTTCCCGAACCTTTTGGAGTTTCCCAAAAGCTTCTTATTGTTATTTATTGGTTTCTAGCCAGATGTCAATGATGCTCGCTATTCCTTCTTTTTCCTTGTGTATGTGTTTGCCTCTTTTGATTGTTGTTGGTTTCCTCTCCTAGCTGGCCCTTCCACATTTCATTTTGGACATTGGTATCATTCTTTTTCTTTCCTCTAAAGACAGAGTTATGTTATTTCGAGGCTTTATGAAGCCTAAACAGTTGAGTAGATTTCTCAAAAATGCGGATGATATGACTTGGCTAGCTATTAGGAGAGCTTTGGAGGAGAATCATTTCGATTACAGCTTCACCTGATGGACAAATAGTGAAGTAATAGGGTGCTTTTTATCCCGCCTTTTGTAGGCTAAGGTTAATCAATGAGATGGGATTTAGTGCACCTTTGTGAAGCTATCTTTGATCATGCCTAGCTGAAGGGGCTTCATAATGTTGTCTTCAACATCAATAGAATGCTTGAAATTCTACAAACTTTAGCCCAAAACTGAATATTATTAATTACCTTATAACTTGTATATGAAAGTAAACTAATTATGCTAAACGGTAAACATAACCATGCAATAAGAGAACTCATAATACCATATTTCTTTAATTACGGAAACCTTGGCCAAGGGAAAACCTCGATGGGGAGGGTACCCACAAAAAGATCCACTAATCAAAAGTATCTGGTTAAAGATATTGACCATGTTAGGAGTCTATTACATGCGTATAGTGTCTCGGTCCTTGTTAGAAGCCTTAACTCTGTTAAGAGTTGTTATATACAAATACAAAATGTATACAAGAAGAGCCCATTGCCCAAACATGCAATATACAATTTAGTTTCTTGATACAAAGAGATAGATATAAAAGCCTCTTTACTTTGTTGCTGATATCTTCAATATTTGATATAGCTTTAGTTGCTCATCACAAAATTCACCTACCTCTGATCATACATCAGAATTCACATCTCAAAAAAATTATCATATCGCACTTCACAACTTCTCTTAACTTCACATATTACAATTTTCTTATATACCTTTACAAATATAATATTCCTATCCAGTCAGCTTTCAAACTTCTACACGTTTTACAAAATATATTACTAACTCTTGCCCTCTTGGGGTTAACATCTAAGATGTCGTCCCTAATTAGTAAAGTAATTATTCTGGTAAACAAAATAATTTCTTAACCCAAAATATCCAATTCCTTGACATGCTTTGTTCTGCCTGTACATTATCGCAATTAGTGATTTGCCCATAACTCATTTCATACTGATCGTACTGACATGCGAACTTGGCCATGTGTTCCTTACTGTCTCATGTACCCATACCTAACTTCACACGTGTCCAATGTACTTGAACAAACTGCACTGACCAAAACTCTATTTGTTCTGCCAGATAAACTATATGATACTCAGACAAATTTCTAAGTATGAATGCCTTCACCGAGTCTTCAAAGTCTTCCATCTTCATACTGAAGATATGTTGTCATAAATGACAACATCCAATATCTACCTTCACCAAATTGCAAATAATCTCCCGCTTTGGCATTGATGGCAACATATGGGAAAATTTGCCGAGTCTCAAAAACTTATAGCATCAAAACTTTACAAAATTTGGCCTTATCTACAAAATTTTAGAACTTGTGGATCATTTGCATTTTAATTGTCTTTCCTTATATCTCCTAAATACATTATATCTCCCCCTTTGACTATAGTTCTAGCTGTTACATTAGTCCACCTAACTTAATACCTTATTTCTCCTTTATACATATACTTATGTACTACACATACAATTTTCCTTATCTCTCCTCCTTTGACATCAATAACAAAGGTGTCAAAACAAACTTATGTACAAGTCAAAAATTTGTTGCAATAACTTCATGATTGCTGCTAGCTGGAAATCTATTAAAACAATCACGAAAGTTCTGCATCAATACGATGAACTCCATATCCCATTTTTCTTTTACTACATTTGGGACGCTCAAAACTACAAAAAGAGCATATGATGCTATCTCCACTGCATCTAGATTTGTATAGGCAAACTTGTCATAAGATGCCTTTACTGACAAACATTCATCTAGCTGCCTCTATACAAGGTCAATCTTCAATGCAAGGTGTTCCCTTAGCAATGAAAATCTTTTCAACTTCATCTCTTTCTATAGCTCTAAAAGCCTGATGTCATGATTTAATTTACTAGTTTTGTTCTCAAGATCTGTAATCTTTACTTAGGGATCTTGTACATCTTTCATTAATGCTTTAAGCTCTCTGAGCTTGCTATTTGGTTCATCTGATATATGCCTGATTAATGTGTGCACTCCAACACACTTCCCATAAACTATCTTTCCTTCAGTCAGATAGTGTCTTAAATTCTTAACCTTTTCATCAAGGTTCTTCAGGTCTTCCTTGATGTTTCCACAAACCTTTTTGAACATCTCTACATCATGCATAGTTTTTGCCTTAACTGCTGTAATGTATGATAAATTTGTGAATTCTGTGTCAAAAGCTTGAATTATAGCTTTTGCTCTATCTTAAGGATTTGGATCAGTCGTCTTCACTAAAATAGTATTCCATAGTTTATCTATCACTTCCATCAATCAATTCTACAAGCTTTTGACTTTCTTATTCTGTTCTATTATCTTGCTAAGTGATGAGATCAACTCAGTTTGATCATCATCATATGATCCTGTCAGCTTTGTTAGTGCAAGGAATGTTCTAGAAGTACTAGGTGCACTTACTTTCTTATCTTCTTCCTCCTTCCTTTCTTCTTCTTCCTTTCTTCTTCCTCCCTTCTTCCTCTTTCTTTTTCTCTTCTTCCTCTTTCCTCTTTTTCTCTTCTTCTTCTTTCCTCTTTTGTTCCTCTTCTAATTTCTTCCTTTCCTCCTCAATTTTCTTCTTCTCTTCCTCCATTCTCTTGTGTTCTTCCTCCTTTTTTCTTTCTGTCCTCTTCAATCTTTTTCTTCTCATTTTCTTCAAGTTTCTTTTTCCTTTATGCTTCTAATCTTTCTTCCTTTCCTTATCTTCTGCTTCTTTCTTCTTATCTTTTTCCTCTTTCTCTTATTTTCTTCTTCCTTTTTATTTTTCCTTTCTTCTTCTTCTTCATTCTTGGAGTTGGTGTAGCTCACCAAATTACCAACATTAGTGCCATAGTCTTTGAATGGATCCTCTGAAGTATCTAAATGATCTTTGTATTGTCCACCTGCATGGTATCAATACCAATGGATACTTGTGGAGTTGACTTTGTCATCAATGTTGTTGTTGTTGTAGACTCTAATGTCTTCTTTGCTGTTGCAGACTCTGCTGGTGTTTGCTTTACTTCTGTAATAGGGATGACTCCCCCTAAAGCTTTGCTAGGTTGTGAAATGTTGGGTGTGGATGTCATGAATGTCACAATTGCCGATTTAGTCTCTTTATTCACCTCTTCATAGTTGCCACCCATCAACAAAATTGCTCCCCTCTTGTTTATCAACAAAGGTTCAACACCTTTCATTATTCTATCTATGTCATCATTAGTGTTAACCTCACAAAATTTTCTCATAAGATTTTCTCTGATTTTCTTATCCCTTTCTATTTTTCTTCTGTTAATTAGTTTATTGTACAAGTCATGTGGAAAATCCTTCTGTATTTCCTCAAATCTTTTATTTTGCTAGGATCACGTGCCTAACTACAACATTCTCTAGTTGCAATTTATCCATATTGCTATACAAGCTATAATACTTATTCAACTATACAAAATTGCTATTGTCAATAATATACACATTCAGATATTCTACTTTGGGTTTCCAAGGTTTCTTACCCAAACTTTTCTTTTCTTATGCTTCAACCTTCTCAACAGGCTTGTCCTCTGTTTCCTCTACCTCTTCTTCATCGGATTCAGCTGACTGAATTACCTATAAGGTTTTTCTTCTGTTTCCTAGTCTACTATCCATCTTCTTAGTCCTCTTCTTAGGTTGTGGCTCAGCTGATTCTTATTTGTCTTCAGTCAATCTAGCTGACCTTCTAGTGTTGGGAGGGGTTGCAGTTTGCACTTTTGTTAAACTGACCTCCTCTTCACTCTTATCCTTTAGTACTGGTTGTACAACAATATGTTCTACTTGAGAAACTACGACATATGGTATAGCTGATGCAACTACTTATGGTTCTGCAACTGCTATGCCTTCTGATGGTCCAACTGTTACAAGTGGCATCACATACATAATTCCTTCTTGATCACTCTGTCTCATCCCAGTAACAGTTTGTCTCATTGTTGCCACTTCTTCTGGTGTCATTTTGGCTTCCTCCATGATTTTCCTCATTGTAGCCTCTACCTTCTTCTTTGAAGATTTCTCAAGTTGAGTTGGAGTAGTTGTTTGCATAATTTCTTTATAGGTTCCAAACTTATCAAATTCATTAGCTCTAGCTGATTTTAGAATTACTTCTACATATCCCTCTACTTGCTCCTCACTAACCTCATAACTAAGTGGTTCAACATAGGTCATTCTTGGTTCAGTTGGTTCTTTGTAGGTAAAATCAATATCAACCATGAAATAAATATCATTCTTGATTTTCCTCACAAGTGAAGGTGGAATTTTGTATCTTTATCTCATCTCTACTTGGAATGATTTCATAATAAGATCTGCACTGTTGTTAATCTTATCAACTGGATGCCTTATATATACATTAGTTATCTTCTCAATTGTGCTCTTGTCACTGTTAATCAATTCAGTCACAGATAGGAATGAAAATCTCTTAATCAAATAGAAAAACATATAAATGATCAGTGATCTAAATTTGAATTGACTATTCTTTACTCTCTTTATCCTTTCCAAGTTCTCTATTAACTGTGCTCTCAAGAATTCATACATATTGACCTTAACTCTTTCCACACACATTCTGTAGACCGCATGAATGAATCTGGCTACCATGTCATCCTCTATGGAACTAGCACATATGTTGGATGTCATAATTCTACATATAAATCTGACATTATGTTGTTTTATCTTGCTTATCCCAATGCCTCTCCCCTTATACTCAGTCTTGCTGGTTTCTAACACTAGTTTCTTAAAATTATTTTCATTGACTAGGATTGATTCTTCATTGCATAATCCAGTCACCTCATGAATTAGGTTAGTTGATATTTCTACCACATTATCTCCTAACTTGAATTTTCCACCATGAATCCTACTCAATATGACCTTTGCCCAATCCTCATTGTCAAAGTCATGTGAAAATATGATCTTTAATCTTTTCATTTTGTTCTAGTTATTCATAACCATTTTTAAAGCTCATGTCCTAGTTGTAAATGTGATCAAATTCTTTTGATATGCTTCCCTCACCTACTATTTCAAATTTTCTTTTAGATAGCTTCTTGTATTCTTCAAGGGTCCGTTTGGTAGCTGGAATTAAAATGGAATTGGGGTTCGGAATTCCAAATATTTTCTAATCCGTTGTTTGGGTATGTAAAAATGGAATTGGAACTGGGAAAAAGTGGAATCCCGTATGCCCATTTACCCCCCAAAACCAAGATTTGGTATTCCATCTAAATAGATGGAATTGGTTTAATCCTCATTTTAATTCCATTTTTTGCCAAAATGAGGATTACAAAAAAGGTAAAATGGAAATTTTTTGAGGTCCTGATGTGACTTTTTTTTTCCCGCTCAGCCGAACGTGACTTGGGTAGCAATCGATTGCAGATCTGAGCAGATTAGCAGCCATTTTCAGCAACTGGATCACTGTATTGTGTCTGCACAACTACACAAGAAGGTTTGGCACCACTCCCAATCGTACATCAATTATCTCAGTGCTTTTTTTGTAGATCTGGGCATTTTCACAGGCATAAGTAGAAATACCAGTTGTAAAAAATCAGAATTAATGATATCAGCATTGAGATGCTAAAGCATTTCCAGGACATGCTGAAAGAACACATAACTCTCATTGCTTTGAATCAAACCATACACCTGTTGTGACGTTCTTGACATTATTTTCAATTGAATAAATCTGAGGAAATTCCAATTTTGTGGCATTAGTTGCTGAAGTTAGTGTTCCAGTATTTATTTTGTTATTTCACATTGTATCAATTCATTCAAAAACACACAAAAAATTGAAGTAACCTCAAAAAATGAAAGGAAATTCAAAAAAAGAGATAAGAACTCGAAAACAAATTAGATTAGTCAAAGTTAGATTTGAGAAAGAGAAACCAAAATTGATATAGGATTGATAGCTTTGAGAGATTCCAAATCCAAATGTGCAACCAAACGGAGAAAAAGTGTATTCTTATAACGAATCCCTTGTGAACCAAACAGTCCCAAATCAAATTCCATAATGATAATCTGGATTACAAGTTCCAGAATCCCAAATCAAGGATATCGAATGCCGATCCTCAAATCATATTCCAGCAACCAAATGGACCCCAAATGTAATACTCTGTCTAGAATAATAGAGAAGACTACCGTAGGGTTTTCCTCTAAGAGTGTGACGGGGTTAATCTTGATCTTAGGTTTAGCCTCAATGTCAACATTGTGAATCAAACTCCTATCCATGTTTACCACAAATTCTAAATTCAAATTCACAGATAAAGCTTTCAAAATTCATTAAATACCTCAATTTTGTGAAACTAGGTTTCATCTGTTTGCACTTGAGAACTCTTTCACTTTCGCCTTAAACTCGCTCCACAGCACTTCCTTAACTCTTGCATGATCGAAGGTACTCAATCAATCGATTTCCAACCTCAAATTGCTTCCAATTTATCATTGCATTAATTGCGTAAGCACACAATCACCAAAACAATGTTTTTGGTTACCAAGCAACTCAATTTCTTTTGCACACTCTCATACGATCTCCAAATCTTGTGCTCTTAACCATGACTTGGCATCATCACATTTTAGCTCATACTAACTTCCCAAACCTTAACTCGCTCTTTGTCATCACTTTTACATTTTTGATGCTCAATCTCTTATCTAAAGTACTCAATTCAAGTAAGATGAATCAAATACAATTGTTGATTTCGATCTTTCATCAGTTGCATCAAATGGTTGTTCTTCTAATACTACATGTGAACTGGACGAATCTTTGGCTGTGACAAATACCTCTTTGAATTTTTCTACATTTTCGTTTAAGCTCTCTTTCTGATTGTCATTGGTGCTATCATTCCTTCTGACATTTATGTTTGTGTTCCTTATGAAATTTGGATTCCTCATATTGTTCCTTATGTTCATTCTGCAAAATCTTTCTATATGATTAAAGTTATTACATAACTGGCATTTTGGTGCATTGTTTCCAAATCTAGGTCCAGGTTGGTTTACATGTGCTCTGTAATTTCTGGGTATATGTCCAAAGTTGTTGCGTTTGTAACATACCATGTTGTTCCTTGCTCCATTAGTTCATTCATTAGATCTCCTTTCTCTTGCAGGGTTAGTACCTCCAAACATTCTACCATTGCTATTATTAACATCAAATTTAGATTTCCTACAATTAATTGCTCTATGACCAAAAACATGACAATTATAACAATAAAAATTAGTATCATGTTTAAATGACTAACCTGTGCATTTCCTTTTCATATGACCAATTTCATTACATGCAAAGCATCTACCTTTGAACTCATACCTCACTTCCTTGGGTGATTCAGTTTGCTTAGGTTGCTTAGGTTCATCAATTTGTTTAGGTTGATCAACTTGTTCAGTCTCCAAATTGATTTGGCTCAACTTTGTTCAATTCTTTCTTTCTCTTGTATAGGCTAATGAATTTTAGGACTAGGTTCCTTTCTAGATTCAAATTTCTTAGCTGATTTTTCTCCAATAAAATATAGATTGGTCTTATCATAAGGTCTTTGAAAGTATATTTGCTCATCAATTTTCTCACTACTGGAATATAACTTTTCTAGTTGTTTCTTAGTCTAGGTTAGCTTTCCTTTCACAATAGTGTTGTACTTCTCAAGTTTTGCATATTCCAATTTGGTGGATTCAAGTTCAGATGTAACTTTTGTAAGATGGGATCTTAGATCTACATTCTCAGTTTTCAAATCTGACTCAATTTTGCTATCATCTTTCTTTAAGCTTAATTTCAGTTCAGTGATCTTTAGTTCATGTTTTAGGATCTCATTTTCTTTCTTCAATATTGAAACTTCATCAGTATCCTTAATTTGATCTTTAGGATCCTTTTTGGATTTGAGATGATCAATCTTGTCTTTCAACTTTCCAATGTAGTCTTTTGCATCTTCATATCTTTCTTTTAAGTTATCTCTTTCTTTAGTGGGAATGCCAATCTATTCAAGAGCTTCTTCTAGGTTCTTCTGTAACTATTCCATATGCATAGGATCTTACTCAAGTTGTTAAGCCTCTTATGAGTGATTGTGCTCTGATACCAATTGGGGGGGGGTGTGAATCAGTAATCTACAAACTTTAGCCCAAAAATGGATATTATTAATTATCTTATAACTTGCATATGATAAGATAGATAAGATAAGATAAATTTATTAATGTCCAAGGAGAGACCGCAAAGGTCTAAGGGATTGAAAAATGAACAAGATAAAAGATTGCTAGCAGTTAGGGCACCAAATGGTGCCAAGAAAAGAAAGCAAACAGGAAAAATAAGAGAAACAAGAAGATGCCAGGAGCACAAGAAAGAGGCAAGGACTAAGGGTCCTTCCTTAGAAGAAAGAAGCCAAGCACTGAAGGGTACTAACTAGGGCGAGTAGGAGCCCTAAACTACCAACGAGAAGAGTAGGAAGGGTGTCGCTGATGAGTATAACCACTACGAGGTCTCACAGATCTAGAGTGACTGGTGATGGTGGCACTAGAAGGCCTCTTTGTCCCATGTGCTAGAGACGAGAGAGAGAAGAAATCAATGACGAGCTGAACCAAGGTCACTCTTTGGGGGAATAAAAGCTGTAAAGTGTGGTCACAGAGCTGCATAGTCTCTCTGAGGTATAGTGCAAAGCATCTCTAGTCTGTGTAGCTGAAGAAGGTCGCGGGGGAGTTACACTCCCTAAATAAGCAATAGAATCTCCCATAAATCTCGTAGTAGGAAGGACAATGAAAGATCAAATGGATCTCCGTCTTGGCTCTGCCCAAGGTACACAAGTGATAGTTTCAGTCCTCTCTACGCATGTGGTGATCAGTTTGAATTCGAAGCTGGTGGGATCTAACCCTACAGGAGCTCAGAGAGATGCGTAAGGCATGACACCAACACTGAGATAAGTAATTAGGGGGCACAATGATACAACCCTTGATAATCAGAAAGTGTTCTGTGTAAAAGGCCATCTTCGAGCGTAACCCACCAGTTGGGTTACACTAAGTCGCAGAGATACACCATCTATAAATATCAAGTCTGACATGGCGGTTCAACTCTTGCTGAGAGGGGAGGATGTGTGTGGGCGCATCGAGAGAGAATTGGAATGGAGGGAGGTGATCAATATCTATCCCAGTCGAACCCAACAAAGACAGCTTGTGCGAACTAGCAACAGGCCCGAGAGGTCAGATCAGACTCCGCCACAAAGATAGAGGAGCAGTAAGCCAAGTTAGAGTATTTACACCGGTCACCAATAGAGTCGGCAAACCATGAAGATGATGAAGAAACCAAATCAAGTCGAAAATGACGGCCAACCTAAAGGGATGGGCCCCAAACTTGGCCAGAATAATGTTGTGAGGGGTGAAACAATGACATTTGATAATATGCCAAAGAAAAAGGGTATGGACACGCTCGATGGAAGCCTAGTTCGAATCAAGGAGAGAGTGTCCCCAAACCATGGAGCCATAAAGAGCCGTCGGCCGGACCAAGGTATCTAGGAGGGACAACTTAGACGAAGTGTGTTGGAAGTGATGTCTGAAGCACTATCTCTCGAGCATAGCAAGGGAGCCCATGACCTTACTAACCCTAGGCTAGATAGCAAGTCTCAAACTAAAGCGAGGTCCAAAGAACTTGACCCCAAGGTATACATATGAAGTGGTGATCTCAATCTCATGACCCTGGAAGTAGAAGTGCATATGAGAGAACTTCAGGTAGTTGAAGATCATAACTTGAGTCTTGCTCAGGTTCACTGAGAGCTGATGCAAGTCACAAAAGGAGGCCAAGTCATCGAGAATTCCCTAAAGACTCTCCAGAGAGGAGTCTAGAAGGATTACATCATCAACAAACAAGAGAATGGAGATCAAGACATGATGCAGGTAGCAATTGTCCATAGAGAGTGAGGAATCTCTGAGGAAGGTCTCCAACTCATCAATATAGATACCAAACAAGGTATAGTGCTCTGAATAGGGGTCAAGAAACCCTTGGACATCCTGAATCTACCAATAAAACTCTCATATAATCTCATAATGACAGTCAACAAAGTCTTTGAAATACCGATGTCTCAATCTTTGGAAAAGGGAAACTTGTAGGACAGTATCAAAGGCCTTCCGAAAGTCCACGAAGCAACAATAGACTTTTGCAGAGAGATGGCGAGCCTCCTTGATGATGGCCTGCAGCGACAAAATGTGGTCCATCGTCTGGTAATCAGCTCGAAAAACCAACCTAACCTCTGGCCCTACACGCTCTACTGTCAAGCTCGCTAGAAAGAATAATATTCAAAGTTGTAGCATAGAGCTTAGCAAAGGTGTGCCCAATCATGATAGTTTTGTAGTTGCCTGGATCCGAAGTCAATCTAGTCTTGTGAATTGGATAGATGATGTGCCTCAACCATGAGTCAGGGAAATTGATGCAAACAATGCTATTGAAGATCGTAGGAAGGAAGGAAATTAGCACATGAGTGTCGAGCTTGAGAAGCTTAGCTTGTAAACCCTCATCCGCAACTCTACTCGAGTTCATGAATCTGATGGCCTCATGAATGATGGATGGGGTGAAGAGGTGGCAGCTAGGAGGTGAGGTAAAGAGGAGAGGAGGCTGACTAGGGATATTGTAGAGAGTGGAGGCATGGGTGGTGAGGGAGCAGAAACCGAGGGTCAACAACGTAGAGGAGCGACGGGGGGCAAAAGATGCTTGAAGAGCTTTAGATTGCAAGATAAAGTGTCACAAACGGAATGACATTGGGAATAGATGAAAGAACGCTTCTTATAGCCAAGGAAACATCAATAAGAGCGGCAAATACTAATGAAATTAGAGGAGTGCAACAAGAATGCAGAGCACAAGTGATAGTGGAAGGACTTATAGTTCTCATCAAACCAATGATTCATGGGGAAAGTGCTACGATGAGAGGTATGATGATGGGGGTAGTTGAGGATGGAGAGGAGAGCAAACTCCCAGATCGCAGGGGATAAAATGTCGAACATGGAGGAGACCTCACAAGAAAAAAGGGAACTAGCCAGGGGAAGGAGTTGTCTGAGATGGAAGAGGAAAAGGTCACCATCACTCTCAATGAAGCAGAAGTGGACAGGGGTATGAACTAGACCTTTTGGGCACAAGAGGGGGGGTAGATGAGGAGAGGAGGCAAAAGGCGATGGGAGAAGCTAAGCATGAAACTAAGAAGAGCACAGTCCGCCAGAGGAAGGTGGGTGATGGTGAAGTGGCGAATGAAGGGAATAAAGGGGGCACAAGCGAGGGCATAATCCACCACACTGGCACCCCCATCATGGGGCATGCAAGTGAACAACTCATAACCATGAACGAAAGGGAGGCCATTTAGAACCACTGGGTTTGAGGACTCACATAGCTAGAGGAGGTGACGATAGTAAATAGAGAGTGATCCCTGACAATCATCCAAGGTGCGTGAAGACCTAGGCTAGCGTAATCAGTCTTAGAAGTAGAAGTCCAATCTGAGCGACAATCATGCATAGGAGTTTGCAAATCTCTGGTCAAAGCATTAAAATCCCCTAGAACAATGATGTCACCCATAGCCACAAACTTGGAGATGCACTCATACAAGTCAAGGAAAGGGTCATCGTCCTCTGCACTGTAATGATGTAAGTGGAAGAGGCAGGCGGGAAGTAGCAAATTATTATATATATATGTCCCTCTGACATTGACTAGTAGGACTAATACGGATCCATATGAATTTGGCATGGACGTCAGTGTGGACCAAAGAGGTAGCACTGAAAAGATCATCCCTAACCAAACAACCCACATTGCTTGAGCCCTTAACACCACCAGAGGTAGGCAACTCCTCCCTACAATTAGATAGCCACTTATATCCAACCAAACTCGAAAGATGACGAACGAGACTCATGCGTCTTGGTGACTACCAGGATATCCACAAAACCAATATCATGGAGGAGAGCCGAGAGGGACCACAAAGAGTCATTACCATTCCAACATTTGACAAGAAGAGAGTTAGAGTTGGGTCCATCCTTGACCAACTGTTGGCGAGAACATCATGCAGCATTGGGGGCCTATCTCGATACCCCACCGCTAGGAGGAGAGTCTCGAATAATTGCCCTGAGGTTACAGATGACCGCCCACTTATTATTGCACTTCGCCTCAGCCATGAGGGCTCTAGAGTGCTTCAACTCTACCATCTGGGATTTTGTGATGTCCTCCTTTAAGTAAATCTTAGGGGAAAGAAGGAATAACTTCCTCTTCGTTGTAAGAGCACGCAACTTGTGAGAGGGAGAGAAACCAAATAAAGAGAATGCCATTTGGGCCTAACCATATGAAAGCAAACTAATTATGCTAATCAGTAAACATAACCATGCAATAAGAGAACTCATAGCACCATATTTTGTTAACTATGAAAACCCTGGCTAAAGAAAACCTCGGTGGGGATGGACCCCACAAAATGATCCAATAATCAAAAGTATCTAGTTAAAGATATTGCCCATGTTAGGGGTGTATTACATGCATATACTATCTCAATCCTTGTGAGAGGGATTAGGCCTTGTTAGAAGCGTCAACCTTGTTAAGAGTTGTTATATACAAATACAAAATGTATGCAAGAAGAGCCCATTGCCCAAATATGCAATATACTATGTAGTTTCTTGATACAAAGAGATAGATATAAAAACCTCTTTACTCTGCTGCTGATATCTTCAATATCTAGTATAGTTTTAGCTACTCATCACAAAACTCGTATACATCTAATTATACATCAAAATTTGCATCTCAAAAATATTATCATATCAGATTTCACAACTTCTCTTAACTTCACATATTACAATCTTCTTTTATACCTTTACAATTATAATATTCTTGTCCAGTTGACTTTGACCTTGTCTTGATTAGGTGTGAAATCCAAATGGGGAAGTAGCAACAAAGAAGATGCGGCTAACAATTTCGCCTTTGCATTCTACTCCCTTGGAACAATTTGAATTGAGAAGACATCTAGGTGCTCAATCTCATCCCAGACTGTATTTTTGTAATTCCTAAGTCGTGCATTCTTTATAGTGTATTGAGCTCGAACTTGCTTCACTATAAGCTCAATATCTCCTTTAGCTCTTAGAACTTTGATTCCTCTCTGCTTCACAATAGTAATACCTAACAAGGCTTCATACTCGGCTATGTTGGTGTTTTTTAATTGCAGCTTGTAGGTAAGCTGAGTTACATATCTACTTGGGGATACAAGCACTACACCAACTTCAAACTCAGCAGTAGCACAACTGCCATCAAACTCCAAGGTCCAAATCTCTAGGTCATTAGAAGGCTTTAACTATTCCTCATAACAATTGAAGTCAGAGAACATCATGTAATTTCCAAACTCCATCTCTTGATATAGAATCTCCGCCTTAGGGTAATCAAATTTCAAAATCGAAAACTTGGCCTTCTCAGGTTCCAACTTGATCTTTTTGTTATCGACGAGAATTATGGCATGAGACTAGTCCATCTTGATTTCCCCTCCCATATCTCTATAGAAGCTTCTACTTAAAGGTATATCATAGCTGGCTAGAATGTCTGCTACCAAGATGTCTAGCTTCATTCTCTTTGCAAGGTGAGCAACCAATGCTACTTGTGCATCTTTCACTTGACCTATTAGAGGGACTTGCTTTACATCGATGGAATACCAACGTCAAAAGGTTTTGGTAAGGGCTAGGCCAAGGGCACGAGCTACTGAAGAGTCAGAGGCTCTAGAATCAATAATGCAATTATTGAGCTTATGACCATTTATGTATAAGGACGCATAGAATGGGTTCGACTTCTTACCAAGGGAGGTAGCTAAAACTGGTGCTTCTTCTTTGAAGAGCATAGGCAAAACATACTCTTCATCAACTAGTGGGCCACTATCCAATTGAGGTTGGTCATTGCTAATGGTAGAGTTGACATTAGGTTGGGTTTTCGCATTAACATCACTTTTACAATAATCTACTAGCTTTTGTAATTCAACAGGATGAGTTTTGAGATAATCAAGTTGAGAAACCTGGATACGAGCATCCTTGCAATATTGTATTATGTCCAATGGGGATTGAGGCTTACCATTTGGGTCGAACCTTGATTGCTCTTTCCTCTAGGATGAGGAAGTGGATGCAATAGCTGGAGTTGGTGAAGGGGTAGTGGCTACGTTCTGGGAAGAAACAGGGTTCACCGGGTGCTTCTCTCCCTGACTTCTTGTAGCCACGGTCATTTGAATTCCATCTAAGGTGGTGAAACAGTCGCCTCCAACCTCCAAATCTGATTCATACTCCAAAAAGAATGTTCTAGAGTCACCATGGGGAGTAGAATCATCTTCACTTTTAGGGTACTTGATGGTTAGACCATTAGTAGTAGTGAGTTGCTTATATCTGTTTATTTTCGGGTAAGAATCACCATTGTGATCTACTCGTAGATGAAAGATGCACATATTTTGCTTCTTAGGAGGCACCTCAATGGCAAGCTTTTGCTGAGCAGACAACAATTGCAATGGTCTGCCTATTGTTGGTAAAATGTATAGTGTAGTCGACGGGTAGAGTATTATCTGAACGAGTACGTGACGCTTGAGTCACCCCTTCGGAAAGGTATATGTACATGTCTGAGATGGACTTTGGAATCACCAGTTATAATCGATTGATCATTGTAGTCATTGTAATCGGATTGTAATCTGCAAGTGCATACATGAATAAAGTACCTGTTCTGAATTGAATCGTGTTATACATGTGTTAAACTTCTTACCCTATGCGGTAAACATTTGGTGCCGTTGCCAGACGTACCTAGAATGAATGAATGATATGAAGATTAATGCCGAGTTTGCCAAACAAAGATTGGAATAAGGTGAAAGATAAGAATGAACTAAGTTCAGCAAAAGAAATTTTAATTTTAACACAGCAAGCAGAATGCAGACAGACTTCAGCAAATTGCCGAGGGGCACCAAAGGGGTGAAGAGGCATAGACGGAGGGAGTGCACTCACCTAGTAGGCTAAGGAGTGTCGAGGAATTGCTGGAAGAAACTCGACAACGCCTAAATTTGGTGGAGGAAACAAGGGAAGAATTCTTTAACTTGTATACGCCGAGGGGAGAGTGTTCGAAGGAAGGGAAGCAACTCGCACAACTTAGAGTGTCGAGGGAGCACGAGCGTGGAGTGATCTCTCCGTTTTTGATACACCAGACGAACAGATATAGGCGGAGAATAGAATGTCACTTGAAGACTTTTCACCAGACAATGCAGTTGTTGGAAACAAAACTGTTATCCAGAATAGTGCGAAAGAGGAGAACAGTGCGGAAGACCAGAACAACGCGGGAGCACAGAACATCGCGGGAGTCCAGAATAGCGTGGGAGCACAAAACAGCGTGAGAGTCTAGAACAATGCGGGAGCTCAAAACAGCGTGGGAGCTCAGAACAACGCAGGTACACAAGTACCTCAGAATCAAAGACAAGTAACGATGGCTGACCCTAAAGGAAAGTTACCCAAGTTTCACGGTGATGGTTCAGTAGACCCTATCAAACATTGTAAAACATGTGAAACCATATGGACGGCAAATGGTGTGATGGATGAGGATGATTGGGTAAGACAATTTCCAGCGACGCTACGGGGTGTGGCGATAGATTGGTTTTCTGACACTAGTCCTCAGAAACTTAATACATGGGAGAATGTTAAAAAAGAATTTATAGCAGAATTTAGATTACTCTGAGATGATAATGAAATAGTGGTAGAAATCTACAACACCAAACAAGGAAAGAATGAGACAGTCCGAACCTATGCCAGGTGACTGAAAGAATTGATCGGAAAGATGGAGAATCAACCAGTGGATGGGTTGAAAAAACGGTGGTTTGTGGAGGGGCTGCGGCCGGCTCTTAAAAAGAAAATGTAGTACCACCGGCGTCGTATGCCGATGCATATACTCATGCCATGGATTTGGAAAGCGAACAGAAGACGAGTAAGAAGAAGAAACATAAGTCCTCTGATTCATATGATTCATCCTTAGAGAGTAGTAGTAGTGATGAGGAATCGAACAAGAAGGTGAAAGCGTTACAGAAAGACATGCTGCGCATGACGAAAGAATTCAAAAATTTGAAAAAGAATCTGGATATAGTAAAAGGAGAACTGTGGTGCACAGATTGCAAGGAGGATGGCCATACGAAGGGTTCATGCCCGAAGAAGCAGTTTTGTGACATCTGCCAGGTGGTGGGGCATTCCCTGAAAGAGTGCCTGTTTAACTTGAAAGCAAAGGGACACCAGCAAGTGTTACTCACGCAGGAAGCGTCAAACAATAGTAATAACGCGAGCAATGATGCAACTTCAGGTGGCTATTGAAATAATAATAGACGCGGAATGGGTGGAAACAATAACAATAACAATGGAGGCCGGGGTAGAATACAATATGATGCGAGTCGACGACTGATGATATAGTGCTGGGCATGTAATCTTTGGGGTCACTTCGCGAGGGACTGTACTACGAAGGAGGCGCTGCAACTACTGTGCAGATGGTGTGGTCCAGGGGACCATGAAGATTCAAAATGTCCAAAGCAAAGCGCAAATTTATTAAGTATTGAAACAAGTAATGAGAATGTGTTGGCAATCACGCAGGTGCAGGCGAGGAAGGCAAAATATCTGAATGCGGAAGAAGAGAAGGAGAGGTTACAAAAAGCCCAAACAGAGATAGAGAAGCAGATGAGAGCGGAAAAGTCACAAGTAAAAGACATTGCTGAAACTTCGAAAAGAAACTTGGCGGAACAAGACATGGTGAAACAAATAATGCAAACGGAAGTACCAATTAAATTAAATGATCTTCTTCTTACCATGCCACAGTTGCGTATGGCTATCATAAGTATGACACTGTCCTCAAGAGTGACAGAGGAAGCAAAGGATAGTAAGGAAACAACCACAACAGCAGCAACAGAACCGATGTTATTAGCACTTATGACAGGTAGACACCCAGTAGTGGTGGAGATGGGCATTCTGGGTACGGTGCTAATGGATACAATAGTAGATGGAGGATCGGGAGTGAACGTGCTACTGGAAGATATCTGGAAAAAACTTGGACAACCAACACTATGGCCACTCACCTTTCAGTTACTTACAACAGATCGACATGGGATAAAACCCTTGGGCACTTTGATGGCACAACCTGTAACAATTGGGACACAACCATTTTTACTAGATTTTGTAGTCATTCCACTAAAGAGAAGAGGGTACGACGCCATCCTGGGATGGGGGTGGTTGGTGCAAGCTAAGGTAAAGTATGATTGGAAAAGGAATACCCTGTCAATGGAGAAAGGAGGTAGGAGATTTATAATCGATTTGCATACACAGATGGTAGGAGAAGAAGCAACGTCGTCGGACTCAGAAGGCGAAGGCAAGAATGATGACAAAGGGAAAAAAAGGATGGAACCAGATGATGAAGGGGTGCTAAGATTGGAAGGAGGGTCAACTAATGACGACTTAGATTTCGTGAATGGACTGCTACACTGGCAAATGGAAGACTATGAGGTCTTTCCGAGTTGCAATGTTTTAAGTGTCGAGGAAGGAAAAGAAGGCCATAAGTTTCCGAAGGAGTACAGTGAATTGAAGGAAGGAGAAGCGCAGGTGGATGAAACACCGGCCCATACGTTCAGTAAAGATAAACCGATGAAGTATGAAGAGCTGACAGTGAAAACAATGAACTTTTGTGATGAGAAAAATCCAAAGAACATTCTTGTAGGAGATGATTGGAACCCAGTATTGAAGGCAGCAGCTTGGATGTATAAAGACTTAAAAGTACCACCATAGCTATGTGTCCACCGGATACCATTAATCGAAGGTGCAATACCTCTACAGAAGCGGCCGTACCGAAGGAATAAGAACTATGTAGCATGGGCCATAGAAGTTGCACAAAACAGGTGGAAGGTATGGCGTTAGAAGCGTTTAAAATTAAACAGATTTCAACCTGGTCAGTTAGTACTAAAATATAATGGACGAAATGAAATAAGGCTTGGCAAATTTAAAGTTAAATGAGTTGGACCGTACAAGATATGAGAAGCTGGGTATAACGGAGCAATTAAATTGTGGACACTGGACGGAAAAGAAATATCAGATGCCGTAAATGGATCAAAGTTGAAAATATATAGAGAAAGAAAGGATCCTCCACCGACAAACAGCTGAACGAAGAAAAGATGTTTATAAATAATGTATATATGTAGGAAGTGTATATTTTGAAGCGAAGTTAGGATAATTTAATTTATTAAAAACGAAAAAAAAGTATGTGGTAATAAATAAGAAGTCAGATGTGATAGTTAGAGAAAAAGTGAGAAGGATGAAAATAAATTATGAGGTAGAACTGTACGGCCTCAAAAGAACCTTATTGGAAAAGATTAAAAAAAAAAAAAAAAAAAAAAAAAAGCATGATAAAAATCTAAGCAAGAAAAGTGAGGAAATAAGAACAAAGTAAGAGTTATGATGACCGTACGGCCCCCTAGATGATCGTATGGCCTTATTGAACAATTTTACCGCCTCATTGAACGACCGTACGGCCTCAAACAAAGTTATGTTGGAAATAATAAGAAAGCAAGCTTAAAATTTGACATGATCGTATGGCCCTAGATGCCTGTACGGACCCAAGACTTATGTGATGGGAAAAAATATAATGAAGTAGAAGAAAGGACCATACGACCCTATCCTGTACGGACTTGGAGAGCAGTGGAAAAAAGCTGTACGGCCTTAAGAAGAGTTGAGAAGAAGTTTACATGACTGTACAGTCTCAAACAAGTAGAAGCAAATTTCACCATATGGATTGTGGCCAGGAAGCAGGAGCAAGCCGTACATAAGAGCTAAATAGGAAGCCGTACTAAGCAGGGAAAGTTACAGCTAAAGCTGTACCATCACCTGGAAGGTTGAATCCAATAAAGCCGTACCATAGAAATTGTTCAGAGGATTTGTAGAAGCCGTACAGTATGGAAGTCGACAAAATTTGTGAACAGTAATTGCCATAATGGTGTGACATTTATTCACAAAATGACAAAAGGGTAACAGTTATGTAGTCTGTAGGAAAGAGGAAGTGGAAGAGCAAAAAAAAAAAAAAAAAAAAAACGATGATAGATTGAAACAGTTCGGAATGAGTAATGCATGATGCCAAAGGGAAGGGTAGACATAAGCAGTTGCCAAAAAGAGTGTGGAATTGAAAGAAAATGATAGAAATAGTGTGTTCCATGCAATTTTGTGTGGATTTCAGAGTGCTATTTTGGTCTTGGCGGCGAGGGGCGTTGCCCCTCGACCCTGCCCTGTATTGCGAGAGAGAGCACACTTGGGGTGCTGCCCCAGGACCCCATGGAGGCAGACCCCATTGGGGGCGTTGCCCCCTAGACCCCCAGTCGTTGCGGATTATTAGTCGTGGGAAGTATGACCAGTTGATGAGACTTGGAGCTGCGACGGTAGGCATGAGTGAGGCACTTGGAGCAATTGTTAGACATTAGGTTGTCTTGGTGGATGCATAGAGAGCTCGGGAGGAGCTAATCATCTAGTTGAAGGCAGTATGACAACACTTGGCTTAGTGTAACCAGGAGTTGGAATAGAGAAAGTGACACAGGTGGCTATTAAGGTCAATTAAGGAGACAATATTGTGTTAGCAGAGGCTACAGATGCAACATGGTTTGGAGACTAGTTTGGTGCAGGCATGAGACAAATGTGAAAGTGATGTGGCAGAAGCATATTTATCTTGTAGTTAGTCAGTCAATGTATTTTGTTGTTAATGAAATTGTGTAATGAATTTTTTTGTATTGTCGTCCGGAGATGACCTTTCTTTTGGGGGGGGGGAGGGATTATGTTGTCAGTAAAATGTATAGTGTAGTTGACGGGTAGAGTAGTATCCGAACGGGGGCGTGACGCTTAAGTCACCCCTTTGGAAAGGTATATGTACACGTCCGAAATGGACTTTGGAATCATCAGTTATAATCGATTGATCATTGTAGTCATTGTAATCGGATTGTAATCTACAAGTGCATACATGAATAAAGTACCTGTTTTGAATTGAATCGTGTTATACATGTGTTAAACTTCTTATCCTATGCAGTAAACATTGCCTTCGTGTTGCCTTCGAGGGATGTCTTGATATGGTTGTTGGAGTGATGGGTCGGGTTTTCCCATTTGTCTCTTCATGGCAATCATTTCATTAGAGAGCTTCTGAAGCATTGCTTTAGTATTGTTAGTTATACGAGTGACAAAGCTTGTAGATGCTCCACCTGAATCTCTCTTTTCCATTTCTCGGTTGCTATCAGATCATCTTCCAATTCGATTGACAAGGTCTAAGCAGCCAAAAAATTAGCCACATGCACACATTTGTTTTGAAAGCTTATGTTAGGGGGCATGGAGTTATGAAGAACATCTTCTGGTTGCCAGTAGTAGGTCTTCTTGCAACAGGGATCCTATTGACCAACTTATTGAATTTAGGAATAAAGTCCTTCATAGGAACACTAGGTTCCTTCATGATCTGGGTAAGTTGAGTCAAAGGAGTATGCTCATCCTCTGTACTCTTATAGCATGCTTCAAATTAGTTTTGCATATCATCCCAGGTTGTGATACATCCTATTGGAAGGTGCTGAAACCAATTAGTTGCATTGTCAACCAAGGTTTCCACAAACATCCTCATTGCTACATCTTCATGTTGAGGATAAATGACTGTGCATGCAACAAAGAAAGCCGCAATGTGCTCATCAATAGAGACCTTCCCATCACCATTGATTTTTGGGAAATTTTTTCTAGAAGCTCTAGGCAAGTCATTATTGGTAGCAAGTTGCAAAGGGCCAATAACATTACCCCATAGAACAACCATTGAGGTAGGGAGGATTACTAGTACAACCTGAAGAGTGATAGTAGTAGGGGCAACTACTTCATGAAGAGTGAGGGTGTTGCACAATGATAGGATTTGAGTGCAAAAAATAGGAGGTGAGGATAAATGGCTACATATTTGTGCAATAGGGCAAGGTGGTAGAAAAAGAGCACCACAGATACCTTGATATATTGGATGCCAAGAGTGTGTTCTCCCTCTTCCTATAAGATTTTCCAATATAGGGAAATCAACTTTCTGCAATTCTTCAAACACAAGATCGACTTGTCCTTTAGCATGAGCGTTATGAGTATATGTAGAATCTAGGATGCACTATTTGAGCTCATAACGGGCGTGCTTCTCTTAATCTTCTATCCCGTAATACTCCCTCCCAAAATTCAACATTGGCTTCCTCTCTTTCAAGGGTGAAGCTTAGTCTTCTATATTGGTCAAGGGACTTTTGGCTTTTCTAGTCAAGGGTATCCAACTGAATTATTATGTCCTCTTGTTCATCCTAGAAACTAAGGTTAGGTTGCACTATTGGGATTTGTCCCTCATGAGGAAACACCATTTCTCCTTAAGAGTTGATATACATGACTCAAATATTTGAGTGCCACAAAGATGATCTCTAAGTTTCTCAGTAAAGCCACATACATATTTACTTAAGAGAACTTAGGATGTATGAGTATCTTCCCCAGTAAAGTTACCAAAAACTATTGGTTAACAATTTGTCTTCCTTGATATTTTGGTTTATACCTTGACTCTTGACTTTCCCAATGGCTTATGGAAAACAAAGAAGTTAACAACAAAATGGGTCAATGTAGTAATCTATCAAAGACCCCTGAATTGAAAAGTACAACTCCCTTATGAGTGCAAGATATACAATGAATTTTTCTTTTAGGTTTCGGGGGCATGCTCTTAACCAAAGAGCATAAGAGGCTACTTAGCTCTATAAGATTTTATAGCTTCAGTTACCTTGTCTAACTCTTCAGCATCTGGAATGATGATATTGTCGGCTCAGACCATCCAATAGTCACGCATCTCTGTCAGTTTATCAATTTTGGCCACCCTTAACTGGAATTTCTCCATTTCCCTCCTTATGATTGCATCTGCTGTTGAGAGTTCTTGAATTTTGGACACTGGGAAGTTGAGCAGGTCAACAACTTCATCAACAAATGCCAAGAACTTGGATTTCATTCTCTCAATATCCACGAATTTACCATTAGTGGACACAAAGGACTTTGTGTGCAAGGTCTTCAAATATTGAAACAACTTTTCAATGACCTTTCACACCATGTCGTGCACATCCTTAAGCTCATTTGCAGATCTCATAGAGCTTTCCATGACAAACTCCAAGGATTGCTTCCAGTGAAATAGTGGCTCCTTGCTAGTCTTCAGAATCCCATGAGTAATGGCTACATTTGTCTTCATGTCTATCACTTCCTGTAGAAGGGCCAATTGTTTTGTTAGCTTGTCTATTGCCTTCTATATGGTTGTCTGATGGTTTGAAGCCACTTCTCAGAGCTTGTGAGCATCCAATACCATGCTTCCCAAGTTTTCGAACAGTGGGGCACCTTGAGCCTGTTGAGTTGTCATTTTGCACGATGCTTAACGACAGGAATCCTTTCAAACTCCTCTCTTGAAAAGCTGATATGAGGATCAATTCCAAGGTTCTGGATGATCTTGCGACCTATTGGAATCTGCTCAATTGAAGATAAATGTGAATGTTCATGAGGAGGCCTTTGCTGGTTTGAACCAATTTTGGATAAGATGACCAGTTTGCTTGCTATTTCAAAATTAATCCCAAAAGAGATATGTTTTCGGTATTTTCTGTTTTCCGAATGAATGCAATCTAACATTACAACTATATGAATTCCTAAATTAACTAAGGGGTTAGTAAAGAAAATAATAAAGATAAGGTGACAAGAAGTTTAAGCAAATAACATGAAAGTAAAATCCTAATGGACATAAGCCACAGAAACAACGCGTCTGCGAGTTAAGCCTTTGGAAAGATCGGTAGGTGACCAATGAAAATAAGAGCAACACTTCCTTAATTCCACTAATGCAATCGTTGATGGGAATTTAGTAACCATAAGATGTTTCACTTTTCATCAAATTGCAAGGCCATGGAAAGTGCGCTCATGCGAGACGAAAAGCTATGCAGGAACAATATAGTGATCTCTTCTTGAACTAAGTACGCTAGCAGAATTTGTAGACCCATAGCAAACACCAGAATTAAAAGATCGCAGAACCAGAAATAATGTAATAAACTTTTGGCTCAATCACAATTCCATGAACATACATTCACAAAAATATGATACACTTCGGCAAGAATCACTACACTCCAAATGCGAGCACCAAAAGCATATCTTATTGCAAAATAACGATGACGACCTTGTCTACATAGTACATTCTTGTATTTATAAGAAATCTTCTCCTCAATTTGTGTTGAGAGATAAATATCTTTATTCAATCATATGCTTCTAAACTAATAAAACAAATCTATTTATGTACAAACTAACTATCCAACTGGTGCTAAGTAGGACTCTATCCATTTTATATCATTAATTAGATGCATGAGCCTTTACATGTCATAAAGCAAAGAGAGCATGAAAGAATAAGAAAGAGAAAGCCTTCAGTTGATGCAGGAGTGACTGGAAGTGGCAAAAATAGAAGCTCCATCTTCACTAGGCGTTAGCAAGAGTTAAACTGTCGTCAGAATGCATTTCTGGTGCATGGAAAACTCTAAATTTGGAACTGGCAGTTAACTGCCGGCACACCTTTGCAGAAGCACACCTTGGAAGAAGTGCACCAGTGCACCTCTGACTTCTTCAAAAATCTTCCAAAACACCACTGAAAAGTGCACCTGCGCACTTGGCACACCAGTGCACCTCTGAATTCCTCAAAATCTTCTATGACATTACTGGAAAAGCACACCTGCACACTTGGCACACCTCTGAATTCCTCAAAATCTTCCATGACATTACTGGAAAAGTGTACCTGTGCACCTAGCGCATCAACGCACCTCAGAAGCTTAATTCACCAAAAAATCAAAGTTCTCAGTTTTGAAAACAGTTTTTGGGTTTTTCTCAGATGACGTCTGGGAGCACTCTAGTATACTTATTTTGCCTCTTTTTGATGATTTATACTCTCTTTATAGCCAAACAATTTCATACATTTGAACTCCTTTTGCTTCTTCTATCTGAAATCCCAAGGCACCCGTGTTGAATTTTGTCATTAATAATTGCATAACCTGAGGAACCTGTTCTGGTTTATGTGTCGAACCTCTGTATCTTTGATCTTTTTCTTCTCTCCAATTTCCCTATCCTTCTCGGTGAGAGACAAGGTGATCCAAATTATCCAAAATGATAAAATGTTTGAAACTTTTCGTAAGATTTTCTAGGCATTTTAATTGGTTTTCTCAAAGGTCTTCTGCTGAAATTTCAAGTTGAAACTTTCATCGGTCCCTAAAACTGGGCAGCCAAAGGCTTGCTGTTTTAGGGACTGAAATAATAATTTTAGTTCTCCTTTCCAACGGTGTAAATGGTTTTGAATTCCGAGCTCTAGGTCAAAAGTTATGACCTTGACAAGTTAAGGATGTCTTTTTTATCTGCACAAAGAAGCAAACATTAGTCGAGAGAGTTGAAAATGAAACCTTAAACAAACCCTAATTATGACAATAAAGACCAAGAATGCAAAAAAAATTCAAAACACGCAAAATCCTCATTCAAACTGTGAAAAGCAAAAAAGAGTGCACCTGACGCACCTCAGAGGTGCGCTAGGCACACTTTATCCCTTATCAAACTCTTAAAATATGGGAGTGCACACCAGCGCACCTCATGGTGTGTGCCTGGTGCACACCCCCCATTTATCATTTTCAATGCATGAGGAGTACAAAGGTGCGCAACCTTTAGAGTTTTTTGAATTTTTAGTTTTTTAGGTTTTGCATTGTAAAGGGTGCGCAGCTACACACCTAGATAGGTGTGCAGGTGCACACCTTAAACTTGGTGTTTTAATGTTTGTGTTTTGTGTGTTGTGTGCAGGTGAAAGAGGGTGGAGCGAGTGCATTAGCGCACCTCTTGGAGGTGTGCAGTTGTGCACTTCCAAGAGGGAAGTGCTTTTCCTCTTTGCCTTAGCACACTAGTGCACCTGGTGAAGTGTGGTAAGTGCGGTAATATGCACCTTAGATAAGCAAACATGACTTTCTCTTCGAGAATCCTGGTTTCCAAAACCTGGGTTCTCAAGCAGAGACCTAGATTAGCCAAAGACATTAGGCAAAACCCCTAAAATAGACTGGGATCCCAGACTAGGGATCCATAAAACTAAAAAATAAAGTAGGATGTCCCCATTTCTAGGTGAAATGGGGCGTGCATTGTGAAACCACAACAAAGCCTTCATCTAATCTACCCATGCTCAACCTACCTGCTCGAATTGCCTTTCTTGTTGTAGCTTCAGGAGTAAGTTCTTGTTCTCCTCTGCATTTGGGTCAAATTAACTCGAAGAAGAGCTCCTAAGTGCAAACCTTATGTATTCCACTAACTGTCTATTTGAGTCCTTCAATGTCTCCTTCTTTGCTCTAAGCTATTCTAGCTTGTCCTTGATTTTCTCATTGGTGTAATTCCAAATGTTCACCATGGAGTCGTGAATTGGGATGCCAAGATCCACTATCCTGATCTGGAAATCATCCTTTGAGAGCTCATGAAATTTACCCTCTTTTTGCGGCTCAACAATCTAACCTAGCATGTGGCCAGTCATTGAATCCATAGCCAGTGCAACGATTGTCTTCTATTTCTTTGTCTCCTTGGATGGCTGAGAGGAGGTGACTTGTGTGATCATATCCTTTCATGGAGCTGCGTCCTTGTATCTCCTCTTCTTCATATCAATGGTCTTTGTGAGCCAAGACTTTATAGAGAGCAGATTGATAGCAGATTCCAATACAGTGGGGTCAAATAGCTTCCTCGAGATTAATGGAGTTGGCTTGCTTTGGGAAGCAACAGGGAAGGCAGTTGCCTTGGTTACTAAAAGGGCTAAGGTATCCCCTTGCTGAGATGCTTCCTATTCCTAGCCATCCATGGGGTTAGTATCGCCATCCAAATTGATGACTTGAATGGGGAAGATGGTTTGGCCACTGATTTTTCTTGTTCCTTCCCCTTGTCCTTGTCATCTTCCTTCTCCCCAGTCTTCTCGATGTTCAGAAGAGGGCCAACTTCACAAGTAGGAGTGAGTGGCACATTCTTTTGTAGAGGCTAGCCTCCTCCTTGGCCAATGGACTATGATGACCTTGCAGATACTGATGTAGTGGTTGTGGTGGTTGTTGTTGTGGTTGACTGGGCGGCTCCAGCTGATACTCCACCCGTAGAACCAGTACTCCTAGTCCTCTTTTTCCTTGCTCGGGTCCACTCCACCCATTTGTTTGTTCTCTTGATTATTCCCTACATAAGAACCTCCATAGTGTCAATGACTGGATTTGCAGGTGGGGTGGATAAAATTGGTGTGCCTTTGATCTTCTCATAAGATGTGGGGTGCATATAGGGTCCATCATCTGCAAGGTTAGAAACATCAACATAATTATTATATAATTTTGTCTCGTCAATGGATAGCCACGACCAAAGTTGCTCCCAAGTCTAGTACTCATTGAGACACTCGGACCAGAAGTCTTCAATATACAGGACATGCCTGTAGCTATATCCTAATTTTAGATGATCCTTTACAAAATTAACTAGATCATATTGAGCCCTGAGCACCTCATAGTTTAACAACTTAATCTTGCTCTCAAAGCTCTTTACCAAATTCTAAGCATCTGATCTAGAGGCACGTGAATACAGACCAACCACTGAAGGGAATGTAATCCTGACAATCTTATTTACATTAAAACATAAGGTGTTCACTTCAAGTATCTGTCGACATAGCTCGATTAGAACCACCTTGTCCTCTGAATATCTTGGTAACCTCTTAGGAAATATATCACAAGCTCCTATTCACAAATAGGAGAAAACTAGCAACTGGATGAATAAGCATCTGAATTGGCTTATGGCCAAAATTGTTTCTGGTGAGAATCTTCTTTTAGGGCATCCTTGCAGTTCCTGACATAGCCTCATTGTAAAAGCATCATTGACAGCTACGTACTCCTCATAGCTTCTTTGCAGCTATAGGTGCGGGTAGAATTCATAGACTCTGGTGCGCTCATCATAATTTGAGATGCTAGGGAGGTCGGCCACAAGTGGTGGGTTGCCAAAGCATAGATCAAATAAGATGACATGTAGAATTGCTTGAGTCCTCTGGTAGAAATCAACCATGAGGCGAGCTCGTCACAGATGATTTGTGCTCAGTCAATTTGCATATCGTCACCACAAATTGCTTGCACTAGGAAGAAATGGTGCTCAATGAACTCCAAAATCTCCTCTTTTCCTTTCACTCTAAGGAGTGCGAGGATATCCATGATTTCTCTTTTTAGATTTGTGCCAAAAAGTTTCTTTGGCATTTTAGTTTTCTTTGAGCGAATAGTCTGGAACCATGTCCTCTGCATGTCTTCCTGTTTGAGGGTCTTGTAGTTGAACATGGACGTGGAAGACCCAAAATCAACATCACAATACTGCTCCTTCACAGGGATGTCAAATGCGGACTTCATCAGCGCCTTATTAATTGATATGAGAATGGATTGGTCAAGAAACAAAATTTACTTTATTTCGGGGTTGTATCTCTCTATGCATTCCTTCACTAACTCAGGTGCATGAACTACCATTGGAAAAGATTGCTTCTACTTGTCCGCTCTCTTTAAGTTTCTAAGTGATTGGGTGAATGGGTTGAGAATTGTCTTCTATGAAGATCACCCAGGTCGTAGAATTTGAAGGATGTATTTGAAAGCTCTTTTAACTTACTCTCCAGGCCAACTAGCTTATCATAACCAACAACTCTGATTGCCATTTGCTATGATTGCACATGATGCAACTCTTGATAAATAATTGTTTAAATATACTTGAAGAAACCAATTGCATGTAATTCCAATGAAATAGCTTTAGGAATTATAACATTAGCACCACACGAATGAAATTAAGTTTGGCCAACAATTATAACACCAAGATTTTCATTTTTAATCCATGAGTAACAGTTATTTAAGCTTTCCATTTATTTGCATGTAACATCTTAAATTCTCGAAAGATTGATTATTTTACTTAAATTAATATGAGATGACTAAGAATCACTAAACAATACAAATGCTTTAGCTTTATGGGAAGTGCCTTACTTTGGTTCAATGTCCAGAATGCAAAAATACTTAATAAGTTTAACGCATGTGGGAGAGAGAGAGACTTAGCTTTTTTGCAAACCCATTTTCCCTTTGGAATTGCAACACAGGGAGTTATCCTCAAATGGCTCATGTACTTCGTTCATTCAATTTCCGCTTAAAGCTTTTAATACTGCATCTCCTTCATAATGTGTTCGCATCTCCAACATTAACTTCTTCGAAAGTATCTTTTCAGCATCTCCGAAGGATATTTGGATTCTAGAGTAACTTGACTTTCTATTCTCAAAGCCCCCAAAGAAGTAGCCCTTTTCATTGCCTTGGGGCAGAAAACTCCTTTCTCATTAACATTTCAAGGACTAAGGCATAGAAAATAACACTTTATTCCTTTACCTCAATTTGATGCCCTCGAAGCTAGATCTCGAGCATGCCTTATTGATTATAAGCCCAAAAATGGTTCATTCAACATTGTGCTGACACTATTTGATAATTGGGACTGAGATTTGGCTCCAGTTTATACAACATTGGAGGCAGAGCAAAACAACTTCGCTTCCATGAATATGCAACAACTACTCCATAGACTTGTGTTCACTTGATCTTACCTCCATGAATATGAATGAGATTAATCTTGGCTTCGATTCACAACTTCATAGGCCTTTGGGCATGAGATAATCATTTTCATATCTTATTAATCACTGTCACGACTTCATGCTTCAGATATACACTTGATAGAGTTTGCTCAAGGGGAAAAACAACTCAAAAGCTCGAAAGCCATGGGATATGGAATGTTAGGGCAAGATAGCAGAGAATGAAATGTGGAACACTTACTTCTCATTGGGAGGATGCCAGAACACACCCCAACCATGCCTAGATCACCTAAGCCCCGTGCGCACTAGAAAAATAGAAAACCCGTTTAGAAAGATTAGGTAAAGGTAATGCAAGGGAGACCCAAAAAATAAAGAAAGTGGAGCACTTGAGAAAGATGAGAAGTAAGTGACCTAAAACATACTTAGACACATCTCTCTTGGAAAGACACTCACTTCTACCAATGACTTCAAGATTTTAAAGGGTAGGATTAGAACTTAGCAACAAATGGCTCTTACTAAGGACTTAGGCATTGCTAAATGTTTGAGAAGGGACCCAAAATCTCTAGTTTCACTTAGTTAGAACGACAAACTATCATTCACAACTAAACTAAGTATGTGATAGAAGAGAAAACTAATCTAGGAAAGAAGGAAAACAAAGCAAGGAAAGACACAAAGAAAACCTACCTAGACTAGCATTAACTGTAGGGGTTACCTGCTTTCAATTGTGAACTTGATACAACTTTAGATTCTGGCCATTATAGGAAAATGGAAAAATCTCTCCAGAAGGATACGCCAAAACGAAAGAACTATTTTGGTTTGCTTGCATTATCTTGAAAGGGCCCTTCCAGAGGGAGTCGAACTTGTGATGCATACCTTTGGGCTCGTGTCTTCTATCCCATTATAGGACCAAGTCTCCCTCCATGAACTTCCTTGGTCTGGCCTTCTTATTAAAGAATCTCTTCACGCACTTCTGATGTTCTGTAATATGATTAACCGCCCTTTCACTTTCTTCTTCCAACTTAGTAAGGTACATAATGTGCTTCTCCAATCCATCTTGGAATATTGGATCCTCGATCACTTGTTGTAGTCTGCAATTGGATAGCTCTAGTGGGAGAGGAAGACTAGCTTCAACTCTGTAAACCAACTCGAATTGGGAAATCTTGATTTCCTTCTTAGGTGTTACTCTATTTGTCCATAGCACATCGTGCAATTTCTTGTGCTAGTTTTTTTGATATCAAAAACTAACTCCTTCATGATATCGATCAATTTCTTGTTGCTTGATTCTGCTTGATTGTTTCCTTGAGGGAAGTAGTTAGATGAATGACTGAGATGTATACTATTGTTGTAGCAGAATTTTGTAATTCATGTTGAACAAACATAAGAAGTGTTATCCATGACAAGCTTCATTGGCACTCGAAACCTTATCAAAATATTCTCCTTGATGAACTCACAGATGACTTTAGAAGTAGTCTTCTTAGTTGGCTTGGCCTCCACTCATTTGGTGAAGTGGTCTGTAGCATTAATGACATATAAATGACTCGTAGAAGAGGGTGGATTGATTGGTCCAATTAAATCAATTCCTCACTGCTAAAAGGGGCCTTCAAGAACAACTGGCTTTAGAGGCATAATAGCTAATCAAGGCTTGCTAGAGAACATCCTACACTTGTCGCACTTGGCTACCCACTTATAAGCATCCTTGAACATGCTAGGCCAGTAATAGCATTGCCTCAAAATCTTTTATGCTGTAACTATTGGTGAAAAATGACCACTATGAAACAACCTCTCTTGTAGAGGTTGATCCACACATCTTAGGAAGGTCTCATCTATTGCCGTCTTGTACAATTGGTCATCATATATGACATACTTAGCTGATTTGATTCTGAGGTCTCTTTTCTGCTTGTATGTCAGTCCATCAAGGTAGTCTCCGTAAGTTAGAAAATAGGCAATGATAGAGAACCAGGGATCTTCAAGGCTAACGATTAGCACCCTTGAAGGTTCATCTTCTTGGCTTAAGTCTTGATTTTCTGCAATCATTTTGCACAAACCATTCCCACGCACCAAATTTGTTGGCTTTAGGCTGATGTGATACTCTAGAACCTTTTCTATCCACACACCTCTAGTGTTGCAACCTATCTCTTGTTAGGTCAATATGCTTTTGACAACTAAATTAGGTATAAACACAATAGAATAAGAGTGCAATACATAGAATCTAATTTTATTGAGTGCTCTTACCACTGCATAGATGTGCTTTTCCATTTGAGATTATCTCAACTCATGCTCCTTAAGGGGAGTACTCATGAAAGCAATTGACGCTTGGATTCCTTCATTGTTCTCTTGCATGAGTATGGCAGATAGCATATGAGTTGAGGCATAGTAGTATAGTATGAACTCCTTAGTGTAATCAAGATGGACCAACACAGGTGCTTTGGTTATGGCATTTAAAATTTGATCGAAGCCTTTCTTTTGGAATTGTTCCATTCAGAACTTTGACTTCCTTTCATCATGTCAACAATGCACTTGGTGATTTCAGAAAAATTAGGAACGAAATGTCTTAGAAAGTTCACCTGTCCAAAGATTTTCTTCATGACAAATTCAGCTGTTGGATGGCTCTAACATGCTCTGGGTCAATCCTGATGCCTTCCTGGGAAACTATGTGACCCAGAAGTTTTCCTTCTATAACATAGAAAATTGATTTCTTGGGATTGAGTGAAATCTCATGCTCCCTGCATCTTTTCAACACTTTCTCCAAGTCCCTTAGATGATTTTCTCTTTTCTTTGAGAAGACTGTCAGATCATCCAAGTAGATAATGATGATCTTATTCTTTAGATCAACGAAAGAGGAATTCATAGCTCTTTGAAAGGTGGGACCAACATTAATGAGCCCAAAGGGCATTATGTTATATGCAAACATTCCCCAAGGAGTGGTGAATGGAATTTTGAACTAATCTTCCGGATTTACCTCGATTTGGTTGAAATCTGAAAATCCATCTAGCATGGACATCATTTTGGAGCCGACCACTGTTTGTAGTAGATGGTCCATGTTGGACAAGGTGTAATTATCCTTTAGAGATGCTTGGTTCAAATTTCTAAAGTCCACACAAATTCTAATCTCCCCACTCTTTGTCCAGACTTGGACAATGTTAGCTATCCATGTCGAATGATGTATGGGGTAGATAATTCTTGCTTCTATAGAGCATCTTGTGAACTTCCCTAAAGATGACATCTAAGACCATAGGGTTATAGTTACGTTGCTTTTGCTTAAAGGTAGTGGCTTCAAGCTTGAGGGGAATCTTGTGCTTAAACTCACTATTCCTAAAGGTCTTTAGGTCTTCATATCCCAAGAAAATACATCTTGGTGTTTTGTCAACAATCCTTTTGCTTTTGCTCTTTCTTCCTTTGAGCAATTGCTACTGATATTAATCATTTTAGGCTTATATTCGGTGCCAATGTTCATTCCTTCATACTCTCTGGAAGTTCCACCTTTTCTTCCCCTCTCCCTTCTAATAAATGCATCATGCCTATCAAATAGTTTCTCAAGGGAAATACGATGTCGAGGGATCTTGTTACCTTTGAGTTGTTCAACTCCAAGCTCCAACTCCTTCTTGGTGTAAGGGGAGAAATATTGTAAGTGCTTTACTAAGGATTTGTATAAAAAAAACTTATTCATTGTATGAAAACCAAAATATTAAGAATCTAAATCAACATTAACTTTGATTGTATATTCTTAAGTCATTTCCGCAATTGCAACTAAATTATCATGCTCATCAAGAACTTGACATCTGATTTGCTCCAACTTGCACATGATCCTAGTTTCTATTTCTTGAGAATCTACTAAGATTTCCTACAACTTTGTTACAAGTTCTCTTATTTTACTTCTTTATAGCCATGAATCCATGACATATGTAGAACATTTCACGGGATGGAACAACATCGCATTTGACATGGCATCCAAATCAAATTTGGAGATCTCAGCCCAGTCATTCAAAATTCCTTTTAGAGTATCAACTTCCTGACTCAAAGATGCAATCAAGTCATGCAACATTTCTTCGATCTCTTTGATACATTCAATAATTCTAACCACATCTGTGATTGCTTGAACTACTTCAGAGTCAACTTCTCCAAACCAAGTTTTCACTACTTGCATGATCCATTTCTCTTGAGGTGTCCAAGATGTAGTTGATGTATCTTGCAATGATTGTTGTTGAATAGCCTCATTCAGGTGGGCAACTTCTTTCTTAAGTTGATTCTTTTTCTCCCACAACTTGTGATTACTCTTTGATACATTAGCAATTGCATCATGAGCATCTTGTAGACAATTCAACTAAGATTGCTTATTAAGTTTGATTTTGGTGAACTTGTAATCCAAATGGTTAAGTTCTTCAACCGGTTTATCCACTAGTGGTTCAACAACCTCCACAAACTTAGTGTTATGAGAACCAACTACAATCCTTGAAACAATTTTATCTTTCGAAGATTTAGACTTGGTTTTCTTAATAGGAAGATTCTCTAGGGCCAAGACAATCTTCCTTCTCTTTAGAGTAATCTTGCCCAACCAAGTAGTAAAACTAAAACCCTTATCCATTGATTCAAGAGTAGTAACAACCATTGACATTGATCTTGATTGTATTTCTATAGTAACTGCAAGGCTTCAGTTAGTATTGTTGTACCAAGAGGTGTTTGTCGAGAAGAATCTATCATGAATGCTTCAAAATTGGTGATTGAAGTATCAAGTTGGGAAACTTGACTTTATGTATCCTCTAACATATTCCCTAAGTTCTCACATTGTTCACTTGTTAGAATAGGAGGTGTTGCTAAGGAGAGAGGAAGCGCTAATGCATTCACCTCTAAGCCAGGGATGGTAGATGTCAAAACAGTGGAGAATGAATCCATATTGTCATCTACAACACCAAGAAAAGGTGTTTTCTGAATAGATGGACACTACTGATTTATTGGTTGTGGAGGAGATATGATCAAAACTTCTCCTTCTATAATTTGAGATGATGATCATTAACAAGAAGTTTACGACATTCAGAGTCCACAGTGTAGAGCTGAACAAAACCATTGTCAAATACATGTGCAATTTTATAGGGACCCAACAATCGAGTATGAAATTTACCTTTGAAATCTTGAAACCAAGAGTCATACAAAAGCACTAAATCCCCTGGCTAGAAGGAACATAGGTGAATGTGTTTTTCATGCTATAGTGCTCGTTGATTTAGAACAAGTTTGGTATGGAGGAGTGCCTCTTAATGGAGTTCATCCAAAGAGTGGAGTTGTGTTATATGTTCCCATTAAGCATCAGAGAGACTCAAATCGAGTTGAAGTGTGTTTCAAAGAGTCTTAATCTTGAACTTAATAGGAAGAATGACTTTATGTTTGCAAGAAAACCTAACCTAGTGAAAGCATGTGTAAACAAGAAAACATTAGTAACATGTGCATATCAAAGATTCAAATAAGATTGAAAAACTGCTTATTGAAATTGAGTTTTAAAACTATGCAATCAAAATGATAGAGTCCTCATGCAATGATGCAGGGGACTCCCCTTAATACCATAAACTCATAACATAAACAAAGAAACAACAACAAATGCAAGAACAAAATATGGACTTCTTATTATAGCCATAATTGCGGAATTACAGAATTCTTAATTACAATATGCTAACCCAAATGGGCGCCTTCATTACAGTAATCTGCAAGACAATGCTGCGAACTATCACCTTGAGTTGTCTATGACAATGTTCGAGCCTTTCTTAAATAGACAGTTTTATGCTACCCGAGAAAGTTCTAGATGCTCAAACTTAATACCTAGGGCCGATAGACCCTAACAATACACATAGAGTCGGCCAAATATATCTTTGACAAATTATTTTAGAAATTTCGATAACCCAACTTTTGAAGGCCATAACTTACGAACCGTTGCTCCGATTGGCTAATATAATCACTTTTCGGAAACGTAATCTCTTTGATCTATAGGCTCGAAACTACACTAGCGCCCTTCTATCAATTTTTTGGACCTCATCTAGGCACTCTAAGGCTTCCAACGGTGAGCCTGAAGATTTTTCTGCAAATTTTTCTACTGAAAATCTGTAATAACTTTTTTCGATACTTAAGCTAGAGCAATGTGATTTTTATGGTAGGCTTATATCTCTAAAATGAACCTTCACCCAAGATGCTCTTGCATCAAACACCTGAGGCTTATTTGAGAAGTGACCCCATCACGTCTCAGGTGTTCAGAGGAAAACCAAGACGGTTGACCTCCTCCTTTGCTAGCCATGATGAATTCTCAACTAGTCTCCCTTTCCACTTGACCAGATATTCCTAATAAGTTATGTTTCTAGTACTTTTTCCAATACGACTATCTAGTATCTCCTTAATCTCCTTGGTAGCCAAACTAGCTGCTGGAATGCTCCACTACACTTCTGCAACTTCATCTCCATCACCTCCTTCATAATACTCTGTCAAATCTAAAATATTAAATATTGGTGAAATATTCAATTCAGCAGGCAACTCCACTTCATACACATTTCCAGAATCATGCCTCTTCACTATCTTGCATGGTCCAAACTTCTTCATCTTCACCTTATTATATGTACCTACTGAAAAATGCTCTTTTCTCAAATGAACCATGACTTCATCGTCAATTTGAAATTCCTTATCTCTCCTTTTCACGTCTGCCTTAGCCTTATACTGTGTATTCATCTTTATGATGTGCTTCCTCACCTCCTCATGGATGTTCTTCAAATGTTTAGCAAAATCTTCTGCTTCAACACTACTTATCTCTCTCTTATCCAACTTCCTCAATTCATAAACATTTCTGGGACTACTCCCATATGCAATCTGGAATGGCAATTTACCAGCACTCCTAATGACAAAATTATTATATGCAAATTCCACTTGTGGTAAAATCATATCTCATCTTTTTGGTTTATCTCCAACCAAGCATCTCAGCAAGTTTCCCAAACTGCGATTCACAGCCTCTGTCTACCCATCAGTCTGTGGATGATGTGGTGAACTAAACTTCAAATCTGTCTTCAACTTCTTCCACAATTTATGCCAGAAATACTCAACAAATTTGGTATCTTGATCTGAAACTATACTCTTTGGCAGACCATGTAATCTCACCACTTCTCTGAAAAAAAACTCTTCTACATGAACAACATCACTAGTCTTCTTGCAAGGAATAAAATGTGCCATCTTTGAAAACCTGTGAACCACCACAAAAATAGAATCATGCCAGCGCTGTATCGTCGGTAATCCAAGAATAAAATCTATGCTGACATCCTCCCATGTCTTCTCTGGTATAGGTAATGGCTGATACAACCCTGTATTCTGCTTTGCTCCTTTCACCATCTGACATACTCGACAACTTTGTACAAACTTCGTCATATCTTGTTGTAACTACGGCCAGTAATAATTTTCAGCAACCAAAGCTATAGTTTTATCTCTGCCAAAATGTCCAGTCAATCCTCCACTATGTTTCTCTTTGATGAGGTTCTCTCTCATTGAACTTCTTGGAATGCACAACTGGCTTCCTTTGAACAACATATTATCTTGGATCATAAAATCCAACCACTTTGTCTTGTCAAGTGTAATAGGTTCTGTACAAGTCTTCCACACTTCACCAAAATCAAGATCATCTAGATAAAATGTACTAAGTTCTTTGAACCCAACCACCACTATCTGCATTTCTGTCAGCAAAAGTTATGTTCTATTAAGAGCATCTGCAACTTTGTTAGACTTCCCACTTTTGTGTTTCAAAACAAATGTTTAACTCTGCAAAAAATCAACCCACTTTAAAAGCCTTTGGTTCAATTTTCCTTGACTATTCAAATATTGCAAAGCTTGATGATCAATATACAAAACAAACTCCTTGGGAAGAAGCTAGTGTCTCCACTTCTTCAATGCTTGAACTATAGCATAAAATTCTTGATCATAAACATAATATTTTCTTTTTGCATCATTCAAATTCTCACTGAAATAAGCAACTAGTCTACCTTCCTGGCTCAAAACAACTCCTATTGCAATACTACTAGCATCACAATCTACTTGAAACACCTTGTTAAAATTAGGAAGTGCTAAAATAGGCAGCTTAGTAACTTTCTGTTTCAACAGATTGAAACTCTTATCTTCTCTTACAATCCACTTAAACTCTTTCCTATCTCTTCTCATTGTTTCAGTCAAGGGTCCACAAATACTGCTAAAACTTCTTATGAATTTTCTATAAAATGTAGCTAGTCCATGAAAAGATCTTACCTCTGTCGCACTCCTTGGAGTAGGCCATTCAAGGATAGCTTTCACTTTCTTTGGGTCCATTTTCAGACCTTCTCCTTAGACTACAAATCCCAAGTACACCAACTCCTTTACAAAATTGCACTTTTTCAGGTTTATCAATAACTTTTCTTCCCTCAACTTTTCAAACACCTTGCGAATATGAATCAAATGCTCCTCCAATATCTTACTAAAAATCAATATATCATCTAGATAAACAATGAAAAACTTACCTAGAAACTCCTTCAGTACTTCATTCATGAGCCTCATGAAAGTGCTTGGTGCATTGGTTAGCCCAAAAGGCATGACTAACCACTCATACAGTCCTTGCCTTGTCTTGAAAGCAATCTTCCACTCATCACCTTCTCTGATACGAATCTGATGATACCCACTCTTTAGATCTATCTTTGTGAAATACTAAGCTCCACTCAAACAGTCCATAATATCATCCATCCTCGGCACAGGGAATCTATGCTTGATGGTGATCTTGTTGATAGCACGAGAATCTGTGCACATCCTCCATTCTCTATTCTTCTTTGGTGCTAACACTGCTGGTACACCACATGGACTCAGACTCCCTTAAATCAACCCTTTTGCAACAACTCATGAACTTGCTTGTTCAACTCTTCACTTTCTGCTGGTGTCATTCTGTGTGTTGCCTTGTTTGGAAAACGAGCTCCTGGAACCAAATCCATTTGGTGACTGATCTTCCTCATTGGGGCAATCCATCAGGTACATTATCTGATACAATATCAAAAAATTCTTCCAACATATCTGTAACTTCTACAGGTACCTCCTCTACTTCTTTACTATCTTTAGGTATTATAGCAAGACACATATGCTCATGTTTCATACCTTTAAGAAATTCTTTTCCATCATCAAAACATATTCTAGTAGCATTACATACCTTTTCTTCTTTATCCTTCAACGACTTTAACTTATGTTTCACTCCATCCTTGTTAGAGTGTAGGTATTTGCTCGTCCATCATGTACATCATGCCTATCAAACTGTCACGAGCTACCTAAGAAAATATGACATATGTCCATAGGTATGATATCACATAGTACCTCATCCTGGTAGTTCTGAATCTTGAACTTCACTGAGCACTTCTCATTGACCATAACCTTGTGGTCATCTTGCACCCAAGCAATACGATATGGACACGGGTGTTTCTGTCTCTTTAGCTTCAACTTGGTGACCATTGTTTCTGACACCAGATTGTCAGTACTTCCACCATCAATGATCACATCACAACACTTATCTTCACATTCGCACCTTGTGCGAAACAAACTCCTTTGATCAGGTTCATTCTTTCCACTCAGTATGACTCTTTTGTTGACTAGGACTTTTCGTCTTTCAACATCTTTAGAATGTGAGGATCTAACATCTTCATCAACATTTGCAACTCTTGCCTGACCTTCTGTTCTTCGATCTGTCCTTCCTTAGCACTGGGTACATTCAAATGCTCTATGCCCTTCTTCTCCGCAATGAAAATATTTTCCATAGAAGCCTCCTCTTCCAGATCCTTGTCCTTTGCCTCTTCCTCTCTGATCTCTATTGTTCTAATCATGGAAACGATTGGAATTGTTTCCCCCTGGGTTCTGGTTGCTACTTCCAGCCTGATCCTTATTCTTCTGATCATCATTATGACCTCCATAAGATCGTCCACCAGATCTTCCAGCACAACCTCTTCCACTATTCTTATTGTCAAACTTCTTGCTCAGTTTCTCCTCAACTCTTAGGGCAAACTGGTATGCCTCCTTAATACTGCTCATTCGAATCAGACTTAGCTCATCTTGAATGATTGGCCTTAACCCATTAAGATAATGAGGGACTTTCTCCTTATCAGCTTTTGCATGGCCAGTTCTAATGAGAACTCGGTATAACTCTTCAGTATACTCTTGAACAGATTTTCCTACTTGCTTCATTCCTTGCATCTTCTTTAACATATCAAGCTCATAATCCATATAAATGAATTGTCACTTCATTTTAGCTATTATCCTATTTCATCTGGTGATTTTGTCCTTTCCCTTTCTATTTCGCTCCAACTGAACCTCTTGCCACTAGATCTTTGCATGTCCCTTCAGTTTTACCTTCACAAACTTGACCCTATCCAGATCCTCAATATCTTCATACTCAAAGTACTCCTCTAGTTCATTGATCCAATTGATTAGCTCTTCTGGGTTACGATTTCCTAAAAATGTGGGAACCTCAAACTTACGTCTTTTTCTAATCTTCGAGATGGTCCTAAAAAGCCTCTCTTCCTCTGGATTTAGAACTACCTTTGCTTCGGCATTTTCTTCTACTTTTTCCTTATCCTCGCTTTCATCTCTTACAGGAAGATTTATTCATCTTCACATTTGTTATTCCAATGCTTGCATTTGCCTTTGGAGGGCTCGAAAACCCTCAATTGTAACACCTACAACTCTTCTACCACTCTCTCTTCATGGAGACATTTTCGCGCTTCAGCTGAAACCCTATTGCAAATTGCCTCACAATCGGCAATCTGTCTATACGCTCAGCCCAAACCACGATCCTAGTGAAAACTGCCTCACAATCAGTGATCTATCTACACACTCAAGAACTCTAGCTCTGATACTACTTGATGAAGGGGACTCCCCTTAATACCATAAACTCATAACATCAACAAAGAAACAACAGAAAATGCGAGAACAAAATATGGACTTCTTATTATTGCTGCAAATGCGAAATTACAGAATTCTCAATTACAATATGTTAACCCAAATGGGTTCCTTCATTACAGTAATCTGCAAGACAATGCTGTGAACTATCACCTAGAGCTGTCGTAGACAATGTTTGGGCCTTTCTTAAAGAGGTAGTTTTATGCTGCCTAGGAAGGTTCTAGATGCTTAAATTTAATACCTAGGGTTGACAGACCCTAACAATACACAGAGTTGGCCAAGTACATCTTTGAAAAATTATTTTAGAAATTTCGTTAACCCAACTTACGAAGGCCATAACTCACAAACCATTGCTCTGATTGGTTATTATAAACACTTTTCAGAAATGCTGGCTCTTGACCTATAGACTCGAAACTGTGCTAGCGCCCTTTCGTCGAGTTTTTGGATCTTATCTGGGCACTCTAAGGCCTCCAATGGTGAGCCTGAAGATTTTTCTGCAAAATTTTCTACCGAAAATCTGCAATAACTTCTCTGATACTTAAGCTGGAGCAATGAGATTTTTATGGTAGGCTTATATCTCTAAAATGAACCTTCACCTAGGATGCTCCTACATCATGCAACCTCAAAGCAGCTCAACAAGGGCATCCATAGGAGGCCTTGTTGGTGTGCTTTAGATTGTGGGATGTGAATGTACTCTCCCAAACACAACTATTTGAATCCCAAATTGAAAGATGAAAAATGAAATTAAGCTAAGATGAATGAAGAATGCCTTCAAACAATGGCTATGGAAGAAACCATGTTTGAGAGAATTTAGGAATATGGAGGTGGATGTAAGAAGCAAATCTAAGAGTGCAATACTATCATGAATATGCAAAACAATGCAAGAATTAAACAACTACCAAAGGGTTAGTACTAAAAATCTCTAAAATAACTAGAAAAGTCTAAGCAAAAATTAGCATGATAACATTGCAATGGAGAAGATGAGAAATGCTTGAGACAAGGGCTCTATTTATAGGCTTAAGAGAGGACTTGGGGAGGTGGCATCTATGTGGCATCCACATAGGTGCCATAAGGGAGACACATGGGCTAAGGAGACAAGCCTTTCAAAGGTCAACATAAGCCTTTTCGATGAAAGGGATGGCTCAAGGTTTGATTACACGTGTGTGAGAAACCTTGGAGAAAGGAAAGGGGGACATGTGTGTAAGAGTGTAAGACTTTTTGAATAAAATAATAAAATAGAAGCTTTCTTGGATCTTGAGTTGCTCGCACTTGTGAACAAACAATTAGGGAATAAAAGATGCTTAGGAAGGTGTTTAGAATTAATTAAGTGAGATTAATTAATGGGTAGGCTTAGAAGGATGACAGTGATGGGTGTAGACTAGGTTTTAGGATGTGATTACAATTAAATTAAATAGGATTTAACTTAATCATAGGACTAAATAATTTAATAAAGTGGAGGGAATTAGATAAATTGTGATTTATTGAAAAGGAGTTTTTATGGAGAATTATGCATTAAGTAAATTTAATACATTAGAGGGAATGCATTTAAATTAAATTAAAATACATTAGAGAAATAAACATATTTAATTAAATAAATTTCATTAAATAAGTAGATGAATATGACAAATATGATTAATTAATAATTAATTAATTATAATGTCAAAAGAAATATTAAATAAATTAATATAGTTTTTGGGACAATTTTAAGCGTTTACATTTTGCTCCTCTTTGATATGATGTCAAGATGACATTATATCAAAGAAAAGAAAATATAGGTTGCCCTAGAGAGGATAGGAGTCTTAGGAGTTGTGTCGTAGCGACGATAGGGGAGGAGAGTGCCCCCTCGCAAAAATAGAACAAAAAATAAATTTTGGACAATTTTCATGAAAAGGACCCTAGAAGAAAAGAAAGGGTAGGAAAAATGTAGAGATGAACATTTTGCGTGACTTGGAGATAAACAAGGATAGACATGCCCAAGGAATGGGTACAGGCTTGAAAGGGGACCTCGAAGGGCCTAAAGGGGCTTATGGAACAGTCATTTGCACACTTTGAGAGAATAGAACTAGAGAAAAGGATGGATCCGACCGAGAGACTACAGCTTGGAGAGCGCGTTCAAGAGCACCAGAGGTCAGTCGACATGGGACCACTGATAAGTCAACTATCCTTGTTGGTCAAATTTTCAATTACGCATTTGAAATTGGCATTTATTATGCAATAATTGTGGAAAATGGGATCAGGGCGAAGATGACAGTTCTCCGCTCTGTCGTCTTCACAGCGACACAATAAAGTAAATGGCTCTACAGAGATGACATGATACGTCCTGTCATCTTCGAAGACGACAGAGTTCATCCTGTCGTCTATGCAGATGACAAAAGGGGGAAAAAGTGGGGTGGAGACAGAGTCAAAGATGATGATCTCCATGTCGTTGTCTCCGTAGACAACAAAAGAACAGCCACTGGTAGGAAAAGCGATGTCTGTGCAGATGCTAGAGATGCCAGATTGGTGTCTCCGTGGCTTGTTGTCTCTGCCAATCCATGTCTATGTGGATTGGTGTCTCCACCAATTTGGACGAATCAGTGGATTCTAGTGACAAGGATGGCCAGGGGGGACAGAGCATGATGCCTCATGCTTAGATAAGCAAAAGAGCGAGAAAGAAATGGTAAATTGACTATTGCATGTCTATGTTGCAAATAGTGACAGTGACATTTCAGTTGTAGGAGCATTATCCACTGACAATGGTGCTAGCAAAGAGACTTATGAAGGCAGAGTGGGGACATGTTTGACTATGTGGACTTGAGCACGTCCACGAGTGACCAGATCTGAGGGCACACTCAACATAGACCTCAAGACTGATAGAGCGGTGGCATATGCTGACTTCTAGTTTCCATCTGCCTACATGAGAGGCAAAAGTCACTTTGTTGGATGTATGGCAAATACTGAGAGTGACGATCTATGGTAGGTATGTGAAGTACATGTTAGAGGGTGCAGATTCCTATCTATGGGAGTGCTTTGGGTGGCAGCAACAAAGGCTATTGATACAACGATCATGGTTGGTATGGAGGAAGGCATTGGACCAAAAGTTGCCACGACTTGCTCTGTACTTGGCCTCACTCATATGGAGGATGGTACCTTACCATGTTGGGGATGGATTTCTGATTAGATGGACGCGAGTGTTGAGCATTCTTTTACAAGATAATGTTGCAATTTTCTATAGAGGTCACACTATCTTGGCTCAACTTTATTATGATCTCCATATGTGCGCATATAGGACACAATAAACCATAGGTCCAAGGCTGACTCTACTCATGGTATCGTAGTCGAAGCATATAGGCATTACATGACCTATTACAAGATGAGAGACACGATATCCTAGTGAGCCATATGCATGTCGGTATAGGCCACCAATTCAGTACACATCCACCAAGTCGGTAGGATATGCCTAGACGAGATCATTATGTTTGATTGGACAACATATGTAGGCGGTGAGCATTAGGGAGTCATTTTTCTAGTAGAGGGAGAGGATGACACCGAGGATCAACTCTATCTGTGGTATGCTCAGACAAACTGTTGGTTGATAGGTCAGACAGTTCATATTGTCATGCAGTATATGCCCTCTAGGGCACAACGATAGTTCGAATGGATTCAAAATGTAGTTCCAAACAGGTTCCTATATCTAGTGGTATCTCAGGAGTATAATATATTGTAGTATCATAGGACCACTTTGAGATTAGCTAGGGCTTCATGGCATGGCATGCAACCAGTACCATGGTTACATGGGCAGGACGCGGGAGATGTAGGTATGACACCAGCATATACACAGTGGTGGGAAGCATCAATCATTGAGACTAATAGTGTTGGGAGTGCCTCCACCTACAAAGCAACCACAAGGCAGGGGAGATGGGGCTGGAGGGGGAGATGGTGGATAGGTAGTAGTAGGGCCACCGCCAGTACAGGGACCACAATAAGGTCTATAGGGATGATGAGTGCATCAATGGAGAGTGTCAGCATTAGCAGGGCTGCCATTAGGGCAAGGACCACAACCAAGTCCTCAGATATAGGGGCCACCAGTATAGGTACCATAGGGGCCACTTCAGTAGGGGGATGTAGATACCATGAGGGCTAAGTAGGATAGCCTCCAGACCTTTACTGACTATAGAGAGAGGTAGTAGCTAAGATTGCTTGAGCCACGAGTGCACATGTAGAGATTTCTCGGCTACATGCTAAGACACAGGTAGAGCAGGCTAGGGCATATAGTGCATAGGAGGCCCTAACAGTGCTACAGGTGAGGGTAGATGCTGGTGAGTTCAACGATCTCACCATGCAGGCAGAGATAGACGAGCTGATTGAGATAGACACTCTTCGACAGGAGGTAGCCACCCTACGAGTAGAGAGAGAGACCTTTCAGAGGCAGGTGCATGAGTATTGTGACCAACATGATATTCGCAGGCAGATGGTGCAGGTTGGGAGTATGGTGATAGTGATGCAGGAGGCCATGACTCAATGTCGACATAAGGCACAAGCCTTGCGAGAGACAAGTTATTACAGGACATTGTATTGTGAGGTCATGCTTGAAGAGCAATGAGAACCAGATTTCTAGGAGGCATCTAGCTCATGGGCCACATGAGGTTGTCAGAGGTCAAAAGCATTAGTGGGATAGGGTAGGCCTCCACGAGGAGAGGGTACAAGAGGGGCAGGCCCCTCATAGCTAGGCTCATGAGCCCTATAGGTTTCAATTTTTACACAGTGATGTATATGTAGATGCAACAAGTTTTTGTTTATGCATTATGCACAATGTACTACATGATTCTTTTGGTGTATGGACTATACATGGACGCTTATTCTTTTGATATATATGACATGATTTGATGAGCCTATATGTATATGGATGGTGGTCTCTTATGCATGTGATGTTTATTATGTTTATGATGCTATATGTGATGAATGATGATATGATATTGTTATTGACTTTGTGATGCAGGACATGTGTGATGTTATGGTTCCTATGATGCATATATGATGACTAATGTGTGGATGATGCAGGTGCTATGGCGATATATGAGATGTATGCATTTTGTTATTTCACACGTATGGATTTACTATATGGTTTGCTTTAGATGTATCATGATGTGTATGTCACTACATGTAATGATTATGATATCTAATGGATTAATGTGAACAAATAATGTGACCTAATGATAAATAACGAATGAGATGTATAATCTAATATGTAATGAATGTAATAGATGAAAAATGAATCTATCCTAAATGAAAATTTCAATAACATACTGATCATGAATGAGCTAAAATGCAAAATGAAATGATGCAAGCACAAAGTGTAAATGAAAATGCAAAAATGAATGAGACTTAAATGATGGACTGGTGTCAAACTTGTTAACTTGTAGGAATCAAATAGCCTAGCATAGGAGGGAGGAATAAACAAAACATTTGTTTCAAGTGGAGCACAATGAAATCCTGTACTGCATGAATCCTAGCTATATGATACTGAGGGATTCAGTTGTGTTTATATGGGAGAACACACCCTAGTTTGATTTTGCAAAAAGAGTTATGTACCCTATTCTATAGAAGCATAGATGACAAGATTCCTTTGCATGGACTAGACTCTCAAAAATAGAGACTTTAGGACAAGATATGTTGTTTTCAGAGTCATGATGAACAAACTTCATATATGCATTTGAGAGGTCTAGGTACACCCAAATTCTTTTTAGAGATCTTGGAGGAAAGTGTGCTAACACGTTGCCCCCAGTGAGAACTGCATAACCATAACTTGGAATTGACATAAATGTACTAAAGAATCATGAAAATAGATCATATTGCATGACACGTGTAGTCAATTGGAACTATTTAGGTGATACCAAAATATGGAAGATTAAAATCATGAAAATAGATCATATTGCATGACACATGTAGTCAATTGGAACTATTTAGGTGATACCAAAATATGGAAGATTAAGGCACACCATAAAAGGTTACTACTAACACACAAAAATGGAATCAACCAAAAGAGGCCTCATGAGCAAGTAGTCATTTAGCCCACAGTTCCTACCAGGAACACTAGTCCAAAAGTGAAGGTTGTAGTGCCATGTGTACGAAGGATTCATCTTGTGAAAGTTTGTTTTTCTAAGTTGTTGTCGCAAGTGTTCGTTGGAAAGGGTTGTAAAAAGAACAATTTTCTCGAATTGTTTAAGTCTCAAATGGTAATTTGTTTAAGTTCTACCGCAATCCTTGTAGTGGTAAAAAGCTCAGTGTAATGGGAGTAGTACAAACATTCAATGGGAAAGTGTTTTGTGAACTAGAGGTCTTTTTAAATGTGAAAGTGAATGGATGCCTCACAGACAAGAGGTTTTTTATTGGATGCATGAAAAGTGCAAGTCAATTAGGACTTCTGCACAAAGATGGGATCAAATGGGGGAAACGTATTGAAGTGAGATGAGCCTTATAGATACTGCATCAAAAAAAAAATTTCAAGAACTTTTTCCTCTTTTTATTCCTTTTTCTCTAGGAACATTTTACAAATATTTTTGTAGTTTTTGATTTTTTGATTTTTTTTTGGATTTTTGTGGAACTTTAACAACACTGTATAGGATCTATAGAACTCAAGCATAGAACTTCTTTAGGTGTTGGATAATTATAGGCTCAGGGAGCGGATCTCCCTCTGAAGTGACAATTTGATATGCCTTAGAACCATATTTGGTTGTAATGATAAATGGACCAAGTCAATTAGCTTCAATTTTTTCTTTCTTTTTGCAGTTCTAAAGATTCCTCATGTTATGCTGCAAAACTGGGTTACCCACCTCAAATTCCCGAGGTCTAATATTTTTGTGAAACTGGATTTGAAGGTGGTTTTGATACACGCGTAGATGGTTTAGGGCATTGAGGCATCTCTCATCGAGGAGTTTCAACTCTTGCAAGCAAGCAACTCGATATTCTTCTTCGGACATTAGATTCTTGAGAGAGATTCAAGGGAAGGGAGCTCAATTTTGATGGGTAAAACAAGCTGAGAACCATAAACAAGGAAAAATGGAGTGGCTCCTGTGGGTGTACTAATGGAATACATCGACGCGTGATGTTGTCAATACTAGTCTAGAAGAGCATACCATTGATTCAAGTGTACTATCCACTGACACTAACTAAACTTTGATGTTCTTTAGAAGAAAAATATGGCAGGAACTTGCATGTTACCAAATAGTTGGCAATGTTAGCGTACCACAGACTCTTTGCAAAAATAGTAAAGAGGTGTTCATTAGGGAATGTGTCGTCAACATGAACAGGTTCAATATTTGACTACTACAACTTGGATAAGAAATCTACATCCACATTTTCTCGGCCAGGCTTATCAAGTATAGTGACATCAAATTCTTGTAATAAAAGTAGGGTGTACTTTAAGAAACCCCCCCCCGTTTGGGAAGGGTGTAAAAACTTGGTGAATGGTATGAAACACCTAACAAAAAAAATTGGCAAAAAATATCAATTCACAAAGAAAAAATAATAACCTCCATTGGCGAGTCATTCATAGTTTCTTGAACAATGTGTCAAATCTGGACGAATTGTGTTATTTTTAAAACCACAAATATATATGCATTGGTGAATAAAAATTATTTTCTAGTAAAATATTAATTTTGTGGATGAATTATTTCATTGTAATAGATATCGAATAATAGTTTTCTCAAAATTAAACATTATTTTGTGGGCAAATTGATTCATTATGCTAAATATAAAATATATACATTACAATTGTATTGTTAAATTTTATAATAATATTACAATAAACAAAAATAATTTCTTACAAAATAAGTTAGATAGAATCTATTTAATTATCTAGATACATTGGGCGAACTACCCATACACATGCAAATATAATGATTGAGGGATGGCGAACATGGGATTAGTTAGAATAACTAGGTCGGTTGCATGAAAGGCGAATAATTTTACCAAAGAAGTCAAATGTGAATCCATGCTTGGTGATTGAAAGGAGTAATGACTTGCTAACCTTTATAATATTAGGCAATTGGGCCATTATGTAATGGCTCAAAAATCGCCAAAATTAACACTAAGAAATTCCAATATTCACTAAATTAAGAATATTAACCACTAAAAAACACCCTAAATAAAAGTAACCATCTCATAACCCTACCACTTACTACTGGTTTATTCATTAAAAATTGAATTGCTGAGTGGTAGATAGAGTAGAAGAGGGTGTACTCCTTTTGGCCAAGTGTTGTTGAAAAATCAGAAGCATTAGTGTGAATATAGAAAGGTAGTTCCCAATTAGGGCCTCTAAGAATAGGGGTAGTCACAAGTTTATTCTTGATAATCTCAAAGGCTTCCTGACACTCCAGGGTCTAAGTGAAGACAACATCTTTGACCAATAGAGAAAACAAAGGAGAAGTAATCTTGCAAAAGTTTTGAATAAATCTCTTATAATATCCAACATGGCCAAGGAAACTCCTAACATATTTTTGGGTCAAAGGTGTAGGGAGGTCTTAGATTATTTGAATATTTTTTGGGATCAACTTGGATACCTTTTGAGGAGATTAAGTGGCCTAATACAATTCCATCAATCATCAACATATGACTCTTCTTATGCCTTAGAGATAGATTAGTGTCTATACATCTTTTAAGTACTTTCTCCAAGTTATCTTTGGCTTCTTCAAATGTGTTCCCATGGACAGTGAAATCATTTGTATAAACTTCTATACCATCATTAATGAGATCATCAAAGATGCTTAATATTACTCTTTAGAATGTGGCAAGAGTGTTGCATAGCCCAAAAGGAAGAACATTGTATGCAAAGGTTCCCCATGGAGAGGTGAAGGTTGTATTGTCTTGATCTTCTGGAGAAATTTGGTTTTGATTGTACCCACTGAATCCATCCAAGAAAGAGAAGAATCATTTCCCTCCAAGAGTATCCAATACTTGATCAGTAAAGGGTAATGGAAAATGATCCTTCTTAGCAACCTTAGTTAAAGCCTATAATCTACACAAATACACCACTTACCATTTTTCTTTGGTATAACAACCAAAGGAGATACCCACCTGCTATCTAAGATAGGATAGATGAATCCAACTTTCAAGAGTTTTTGGAGTTCTTCTTTAACTACATCATGCAAGGTGGGATTGTATCTTCATTGTGGTTGTCAAACTGGGCAACTTCCTTCGTTAATGTAAATGTGGTGGATATAAGTGTTTGGGTGAATAGCATGGATGTCCTAATATTCCACACAAAAACATCTTTATGTTCTTTGAGAATGCCTAAGTGATCTTTGAATTGAGTTGGTGTTAACTGTGGATTAATATTGAGAGTATGCCCAAGTAAAATTTTCATATGTTTGGATGGTGTAGGAGCATTAAGAATAAGCTTTGGGGACGGGTCTGGTTTCTCTAAAGATAATAATGGACTATACAAATTTTGATGTGGCAGAAGCTAACAAAGGATCTTTTGTATCTAACAAAGGTTGAGCAGGGGGATAGAGGGTCAATTGTTTTCTTTGTTCGCCATTGGAAATAACCATGTTACCTGACCGACAATTGATGTGGGCATTAACAACAGCTAACTAGGGTCTCCCTAGAATCAAAGGATACCCCCCCAACATAGCTTTTGGTTGCAGAATCATAAAATTGGTTGGATAATCCCAACTATCAATGGAAAGAACAACATCTTCTATAAACCCCTCTAGTATGGCTAAGGACCAATTAGCCATCTGAAGTACCGTAGGAGTAGGTCTAAGTCCATCCAATGATTAATTTTATTTTTGTTTCATTGGTCATCACATTTATGTAGCACCTAAATCCAAAATTGTATTAGGAATAATAATTTGACCTATATTTACTTGTATAGCTGGATTGCTAGGATATGTGTATTTTAGAATAGTTACATTCCTCGACATTAATCTCGCCAATTGTCCAATAACTTGAACAGTCTTTGGATCCTCATTATTTTTCTTCCATAGGGTGCATAACTCACATACCATTTTATTGTATTCTGGAATATCCTTAAGAGCTTGCAAAAGAGGAATTTTGATATTAACATTGTGTAATTCATTTAAAATATCAAACTTTGAATGTGTTGGTTCTTTAGACTCTGGCTTAGGGATGAATCGGTCAGAAAAGGGGGGCTCTTTCTCTAACTCTTCTTTAGGTTCATCATGGACCTTTGTGATATTAGGTCCTTTAAGAGCTTTCCCAGATCTTAGTTGTACACTATCCAACTCAACTATGTTTTTAGGGTAGGCAAGAAAATTGGCCACCTCATTATTATAAAGTGGTTGAGAAGGCTTATTATTAGGATTTGGATTCGGTTGAGTTGGGATGGATGTGGTTTTAGGTAAGTGTGGTGGAGTTGAAGATGGATTTGAGGAAGATGGAGATATCGAAGGAAGAAATTGTTGAGGTTGATGGTAGGGACTTATCATTGGTGGTGGAGGAAAATATTGTTGTGGAAGATAGGATTGTGTATAAGGTTATGGAGGTGGATATGAAGATTGCGGCACATTTGGCTGCCATGCCTTGTGCCATGAATGTGTACTAGGTTGAAAATCTTGGAAACATTCAGGATAGGGTTGAGGTTGTTTCCAAACTCCATACCATGGATCTTGATTAGAAAATTGTTGAGATGGTCCGGAATAATGTTCGTTGGAGAACCCTCTAGGTGGGAACTAGTGTTGTGGAGCGATAAAGTAAATATGTTCTTCGGTATACTCCATAGGAACCATTCCTTCAAGAAAAGGTCATAGCTTCAAAGTCTTGCTAGCTTCGTCGAGGGATACTATATGAGTCTGATTATAGGGGTAGTCTTCTGCTCCATGCTTCTTACGACAAGTTAGGCAATATGCTGCCAAGGCTTTTTTAGCTTCCTCTTGTTTCCTGCGAGTATACAAAGTATCAATTTTCTTTCCCATATGATTTAATAAATCAATTTTAAGGTCTTCAAGTAGATTACGAATTTCTCATTTGGAAACACTTGATCCATTACCCATAGTGAAAAGCTTACTTGAGTGTCCACGAACAGATCTATGAGACCGTGAATCATTCCTGCATATATCACAAATATCATCAAAGGAAATTTTAGAAATAGCATCTTTACCAATCAAATTTAAAGCATCCATGGTTTCATCACGAATTCCCCTTAGGAAGAGCATTTTGATAGTGTCTATGGTTAAATCAGGGCATCTTGAACACTGTAAGCTAAAGGAAAAATGCTCTAGGAAGTCTTCAACTAACTCATCTTCCTATTGAGTCATACGAAGGATTTCATGCCATACTTCCTTGGTCTTACAATATTCTTGATATTTAGCTAGAAAATAATCTTTTGTTTGGTCCCATGCTTTAATGTCCCTAAGGCTCATAAACCATTGTAATGCAACATCTTTCAATGTAGTTGGAAATTGCTTTAATTTTGGTGCATCACTTTGATAATCATAGTTATTACAAAGGACATCAAATTCAAATAGGAACATATCTAGATCCTTAGAGTTTGACCCTCTAAATATAGGAAGTGTTGAGTGAGGGGATATTCTTCATAGGGCCATTATCCTTGGGAGGTTGAATAGGAAACTCAAAGGTCATATTGTGTTGAACAATTGCACAACAATTGTTTCCAACATTGTTACCTCCTATGTTATTTCCGATATTATCTGCCATTACTCCTTCCAAAACTTCTGCTGCCTAAGGTGTGTAGTATGTCTTAAAAGGTTGTTCTGGTGGATTTGGAGGTTTACTACATCTAGCTTTGTATGAATTTTTGAATTGTTGAAAATCTTCAAAAGGTGTAGTAGGGGAGGTGGATTGAGAAGGTAGTCGTAAATCGACTTCGTTCTTTGGTTTGGTTTCGATGGTCAATGGTCTTTTCTCTTTTTGTGGTTTTTTAATTTTTGAACTATCTACTAATTCTTTCTTAACAAACCTACCTTGACTGTCTCTAGGCCTATTCATGCACCTAAATGATTTACTGCAGTGCAAATTGAAGGTACCAAACTAAGCAAGGCTGAAACTTGATCAAGCACTCCCAAAGATGCATTGTTCCTATCTTGACTTATTATGATTTTACACCTTTAATATCTCTCCTTGACAACGACAACAAAAATGTAGGGCAAAGTTGGAGTCTAACTTGATGGATTATTTCTAAATATAATTGAGTTGAAATAACCTAAGAGTGTCAATTTGGGATTGATAAAATAGTGAGAGATATAATAGCTATTTGCTCAAGGGATGAAGATAATAAATCAAATGGTAATAAATGTAAGTTATTACATGCTAAGAAATCAAACTAAAAGGATTTTAATTAATCAAATTAGAATTCACACGTTAAAGAATTATACTAAGAAGGAATACATATGCAATCTATCTTCACACTTAATCCAAATAATTGTTTAAAGCACAACTTTACAGTAATTAAGAAATGATCACACTTGACAATTGCAACACATCTAAACAAGTACACATTAAATACCATAATCTATGAATATGTCCAACCAATTAAATACCACTATTGAAAAATAGTCTAATACATTTGAGATTAAGATTGACTCTATTTGTTACAAGAGGTTCAGTTGTGGTAGGAAGTCTATGATACAGTCAGAAGTGCAGATAATAATGTGCAACAGGAAGTTCACTAGGAATGATGGGTAACAACAAGAAGTCTGTGGAAAAAGGCAATAGAAAATATAATGTAATGAATGATGATTTTTGGTGAAGTGATGATATGGCTTCTATTGAAATAGATCTTTGAATGGATGAATAACGATCAAATAGTGAGAAGTGGCCACAAGCCAACAATCTGATAAACAATCAACTCTTCTGATAATCAAAACATATAGCATGAATCGTACAAGTGTCATAAACATTTATACACACACCTAATCTATTTCCATTTTGTAATTAACAAATGAAAGAATTAACAACACACATATGGAAAATTAAAATAGTCTTGCTAGGGTTTCTAAGAGGGGGCCCTTTCTCTGGGTTGCTTGGTGAGCAAAAGATTAATGCAAAATTACTTTAACTAATCTAAATAGTAATACAAAAGGATGATTTATAACAATATTCCCATAAGTATATTTCTCTGATGTCTTCATATGATCATTTACATTCTTATATATTGTTTAAAATACCAAAAATAGTTGAATTGGATTGTTATGGCCGCAGGCCATTGAGCTAAGTCAAACAAACACTATCTTGGTCACATGCCACTAGTCTTTTAACTACATAACAAATATAATAATAATAGAATATTGTTCTGGTCGAAAGTCACTCCAGACCAAAAACTAAAAACAAAATGTCTATCCAAAATAGGATAATGAAATAGAGCCATAATATGTACAGAATGATCCATTTTCTCCCAAGCTCATTTAACCACTCGGACATCCATGCTTAGCTACTATAGAAAATAAATCTAAATTGTTGTCAAATTCTACACATTGGTGAACTTTTCAGTAATTACTTCCTATCTTTCATTTTATCAATATACTTTAAATCTCTACTAGTTGTGGCATGAATGGCAGTGGGACGACACAAAGTTGGGTGAAGATATGCATAAGAAATATATGAAAAGACACACAAATGCACACCCGTTAGCCTTGTTACAAGGTTTCAACAAAAGATCATCTGGACCTTATCACTATCTGTCTAGGACCAAAAAGAGTGGCTTTATTTAAAGGACTTACAAATACCACTAATTAATTTTACCATATGGGATTTCATAAACTTGTTAGGTCCACTTGGTGCTTCTGAGATTTTATGATACGATAATTAAACTATAAACAATATATAATGATTTATAAAAATAGCACCTACCTTTTCTTGGCCATATCTTAGTTCTTTCACCATCTTTGTCTTTTACTCATTGGGAAACTTCTTTTCCTTTTCTCTACTTCACTTGGTTCACTTGGCTCTCTTCTCCTTTAACAACTTTGCATTTCACAACAATTGTCAATCATATCTTTTTCAACTTCATCAACTCTTGAATAATATCACACTGACCTCATCATCCACTTTGAACCAGCAAACCAAAACAATCATTTTCTCCTCCTTAAATAGATTTCTCAACTCTTCCAGATCCTTCCATCTTTTGTCACTTAATCAGAAAAATCGATCTTAGGTTTGCAACTGAATTCCTTCATACAATGAATTTAGACACATAGAGGATATAACTTTACATGGAACTTTGTGTCCATCTGTTCCTTCTTCAAATTCCTTCATCAAATCCTTCTTGGTTTTTCTCCATTGTTGATCTAGCAAAAAAATTTGACTCTTACAATAGACCTTCTCAAACTTTCCAAATTTTCATCAAAAGTCAGCTTGAGATTCCAATTTCTTAATTTTATTCATCAAGTTGTCACTCGCTAAAAATTAGATTTACTTAGGCAACATATAACTCAATTTACACTAACTGTCTTGGGCAACACTGCATTCTTTATTCCTCTTTACAATTGGTCAAACAATACTATAGTCATTCAGTGAATACAGTCTCCCATTATTAACCTTGTGACTCGATTAAACTTGTGATCTTCAATATATTGCAACAATACATGATTGTAAAATAATCAAACTAGTATTACATAATCATTGTCCAACTTATTCAAGTACCCATCAAATACCTTACATATCAACTCTATCTTCATCATATTTTCTTCAAATCCTCTTCATCAATCAAATGATATAGTACTTTTCTAAGATAGAATAATGTCTAGCCAATTAATAATTTGACATCAATGAAAATATAACAACTGATATGACATTCATAGCATCATTATTTACTATATTAGTCAGGGCTAACAGGTTCTCCTAGAAATCTGCCTTAGATGTATTTGGAAAGATGCAATCGCACTCTCAAATTACTATTAGAGGGGGAAAGGTGATACCTCTATACTCATAGGCCCCATATGGAGGAAATATATGAGGGATTGGGGATGTTCTACTTGTAACAATCTATTATGGGTTAGTATGATATATGATAATATTAAATTTGGGATATGCTCTATATACGCTCCAAATGACTATAATGAGAGGTTCACATTATGACAATGATTTTCTAAACTTAGTAGCATCCCTTGGGCATTTGTAGGAGACTTCAATGTGGTAAAAAGACCTTGGGATAAGATTGGAGGATTAAGGATTGCTTGGAAAATAAATGAGCATTTGTTTTGGAATAGAATGATGGGAAAACTCAAAATCTTTGATCCCCTTATTGGGCTTAAGGAGAGTCCCAAAGGAGTTTGGTACACATGGTCTAATTTTTTGAAAGGAGATGGAATAATATATTGTATACTTGGTAAATTTAATAAAAACAAAAATTTATTTAGCTACCAAAAGACCCCAAATGAGAATTATATCAATGTCCTCACGTTTTACTCTTTTTTATCAACATTCAATCACTACTAGCATTTTCATGATGTTTAATCAAGATGAGGTTACTAGGAAGAAACAAGTATTTTCTTTGAATTCTTCCTTCATTCAAGATGAGGATGTTCTATTATGATGTAGGAGCATCTTGGGTCTTTAAGCAATCTTGCATCAACCAAAACTATTTCTTATCTTCTATACAAATCTAATATTTTTGAAGCAGTCATTGTTGCATTTGGTTTCTTGTTGTGTGAATTTTATATCACATGGAGGACCTATCCTATATCGTTGTCCTAAGTGTGTAAGCTATAATGTTCCATATTTCTCGAGTTCCCTATTATTCTTTACAGTCCATATTTTTCGTTGTTTTGATCCAACGAAGCATGTTGTTTTAATCAACGTGGTTTCTTATGCTTACGTGGTGTCTTGCGCAATTTGGAGTTGACTCCTAACAAGTGTGAACCTACCTTTAATTGTGCATGATTTTATATTGTCCTTTGCTTGGGTTCTATTTTACTCTTCCAAGAATAGACCCACGTTGTAATTAAATGCTTGACTAGCCAACCTGTGTCTTAACTAGCATTACAAGAAACTTGGTTAGATGCAGGAAAGTAGCATTCTTAGAGGAAGAGAAGACATAAGATAAAATCTTGGATAGTGATTTCATAATTTTATTTATATATGGCCACAACCTAGGACTCATAGCTAAGCATGTTGTGGTTTCTTTAAATGCGAATTTAAATAATTACACCTATAAATGTGTTGCATCTGGCCTTGTTTTCTTTGTGGTTTATTTAATTTTGTGTATAGTTTCTATCTAGAACTCTAGGAAGGGGAGTATTGGTAGGTTTAAGTTGCATTCATTCCTCTCTTATTCCCTTTCTTACCCCTCTCCTTGTATCATGTGGAATCAGAGTAGAGTTCTTTCTTGTAGCTTAGATCATGGGCAACCTTGTTGAACTTGGTTGTAGGGTGGCAGATCCAAAAGTTGGCCTATACCTTGCATAAGCTTATAGTCTTGCAGGATATGTTGTCAAAATTGATTGAGGTGGAGGAAATGTTGATAATACTATAATGGATATGTTGAGGTAGAATGTGGTAACACTTGAAGATGTTGAAACAACATAGACAAGAGATTACATCTTGAGGATGTTGGTGATGATGAAGAAGAACCACCTAATCCCAATTTTGAACTTGAGGTTGAACAAGACAATGAAAGAATTTTGAAAGTTTTGTCTAGGGCTAACTCTAGACATATTGTTGAAGTTGTTTTCTATGATGGAAGACTTGAGACTTGTGTAGTATTGAATTGGATCGCTGAGATGGATAAATAATTTGAGTATGAAATCACTCCTAATAAAAAGAAAGTCAAGATAGTAGTAAAAAAGTTAAAGGGTCATGCTTCACTTGGGTGGGATAATTTACAAATTAAGAGACCAAAAAGGGGAAAAGAAAGCATCAAGACATGGGCAAAGATGATTTGAAAGATAAAGAAGAAGTTTCTCCGTGCATATTACCAAGTTAATTTGTTGAAAGAGATGCAAAATTTGAGGTAAAAGGATATGAGTGTAAAAGAATATACTGAGTTATTCTACAAGTTGGATATAAGATCTGGACATGTGGATGATGAAGTTGGGAAAGTGGCAAGATACGTGAATGATTTGAGGACATAAATTCAAGATGAGATAAATTATGTTAAGATGGACAATGTGGAAGAAGTATATAAGTGTACTTCGAAGGCTGAAGAAAGATTGGCTAAGAGACATGATCAAAGACAAAGATAAAGAGGTGGTAGATTTCAAATAAATAGAGTCACAACATATGGAGAAAGTAGCAAATTTGATTGTGCAATGTAAGATAAATGAAAATCAGAATGGGGGGAGGAACTTGTTGGAAAAATAGGTAACTACACTAGAGATAGCTATACTAGTTACTCTAGGAATAATAATGGTGAAAAAAGATAATGAATATCTTGGTTTAAAGGTACTTGTTACAAAAGTGGTGAAGAAAGACATAGAACTTTTAAATGTACTATCTCTGGAAAGAAGATTGGACGTAATAGCAAAAGAAATTTTGCTTGTGAAGAAGTTTCTAAAACACCTAGTAAACTTGAAAAGGGCGAGAGCCTGATGTTGAGAAGCATCTTGTAAAATGAATAAGTTGATGGAGAACATGTTTTGAAAATAAGTTTTTTTTAAACCTGAAGCCAGGTCACTGGAAAATGTTGCAAGGTAATCATTGATAGTGGAGGTTCTAATAATTTGGCAAATGAGGAGCAAGTTAAAAAATTTCAATTGTTGAGATTGAGACATCCCAATCCTTATCATGTTGATTGGATCCAGAAGGAGCATAAATTACTTATAAGTGAGCAATGCCTTGTTAAATTCAAAACTAGGAATTATAATGATGAATTCTTGTGTGATATTATGCCTATGGATTGTTGTCATATTCTTTTAGGTAGAGCTTGGCAATATCATAGACAAGCTTGGCATGATGGTAGATTGAATCAGTATACTATTTGCGCTAATGAAAAGAAACACATCTTATTGCCTTTGGTAGAAAAATTTGATGAGAATCATTATACCATAGTTAGAGTATGTTTGGTAGAAGGTAATGAATTTTCTTGAGAGGTGAAAGACTAAAATATTTGTTTTTCTTTGATTCCTAAAACAACTAAGAAACAAGATGAGTTAGAACATTCACCTTGTTGGTGTTTGAAAACGTTGGAGGGTTTTCAATTATCCCACTCAGAAATTGACATATGTAGGGGCAGCTAACTTCCATTTTCTACATGCCATTTCTGACAACAGGCTAACTATAAGGCATGACCCTTCTTCTACTTCAGGCTCTGCTAAACCTAGGCGGGTAGACCTTAGATTCAATTGATACTGTACCAGTGCAAAAACATATCCCTGAATCTATTAAGCAGATGAAACCCCTTATATCTCCTAATTACTCATGAATCGACACATATCTACAGTAGCTAAATGCAAATCTATGATATTCACAAGTTGAGTGAGGGTTAATTCCTTTCAGCCCACTATAAAACATGAAATACTGAAATGATTTTGATTAATAATGATTTGTGCAAATAACCTTCATATCAGCTTGCATCTGATTTAGTGATAAGTGTCTTATCCATTGAAACATAGAGTCATTACTAGCAGGATGACCTAACTAGATTGCATTACAATCAAGTTTGTCAACTGAAATCCCCAAATCGCATACTTATGCAATATTCCCTTCATGCACCCAGAAACCCTACCGGAATGATGAAGCATTTACTTGACTGCTTGAGTCAAAAGCAACAAAGATCTGACTTACAACTCATCCAAGCTGTCTTAAATCAAATGAACATTATCCATTTAATCCCAAAGATAATAACACATGAAGAATCAGGAGATAGAATGAGAGAACTTAGATAACTCATGTAAATTTCCTTTTGTATTTGTCCCTGCAAAGACTAAATACACAAACTAGTAACACAAAATGAAACTCTAAACAATTCACATGATCTAGCATCAAATTCCAGTACATCAGAATAACAATACATGACAATGAAATGAAAATCTGCACGGGGTGGATGTGTGGCCTTCACTGCTAGAGCTTAGCTTAATAGTCATGAAGCAAAACCATCTACAATTCTGGTTTCAACAGTAAAATCATTGGAACCCTACTGGTATTACCCAGAGAAAATTGCCAACAACCTTTACATGAAAGAGAGAAAGAATGATATAGGATTAAGGAATTCTCGGATCTGATATGTGCCTAACACGTGTCCACTTGAAATTCAATCTCCTACAACTGAAAAACCTCTTTCATCTTTCTACCTATTTGATTTGATTTGGTTTCATCATTTTTCTGCTATTGATTAGAAAATATCTTTGTTGAAATGATGAAAACTTGTTGAGTCATCATAATCTGAAAACCAACTGAAATGCTTGGTAAAATTGAGGTTTTACTAAGTGAATCTGATTAGAATTCGACCTTAACTGCATTTTCACTTCCTTTTAGCCACATTTAGGTCATTACCTGACTAGAAAATACAATTGAACATTGATACCTGAATGTGGTTGCCTATTACGAATCTGAGAGAAAACCTCGAATAACATGAACACACTGCTTCTTGTGCAGAAACTGACTTCAGAATCGGAAAGTTCGTCTTCTCTCGATTTTGGCGATATATAAAATCGCATACTTTTCCCATCGAAAACCTTCAGAATCTCATTTTGAAAAATGCTCCCCTGGTAGAAGGTTCATGCTTACAAATGAATTTTTCAAAAAATTAAATGATTCTGAAGTATAAACTTTAGAAAAAGGCCCTTTTTAGTTTAAAAGATTTGATGTGCACATTTAAACCTGAGAGAAAATTAAAATATTTGATATTTTAATTACTTTCATTTTTTTCTTTATCTCCATCCGGGTCAAACAAACTTTGACCTCTGTGACACGTGGCAGCTTTTGATTCGCTATTTTTTTGCACGCTATCAGTGAATTGCCACATGGCACTCAGTTATTGGTCAGCCTCAACCTGCCCATCATTGCCACGTGGTGCTCACCCGCTTACCTGCATTATTTAATGACCTTGCAACTTCGTTTTGCGGGCAAGCGCCAGCCGTCGGATCTCACCACGTGGCGAGATTTGACGGCTCCTGTCAATTCATTCTGGTTGTGCCATGTGGCACGCTACCACTGGGCGCCCAAACTGCCACATCATCTGCTGACAGGGTCACCACCTCATCTCCCGACCTGAGCCTGCTACCACTTGTCAAATTTCTGCATGCTCACATTTTCTAACTTCTTGGCATCTCTGTTTTGTGGGCATGCACCCACCATCAGATCATGACACGTGTCACAACCAACGAAGTATGTTTTCTATTTTTTCAAGATGGATGCTAGTGTAGCATTGTCATCTTCTATGATAGTTGTGTTTGTTTTTGCTTTAAATTCATTCTCAATAGCACCATGTTCCATACAACACTCAGGATTAATGATTATGTTCATGTACAAAAACATCTTCATTTCTCCATGCCTGATTAGTCTGATGCAATTAGTTGGGACCCAAAGTGGGTCCGGCTAAAAAAAATTCATTTCCAAATGACTAAAATGCAAAACTGACTTATTCACCCTCTGGCACTAATTTGAAATAAATTCGATCACTGAAAATGAACTAGAAACTCACTTTACATCTTTTTGCAAACTGTCAATTTGGTACTAGAAGGTTCGTTGACTGGCCTTAAAAACTGAACCAAACCTCCACCTAGGCTCTGAAATTTGACCCACTGATTCTCTGTTCCACACTTACACCTTGTCGAATCTCGTCTCATGATGAATTCGAGGTCAAAAAGATATTCATTGTCAAAGTTGACCTCTCAGAACTACCTGCAAGCAAACATATCAGAAAACACTAAACTGGGTTCGGAATTGGCTTCAAAAACTGGGTAAGTGAGCACATGGGGAGATGAAAACTGGGGCATTGGTTCTCTATCATGAGGACATTATAAAATTGGGATTTGGGCTCATGAAGAATAATAGGACGCAAATGGCGAGTGGTCAAAGTGGGCTTCTCGGATTTTGCAGATTGAAACAATGACAGAAAAACATTTTTTGCAAATGGAATTGACCTGGGAAAGTATGCAATTGGATTCGTCAACATCTAAAAATTGGCACACTTAAAGTATTTTTAGAGGACAACATAGTGGTACAATCCATTCGATCTCATCTATCATGGATTTCAAGATATGACATCATGAACAATAGTACCAAACAATTTGCACTTTATGACACAGTAAAAAGATAGAAATTGCATTTGGAATCGCGTTTGAAAATTGATCAAACAGATTCATCATAAGTTGAAATTTGAAACATAACAAGTCGCTGACATCTAAAATGCAATGCAAAAGGAATTTCATCATCTAGGTCAACTGGTCAAAAGTTGTAGCACGTCAAGTAGGGCTTCCCAGAATTTTGCACAAAGTGTATCAGCATGAAAACAATAAACTGCCAGCTTTGAGGGATTCAAAACCTAGTAAAAAATATTTGGAATGACTCAAAATCTGAAACATAGGCTCTCGGGTATGGACACTAAACATTCCCAAAGCAGTGAGTCATGAAACATTTCTAGGTGTGAGATATTCAATTGCAAACATAGCCTCCTGTCACTGTCTAACACTTACGATAAAATACAGATTCGAAATATGCTAAAAACGAGACCACACGAAATGGCTTAGAATGGTGATTTAACTTCATGGAACAGGTAAACACACTAAATGGAAGGTGTTAGAAGCATTGAAAACCTCTTAGGCCTCAAAAGTACAGCTAGGTACAATCTCATTTAAAAGCATTTATAGGGCTCAATTTTCTCAATGGTACTCAAAATTGACCATGCAATTTTTAGTCCCAATAGTGGCTCTATCTGGGGATGCATGTCCCTTGTGGGCATGGCAAGGATTCAGATCTCTGGAAGAAGCAGACCACACACCTGACAGCAAAAATTTCTCTCGAACAACTTTATTGAAAACATGGAAACTACAAAAACTACTATATACACACGATGAACCCGGGCCACCAAACTTCAGCAAAATTGTTTACCTCTATCATATACCTGATTTTCATTCCTTTCCTCATGAGGTAAACGAAAATTACATCTCATATCAGTTTCACCAATCAGATACACATCCTGAAACTCCACACTTAGTAAAACTAAATCTTCATTCTTACTTCCATAATGCATATAAAAACTTGCTTCATTCTCAATCATTTCCTCATTATGAAAATACTGATTAGAATGCTCAAACATATCAAACTGAAACTGAAACTCTTCTTTATTAGACAAGTCACACATGCCATCATTCTCAAATATGAAGGTTTCATATTTAACATAGGGAAAAGGATCACACACACCTTGAAGTTGTGTTTCCCTATGCATATCCGGATGGTACTATGAGAAACGATTTGATTGGTATTCACATATGTCATCCATATCGGAGTCTGAAACTAATCCATAATCTTCAAATGGTTCTTCACAATCAGCAAACAGATTAGTCTTCACGTCAGAAAGTTCATCATAAAATTCACTACAAGGTGCAAGAAAATTTTCAATAACCATCTCATCGAACACCTTGTCCTCATAATCACAATTAAAATGTTGATTAGTACATTCACTATCACATCCAAGAGAAGAATAAACTGATTTCTCACAGCAATATGACAATTCGTCATCATTTATACCCAACTCAACTAAATCTAAAAACTCAAAGTTCTCTTCAAACAGTGGGTTAATAACTCCATGTAGTGATCCTTGTTGAACATTTTGACAAAACATAAGTTGATCATCATCAGGATCTTCATCATACAAAGCGTTAGTATATACTTTAAAACCACTTCTCACACCACTGTCTTCATGGAGACTTTCAGCGTATGAAGAAAAGTCAAAATTATATGAAGACTCACTTGCTATTTCTTTTACTAGACATATAGTGTTCATAATAACATCCTTTTCATTATCTTGTTTAGGATAACCATTACAAATAGATCCTGATTCATTCCTAAACATCTCACTATATGCTGAATCTTTACTGTCTAATGTAAGAACACTTGACAACTCTTCACTGAAATCTTCATATTCAAACTCATTAGCATCAACTGACTTCACCATCTCTTTATCTTCATACTTTGTGGACAAATTACTTTCAAGTTTTTCATTGGCTAACTAATTTGTAAACACAAAAACTGAGATGCATTTTCTTTTTCAGATTCAGAAAAAGAATTCATACCTCTATTTTCATAAAAGTACTCACTTTCGTCATTGCTTTCTTCTTCCCAATCAACATCAAACTCATATGAAGGTGAATATATTTTGTCATTTTCCTCACTGTGATTCGAGTAACCACTCTGGTCATCTCCTTCATATGATGCCTCTTGATAATCCATTGGATCAACAACTTTGTTGTCATCATTTGAAACATGACTTTCAGTTTCTTCATACTCACATTGAGATAACTATCTTTCAAATTCAAAGTTAATAACACTTTCAACATGATGTAATCTCTCAATAAGATAATTCATTTCTTACCTATCTTGCTGATTAAGAAAATACATCTTACCCTCTACTGCTGAAACATCAGAAACATGTGAGCTTAGTTCTTTTGACTATGACTGGGATAAGCATAACTTACATTCTTCATCTTGTGTTATATCTCCATGACATGTTGGATCAGCAACATTAAGTTCATTATCAAAGAGATAACTTTCAGCCTTCTCACTTGCATAAGCCTGAGATCTAGGTGCAACAACCTCAAACTTTAAAACATTAGTAACATCATCATACACATAACTATCATGAGAAGCACTTGCTACTGTAACCAATGTTTGATTCGTAAAATGAACATAATGCTGAACCTGATCAAAGTCTGAAATATTACTTACTGCTATAGCATCATGAACATATGTGTTTCTATTTGCAACCAAACTATCCTCACTTATACACATATTCTGATCTGAATTTTCCACTTGATTGAAACCTACAACAAGGGTATTGATATGATTATTTGAAACTGAAGCATCAACACCATGCTCAAATTTTCTTTCATGACCATTATAACGGCAATCATTCATAGCAAAATGACCTCTAATCAACCCATACTTCAAATTATTCTCAATATCCCTAGCAGTCATAAAAGCCTGATATAATGTCTATGGTTCTTTATCCCTTAGTAGATAATTCATTTTCTTGTCAAATGCATCAAAGTAAATAGCTAAACACATTTGATCATCAGGTGTGTAACTCTCAGGGATTTCATTCAAAATTCTTGCAAATTTGATGTTAAATTGAGGGACAAGTTCATCACTCTCAATGTGAATCTTCAAGAACTTATCATAGGAATCAGATATGCTTACCCGTTCTCCAAATTGCTCCATGAAGGCAGAATGAAACTTACTCCAAGATGAAATAGAAAGTGCTAGTAAAAATGAAAACCAGTCTCTAGCATCTCCTTCCAAGGTTTGAACAAATAACTTCATGTGAACATCTTCATGAGCAATCTCATAGTCACCCATCAAATCACTAAATAATTCAACATGATGACTAGTTGAAACCGTATGGTTCCCACTAAACTTAGGTAATTTATTTCGGATGTCATTAGGAATGGCATTTGAAAAATCATGAATACCATTGAAACTTAATGGCATATACTGCTTGGTAGAAATGAATATAGAAACTTCACTAACCGGCTGCATATTAGGTGAAATAAAACTTGATATTTTTTTAAAGGTTCAAAACTCATTCACCATTAATACTTAGATTCACAACTTGTAGCAAATCTATACCCTTCTACCTATTTCAACTTCAAGCACACTTCACAAACTTAAATACAACCGACTGAAACTTGATCTAATGAAGTGTATAAAACCTTGAAACTATTCTCCTCTTCTTAGTGCTGAAACTTCACTTGACGGAGAACACATATGTAAAACTTACTTTCTTTCATGACAAGAAAAACATCATGAAAATGAAATACCTCAAGTGTTGCTGCATGAAACCACTAATATGTTGATTGGCCTGGTGCTGATCTCAATTCCTCACACCACTGATCATATCCTTTGTAGAGTCGCCATCTCCTTGAAGAGAATTGAATGAAATCACAAATGTGGTTCATTTTTTATCATTTCAAAACTTATGACAACATATCAAACAACACTTCTAAACTTATTGGTCATAAATTCATATATCTCTCTTCTTGTCTAAAACTTAACTTTTAGATCCACATTACCAAGCTGAAAACTCTTTGAAAACACTTATACATAACCGATCTACACTGGTTTAGAGATCCTTTAGAGAGTTGCCACTCACAATTGTGAGAAAGATTTAGAACATGATTCATAACATGACAGATCTAAATTGGATTTTTACTTTGTAGAAATTTGCAAGTCGTGAAACACTTAGAAGAGAGAAACCATTATTAAACAGTTTTGACTCTGAAATTACAACAATACTTTGCAAATAAAAATTGGCTGAATTGATTGAAGATTAACACCTTTTAGCAGTACAATTTACATTCAACCTCAAAGTTACTGCTGCAAATGGATAAAACTTAACTGGGGAACATGAAACCTTGCATACACAACTTGAATATGCACAATATATACCAAAGATTTCCAACTCCTTATCATTGAATTGGTGTTTGAAAACTTTGGAGGGTTTTCAATTATCCCACTGAGAAACTGACATATCTAGGGGCAGCTAACTCCCATTTTAAACATGCCATTTCTAACAACAGGCCAACTGTAAGGCACGATCCTTCTTCTACTTCAGGCTTTGCTAAACCTAGGTGGGTAGACCTCAGATTCAATTGATACTGTATCAATGCAAAAACATGTCCCTGAATCTATTAAGCAGATGAAATCCTTATATCTCCTAATTACTCATGAAATGACATAGATCTACAGTAGCTAAATGCAAATCTATGACATTCACAAGTTGAGTGAGGGTTAATTCCTTTCAGCCCACTATAAAACATGAAATACTAAAATGATTTTGATTAATAACGATTTGTGCAAATAACCTTCATATCAGCTTGCATCTGATTTAGTGATCAATGCCTTATTCATTGAAACATAGAGTCATTACCAACAGGATGACCTAACTAGATTGCATTACAATCAAGTTTGTTAACTGAAATCCCCAAATCCCATACTTATGCAATATCCCCTTCATGCACCCAGAAACCCTACTAGAATGATGAAGCATTTACTTGACTACTTGAGTCAAAAGCAACAAAGATCTGACATACAACTCATCCAAGCTGTCTTAAATCAAATGAACATTATCCATTTAATCCCAAAGTTAGTCCCTGGAAAGACTAAATACACAAATTGGTAACACAAAATGAAACTCTAAACAATTCACATGATCTAGCATCAAATTCCAGTACATTAGAATAGCAATACATGACAATGAAATGAAAATCTACACAGGGTGGATGTGTGGGCTTCACTGCTAGAGCCCAACTCAATAGTCATGAAGCAAAACCATCTACAATCCTGGTTTCAATAGTAAAATCACTGGAACCCTGCTGGTATTACGCAGAGAAAACTGCCAACAACCTTTACATGAAAGAGAAAGAATGATATAGGATGAAGGAATTCTCGGATCTGATATGTGCCTGACACGTGTCCACTTGAAATTCAATCTCCTACAACTGAAAAATCTCTTTCATCTTTCTACCTCTTTGATTTGATTTGGTTTCATCATTTTTTTGCTATTGATTAGAAAATATCTTTGTTGAAATGATAAAAACTTGTTGAGTCATCATAATCTGAAAATCAATTGAAATGCTTGGTAAAATTGAGGTTTTACTGAGTGAATTTGATTAGAATTTGACCTTAACTGCATTTTCACTTCCTTTTAGCCACATTCAGGTCATTACCTGACTAGAAAACACAACTGAACATTGATACCTAAATGTGGTTACCTATTAGGAAACTAAGAGAAAAACTCGAATAACATGAACACACTGCGTCCTATGCAAAAACTGACTTTAGAATCGAAAAGTTCGTGTTCTCCGGCTTTCGGTGATATATAACATCGCATACTTTTCCCATCGAAAACCTTCAGGATCTCATTTTGAAAAATGCTCCCCTGGTAGAAGGTTCATGCTTGCAAATGAATTTTTCAAAAATTTAAATGATTCTAAAGTAATAAATTTAGAAAAAGGCCCTTTTTAATTTAAAAGATTTGACGTACACATTTAAACCTGGGAGAAAATTAAAATATTTGGTATTTTAATTACTTTCATTTTTTCCTTTATCTCCATCTGGGTCAGATAAACTTTGACCTCTATGACACGTGGCAGCTTTTGATTCGTTATTTTTTTGCACGCTGTCACTTGACTGCCACATGGTGCTCAATTATTGGTTGACCTCAACCTGCCCGTCATGACCATGTGGCACTCACTCGCTTACCTACATTATTTAACGACCTTTCAACTCTGTTTTGCGGGCAAGTGCCAGCCATTGGATCTCGCCATGTGGCGAGATCTGACTACTACTATCAATTCGTTCTGGTTGTGCGACATGGCACACAACCATTGGCTGCGCAAATTACCACATCATCCGCTGACAGGGTCGCCACCTCATCTCCCGACTCGGGTCCGGTGCCACTTGTCAAATTTTTGCATGCCCACATTTTCTAACTTCCTTGCATCTCTGTTTTGCGGGCATGTGCCCACTGTTGGATCATGACATGTGTCACGATCTGGCACATCCTCTCAAACTGCTCTTTATTTCCTCTAACAGGGACCCGCTGTCATGTGTCCTAATCCTGCTTTCCCGTAATCTTTAACTGGCTCACACCTTCATTTTGTGGGCTTACGCCCATGGTCAATCTGTACACATGGCAAAATCTCGATGCGTCTCTATTTTTAGTGCCATGTCATTGTACTTGGATTTTCATTTAAAATTATGCTTACAAGTGACCCGCCAACTGACGTCATCCATAGCCAAGCTAAGCCATGGGGGCCCCACATGCATGTAGCCTTTCAAAAGGCTCTTCTCTTTAGACATTTCATATGAAGTGTAGAATTCTATTTAAACCCCTCATAACTCCCCCGCTTGGTGAATATGGGATAATTGTGGTAAGCTATTTCTGTGCACTTGTTTTGAAACGCCTTCCTGCTGTCATGAAAAAAAAAAATTTCACTCTTCCTTTGGCATGAACTGCAACTATAACAATACCTCCCTCCTTTTACTGGCGTGTTTCTTCATCTTTCAATGTTACGGTTAAATTGCATTTCATTCACTATGAAGCCTCCTGCAAACTCCAACAGCTGCCCCTGCTTTAGATGGAAGTCCTCTTTTTTGGCATAATTTGCCTTGATACCTCCTTTCAAACCGGCAGTTTCTCTTTATTAATGCCTGGCTTCTGTTATAAACTATTGGTGGGGCTCCTTAGATTGATGGCTGTTTTTTCCAATTCCAACGTGCTGCCCCCTCTCCTCAACATGCCGCCTTTGTTTTCCTTTTGCTATGTTGGTCTATCCCTTGCAACTTCCTGCTTCAGAAGTGTGGGGCTCTCTCTTTTGCTGGCGGTAATGTAACTTAGTTTGCATGGAGTGTTCTTCTTACACTGGTGTCTACTAGCTTGCTGCAAGTGTTGCTTTAACTTTCTTGGCTTTGTCTTCATTGCTTTGGCGTCTCTTTTTGGATGCATGGGTTGTCTTTGGCGTCCTCTGGTCTATGACTTGTAATGGCCTCTTTGCTCTGCCTGCCTCTACCATTTCTGAATGTTGTTGATGGATGGTTCAATAACTAATCTATCATTTGCTACGACCTTCAGCACTTCCAATGTATCATTGTGCTCCAAGTTGAACATACACACCCTTTTGAAGCACGTATGTATTTTCAATCTTTCCAATGATGTCTATCGTTCTAAAAATTTTGTTGTATCCAATTTGTTGTAGCCAACCAATGCAAGCTTCAAGTGGACTGCTCTTTTCCTTAGGCATGAACCTCCTTTTAACACCGTCCCCTGCTCTTTGTTTATTTCTTTATAGCCGTAGTTTTCTTCAAAACATGGACACTCTTTTAATTGTATGCAAATGATCTTTGTCTTGGTCAGCTTTGCAAAGGTGGATATCTATCAATATTTGTATTTGGCTGCTTGGCAAGAATGTCATGATTATGAAATGGAATGACGCCAGAGGAATCATGTGCATGAGATTTCCCATTGGCGGCATGGAGTTTCCTCTTTCATTTCAACATCTTTGTATGCCTCCTTTCCTTATCTTGTATTCTGCAACCCTTGCCTCAGTTTGACACATTATAGGTGACGTGCCGAACTATAAAAGAAATGCTTGAAAAGGCTCTTTTAATTTGGCTTATCACATGCGTACTAAAGATTGATACTATAAGAAGCCTCTTGCATCACTTGCAATGAATTCCATCCCTAGTGATCTGACCATGCTTCACTATACTATTACTATTTTTATCCAAGTATTGTATTGGCTCACCCTTAGACAAAATACGAGCATCTATCAACCAACGAAGTGCAGTCCTTTTACTTGAAAAGGAAATACCCCTTTGACCTTTCGAATGAGAATCCCTTTTGCCAGAGCTGCGAATTGACATGGTACATCCACCTTTAAGAGATTTATTTTTTCTCTTGAAGAAAACATGTTTTTCTCACTCAAGCTTATTTTTAGTAAACAAATCTCATGGATCCTTCACAACCAACGAAGTATGCTTTCTATTTTTTCAAGATGGATGCTAGTGTAGCATTGTCATCTTCTATGATAGCTATGTTTGTTTTTGCTTTAAATTCATTCTCAATAGCACCATGTTCCATACAACACTCGGGATTAATGATTATGTTCATGTACAAAAACATCTTCATTTCCCATGCCTGATTAGTCTGATGCAATTAGTTGGGACCCAAAGTGGGTCCGGCTAAAAAAAATTTCGTTTCCAAATGACTGAAATGCAAAACTGACTTATTCACCCTCTGGCACTAATTTGAAATAAATTCGATCACTGAAAATGAACTGGAAACTCACTTTACATCTTTTTGCAAACTATCAATTTGGCCCAGGCTCTGAAATTTGACCCACTGATTCTCTATTCCACACTTACACCCTGTCAAATCTCGTCTCATGATGAATTCAGGGTCAAAAAGATATTCATTGTCGAAGTTGACCTCTCAGAACTACCTACAAGCAAACATATCAGAAAACACTAAACTGGGTTCAGAATTGGCTTCAAAAACTAGGTAAACGAGCACATGGGGAGATGAAAACAGGGGCATTGGTTCTCTGTCATGAGGACATTATAAAATTGGGATTTGAGCTCATGACAAATAATAGGATGCAAATGGCGAGCTGTCAAAGTGGGCTTCTTGGATTTTTGCAGATTGAAACAATGACAGAAAAACATTTTTTGTAAATGGAATTGACCTACGAAAGTATGCAAATGGATTCCTCAAGACCTAAAAATTGGCACACTTAAAATATTTTTAGAGGACAACATAGTGGTACAATCCATTCGATCTCATCTATCACGAATTTCAAGATATGACATCACAAACAGGGGTACCAAACAATCTGCACTTAATGACACCAGTAAAAAGATAGAAATTGCATTTGGAATCGCATTTGAAAACTGATCAAACGGATTCATCATAACTTGGAACTTGAAACATAACAAGTCCCTAACATCTAGAATGCAACGCAAAAGGAATTTCATCATCTAGGTCAACTGGTCAAACGTTGTAGCACATCAAATAGGGCTTCCCTGAATTTTGCACAGTGTATCAACATGAAAATAGTAAATTATCAACTTTGAGGGATTCAAAATGACTTGAGATCTGAAACATAGGCTCTCGGATATGGACACTTAACATTCTTGAAGCGGTGAGTCATTAAACATTTCTAGGTTCGAGATATTCAGTTGCAAACATAACCTCCTGTCACTGTCTGACACATGATAAAATGTAGATTTGAAATATGCTAAAAATGAGACCTCACAAAATGGCTCAGAATGGCGATTTAACTTCATAGAATAGGTAAAAGCACTGAATGGAAGGTGTTAGAAGCATTGAACACCTCTTAGGCCTCAAAAGTACAGCTAGGTACAATCTCATTGAAAAGCATTTATAGGGCTCAATTTTCTCAATGGTACTCAAAATTGACCATGCAATTTTTAGTCCCAACACACCTGAGCTTGAATCTTTGTTGGCAAAGTTTCAAGACATTATTTGTAACAATGTACCTGATGGTTTACCACAAGTGAGAAGCATAACTCTTTGTATGGATTTGATATGTTGAGCTAGTTTGTCTAATAAAGCAATACATAGATTAGCACTTGATGAAAAGTCTGAATTGAATAGACAAGTGCATGAATTGCTTGAGAAAGGTTTTATTGGAGAGAGATTGAGTGATTGTGGGATGCCTATTGTGTTAGAACCTAAAAAGAATGGGGAATGGAGAATGTGCAATGATTCTAATGCTATAATCAAGATAACAAGGAAATATAGATTTCCTTTGCCTAGGATGGATGACATAATGGATAGTTTAAGTGGAGCGGAGTATTTTACAAAGATTGATTTAAAAAGTGGATATCATCATATTAGAATCAAAGAAAGAGATGAACGGAAAACTACTTTTAAGACTAGTGATTATATGTATTAGTGGTTGGTTATGAATTTTGGTTTAACTAATGTGCCTAATACTTTTATGAGGCCGATAAATGAAGTCCTTAAGTAATTCTTGGGTAAGTTTGTGATTGTATATCTTGATGACATTCTAATATCCAATAAAACTAAAGAAGAGCATTTTGAAAATACCATACAAGTATTGTAAAAATTGAAGGAGGATAAATTGCTAATTAATTCGAAGAAATGTTCATTCATGAAAGAAGAAATTGTGTATCTTGGTTTTGTGATTTCAGCCAATGATTTGGAGATGGACCCTAAAAAGTTAAAATTTATTCTTGATTGGCCTATACCTAAAAATGTTTGAGAGCTAAGATAATTTCATGGATTGGCAAGTTTTTATAGCATGTGTATCAGAAATTTTAGTTCTATTTGTAATCCTATGACTAAGACAATGAGAGGAGATAAGAAGGATTTCAAATGAACAAATGTAGCAAAAAAGAGTTTTGAAACATTAAAACAAAAGATTACAGGATTTCTTACACTTGCTTTGCCATATTTCCTTAAAGTTTTTTGTTTTGAATGTGATGCTAGTGTAAGTGCCATTAGAGTTGTTTTGTGATAAATTGAATGATACTTAGAGAAAATATTTAGTTTATGAAGACACCACGCAATCTTACCACTTCCTTAAAAAAAATTTAGCCACATGTATTGCATCAGTTGTCTTCTTACAAGGTATGAAATGAGTCATTTTGGAAATTATATCAACTACTACCAAAATAGAATCATTGCCTCACTAAGGTCTGGCCAATCCAAGTACAAAATCCATATTGATATCTTCCCAAGGCTTACTAGGTATAGGCAATGGTGAATACAGTCCCAAACTTTGACTAGTTTTTTTTGTTGTTTGACAAATTCTACAACTTCCCACCATCTTTTTGCATCCTTATAAATTTGCGGCCAAACCATCTATCTGAAATCAACTTCATTGTCTTAATAAGCCCTAAATGTCTTGGAAATCAGCTAATATGCTTCTTCTTCATGATATTCTCTCTCATAGATCCTCTATGTATACACAATTGTGTTTCTTTAAACAACATACCTTCCTAAATGAAATAATTAGTTCACTTATCTCTCACCATTTGATCTTTACAGTCTTTCCAATATTTTGCAAAATCAGGAATAGTATCCTACATTAAAACCAAGTACTTGAATTTTCATTTTTGTCGTTGAATTCCTTCTTCTGCTCAAAGCATCAACAACCTTGTTAATTGTCCTCTCTTATATTTTAATGAAAAAGGAAAGTTCTGCAAAAACTCAACCAACTTCACGTGTCTTTGATTCAATTTATTGTAACTTCCCAAGTACTACAAATCTTTATGGTCAGTATACAAAACAAATATTTTAGGAATCAAATAATGTCTCCATTTCTTCAAAGCATGAATAATAGCATAGAATTGCTAATCATTAATTGAGTATTTTGTCTTAGCATCATTTAATTTTTCACTAAAGAAATCTACAACTCTTCCTTCTTGACCAAAAATAGCTACAATGGAACTTCCACTAGCATTACATTTAACTTGAAAAACTATACTAAACCCAGGCAAAGCAAGTGTAGATAATGTTAGAAATTAAAGTCAACCAAGATAATTGAGGGGAGGGGGGGGTTGAATCAATTATGAGATCAATATAACTTTTATCAACCTTATTAAACCTTAAACATGTGAACAATATAATAAAAAACCATAAGAAGATACAGATACACAATAACACTAGATATGTTTATTAGGGAAACACTTGATCAGAGGGGAAACCTTGGTGGGGATGGTACCCATAAAATGATGTGCTAATATAGAACTTCCTTGTAAGAGGATGGACTCTGTTAGGAGCCAATAAAATACATTAAGTTCATATTAGTCCATATTTGGAGACTTTGAATCCCTGTTAGGAGATTCAAACCATGTTAGAAGTTGTGCCAACTATGTTAGGAGTTTTAGAAGACACGTGGACCCACTGTCCAAACATCTTCAAGGGCAAGATCACCAAACTCACTTTCCAATTGGCCTCAATATTATTCATTTCAAAATAATGGAAATTAAATTGATCTCCACAATTTGGACCCTTTTTCTATCCTCTTAACATACAAATCGCACAAAAAATACCTTCTTTGATCTCAATACCATATCTTCAAATTTGTATCACATTGATCTCTTTGATCACTCACATGCATTTACCCACTTCACATATTACTTGATTAGCTAGAAAATTTCACACATTGCACACTTCACCACAATGAAAATAACTTTCCTTTATACCATATCCTTAAAATATTTCTTTGAGTCGGTTTTGAAGCTTTCCCAATTAATTATAATAGGACCTTATTAAGATATTACAATTCATTACATATTTTCACAGTTACAAAACATTGTTAGCTCATATTACATACAACTTCTCAAACATATAACCTTGGAACTTATGCACTCATTGATGTCATCATCAGGTTGTCTACTGTCATTGTCTAATTTCTCTTGTCATGATTTTATCTTTGTTAAGAGATACAATCCAAACACCAAAAACCACTTGTAAGGTACTCTGTCTACACACTGTCCTCTATAAATCATAAATATCTTTCTCATGTCTTCAACTTGGTACACACACACTTGTCCACATCATTAGTGCATACTATAGAACATATCCTCAATTGCAGTTGACCTCATCATCAATACACAGTCTATACAACCTCATTCTATATCTTCTAGTATGCCAATCTTTACAAAAATAATACTATATTGACATCAATGAAAAAAACAATCATGAATGCAACACATCAATCATGCTAACAATCTCTGAATCTATTCTATCAATGCTTAGGATACTCCCCCAAAGGAATACCATCAACATTCATGCTAACAATCTCTTGCTTTTCCATTAATGGCAACATAGATGAAAACATCTTAGTTCCAAGAATACAAAATCCAACTATGCTAGTGTTGTTGCTTTCTTGTTTTCAAATCCTCTTCATCAATCAAATTTGAAACTCATGAATAACTCTCCATCTATGCTTCCTAATTCTTACATGGATGACATCAATTGTTCACACTTTTCCCCTATTGATATACTTCCCTATTGACATCAATACCTCATGAACAACTCTCCCCCATACATTATCTCCCTCATATAAATCTCCCACATACTATCAAAAGATGGTTCTCATGCAATCTCTCCCCCATTAACATCAATGACAAAGGCATCATTATGTCAATCAACTTCTCAAATTTTTCAACCATCTCAAGTGTCCAAAGATATTGTTGAATACCAACTACCAAGAGTCCTTGATGGCTCTGATCAACTACAGATACTTCCCCATACATGAAGCATCAATATGTGGTCCAAATAAACAATAGTATTATGTATCACTAGACTGATGCACTCTTTGCATCATCTATTTAGAAGAAGGAAGGGGCATAATCCCAAGCATACCTCATAAATATTGAAACATATCCTTGGGAAAAGGCTTCGTAAAAATATCTACATATACTCTTTTGTATTCACCTACTCTAATCTAATTTCTTTCTATAATTTTCTCTCTCAGAACATGATACTTAATAGATGTATGCTTAGTCTTAGAATGTAATACATGATTCTTATACATACTCACTGTACTTGTGTTATCACAATGTATGAAAATTGGTTCTAAAAATTCTATCCCAATATCCTTTGACATCTAATTCATCCATATGATTTGATTGCAATTTTTTTTTTTTTGCTACATATTCTTCATCTATTGTACTCTATGAAATACAATCTTGTTTCTTTCTCAACCAAGAAAACAATCTTCTTCCAAGGAAAAATACTCCACCACGTTGTACTCTTTTTGTCATTCATATTTCCTACCCAATCCACATTAGCATATGCACATAGAGTAAAGTCATTTTATTTTTCATACCACAACCCAAAATCAAGTGTATCCTAAAAATATCTAAATATTCTCTTTACTGTTGCATAGTGTGATTCCTTTGGGTCTTCTTGAAATATTGCTACTATGCCAATTGCATTTTCTATATATGGTCTTGTGTGAGCTAGATATTGCAAACCTCCAGTCATGGATATGTACTTCTCTCAATTGTAGGTGTCTCATCTTTTCTAGATAGCTTGTGACTAGTTATCATAAGTGTACTAATAGGCTTACAACTTTCCAAGACAAATCTCTTCAACAAATATTTCAAGTACTTAGTCTATGATAGGAAAATACCATCACTATTCTAGACAATTTGTAAACCTAAAAAATATTTAATCTCACCTATAATATTCATCTCAAATTCGTTTACCGATAATAAAAAAATACTCATCTCAAATTCATTATTCATTTCATCGGCAAATTTGTCACTTGTTTCTTCATTACCTCCAAATATTATGTCATCCACAAAAATCACAATAATCAACAATCCATATTTAATTTATTTCAAATACAAATTACTATTTACAGTACCTTTAGTGAATCCTAGTTTTTCCAAATACTTGTTTAGCCTCAGATACCAAGTTCTAGGTGCTTGCTTTAGTCCATACACCACTTTCTTCAACTTGCATACCATGCCTCCTATTGTCAAAGGAAATTCTTCAGGCTTCTCAATGTATAATTCTACTTCAAGTTCTCTATTCATAAATACTAACTTCTCAGCCATCTGATATACTTTGAACTTTTCAATTGCTTCATAAGCTAGGAACATCCAAACTTCTTCAATTCTGGCAATAGGGAAAAATGTCTCTTCATAGTCTATACATTCTTGTTATGAATATTCTTTACATACAAATATTTCTTTATTTCTCACAACCTCACCTTGTTAATTTATCTTGATTCTAAAGACCCTCTTAGTGCTTATAACATTCTTTTCTTTAGGTCTAGGAACCTATTCCCTTGTCTCATTCTTCTCAATCTTATCTAGTTCTTCCTTGACTACTTGAGTCTAACGATCATCCTTGCATGACTCATCTACACTCTTTGGTTCAACTTGAGAAATCAAACACAATTACTCTTGAAAATTTTGCTTCTTTTCATAATTATTTTTTCTTTATTTCCAATAATTTGATTAGCAGGGTGATTCTATTGGTAATATGGATAGACAGATGTCTTGATAGTTGTCATTTATGGCACAAGTATTCAGCATTTCATTTATGCATTTAGAGTTAGAAAATTGTCTAAGTGTTGGATAGTTTGTAGCAACTTAGAGACAGATGTGATGAGTATAGATGACTCATTTAGAGTTAGCTTATGTGTAGTTGGGGAAAGGTCTATGATAGTGTCATGATGACATGTGCTAGTGCGTAGATGTATATAGGCAATACAACATGAGTTATGAGTTATGTGTGTTAAGGTAGTGGGCTCTTCTTGCATACATTGTATTTGATCTACCAACTCCTAACATGGTTGAGGCTTCTAACAAGGCCTAGTCCTCTAACAAGGACTCAAGGCACTATATGTACTCCATAGACTCCTAATAGGATCAATACCTTTAACGTGATTCTTTTGTTTAGTGGATCATCTAGTGGGTATCATACCAGTCCAGGGTTTCCCTTGGCTAGTTTTTCCCTAGTTAAAAAATAATGATGTTATGAGTTCTCTATGTACATGGTTATATTTACTATTCAACATTGTTGGTATACATTCATATGCAAGTTATAAAGTAATTAACAATATTTAATTGTGGGCAAAAGTTTGTAGAATATTGATTCACCCCACACCTCCCCCCTCCTCAATCTCAATATTATCTATTTTTAACAATTGGTATCAGTGTACAATTACTCTAAAGAAGTTTAATAGCTTGAGTAAGATCCCTATGAATATGGAACAGTTAAAGAAAAATCTTGAAGAAGATCTTGAATAGATTGACCTTCTTATAGAAGAAAGAGATAACCTGAAAGATAGGTATGAAGATGCAAAAGTCTACATTGGAAAAATAAAGGACAAGATTGATGATCTAAAATCTGGCAAGGAATTAATTATGTACACTAGTGACAATAATGAAGTAGGAAATCTTAAGAAAGAAAATGAGATATTGAAACATGAATTGAAAATTGTTGAACCTAAGTTGAGTCTTAAGAAAGATGGTAGTAAGAGTGGACTTGAACTACAAAATGGAAATGCAAACCTTAGATCCCAGTTGAGTCAAGTAACATCTAAATTAGATACTATCAAGATTGAGCATGTAGAATTAGAAAAGTACAATAGCATTATTAAAGGAGAATTGACACAAGCTAAGTAGTAGTTAGAGAAACTTATTCTAATAGTGAGAATATTGTTGAACATATATTTCACTAGAGACCTTCTTATGATAAGATAGGACTTGGATATCTTATTGGAGAGAAATTGGCCAAGAAAGTTGAAATTAGAAGAGAACCAAATCCAGTTATGGATTCCCTTAAAGAATCTAATCTGAGTAAGGTAGAATCAAGTACATGTATTGAAGTATCAAAAGAGATTCAATTAGTTGATTTGTTAGCAAAACATGATGAACGTAAGAAAACAAAGCAAGTTGATAAAGTAAGACATGAATTTAGAGGTAGATGTCTCATATGCAACAAAGTTGGTCATATGAAAAGAGATTGTATAGGTAAGTCTTTTAAACCTATTACTAATTTCTATTGTTATAATTGTCATGGTTATGGATGTAAAGTAGTAGATTGTAAGAAACCTAAGTTTGATGGTAATAATGCAAATAATAGAATGTTTAGGAACGTTAACCCTGTAGATAATGAATGAGGGAGATTACAAGGAAAATCCAATGATGGAGAGTGACCTAATGGAGAAATCAACCAGTTTGTGTGTTACAAGTGTAACAAACTTGGACACATTGCAAGGAATTGGAGCACCTGAAAGTCAGAATGGAACCAATCAGAGAAGAAATACACCTGTATGTCAATTATGTAATAATTGCAGACACATTGTGAGATATTACAGAATGGATAGAAGAAACTTCAATAGGAATCCTAACTATATAAGGAACAAAAACATAAATGACAGAAGGAATGGAAATGGTAGTAATAATAGTCAGAAGGAAGTAGTCAAGGAACATGTTGATGAATTCAAAGAGGCATTTGTAAAAGCTAAGGACCTAGAAAGCTCTTATACAATTTTGGATGAACAATATTTTGATGCACCTGATGAGACATTGAAGTCATAAATTGTTTGTGACTCATCCTACCTAAATTAAGTAGTTTCAAGTGAGCTAAAGTGTCAATTGGTTAGAACTTATGTTAGAGAGAGAATTGGAAGTTGTGCAGTTAACAAAAGGTAGAGAACATAGAGAGGAAGCTATGATCAAGTATGCAAGCTTAGATATGATCATAGTAAGTGGGAATTTAGAAAACAAGTTTACTGGTGAACAAAGACAATATTTGAATTTGTGGTAGATACACATTTAATGCGTAGTAGCGATTTGAAATTATTTTATCATAAACAAGATTGTGAGTACCATTTGTTCATGCAAAGTTTCTTGAATGAATTAAAGAGCTATTTGACAGAGATTTCAAGTGTGAAAATAATTTCTTGAAGCACAAAGTTAAAAATGCCCTAAAATGTGATTTTAAGGTATTTTTTGGAGCTAAAACTAAGTTTTTGAGTGCATACAGTGGAATTGCAATGGCTAATTAGATAGTTTATAATGTGAGTGAAAGGCCATGGTATGTATTCAAGAAACATATGTTTGTTTCACTTATGAATATCCTGTTGAGCACATTTTTGCAAGTTATGAAGAATGTGCTTCATGTTGATGACATCAAGAGCTATATACATTGTAAGATTGAGAGAATAGGTGATGACGATATACACAAGGACTTAGAGATTATGTGTAACAATGACCTATCCTTGAAGTATGAGTATGCATACCTGAGCAATTAAATTTGGTAAAGTATATATTTTATACGAAGTTTGACAACAATGGTTGGACCCAAATCATTCTAAGTAGGGTACCTGATGATATGTTTTGATTAGGTGATGCACAAGTTAAAATTGATAATGACCTAATTCACAAGGTCATGTGATTGAGTAAAGAGGGATGTAATCCCATAAATGAGAAGAATGTAAGGAAGATGGTTGAGACAAACCTAAATACAATATTTGATGGAAGGAACATGAAGGTAGATTCAATTCAAGACAAAAGAGTGAAATTATTGAGCAAGATATTAGGGTACAAATTTAACCATGGTTCAAGGGTTAACTCAGTACCAGCTAGATTGTTACATGTAGCCTATGTAATGGAAATTGAAGGAAGAAAAGTAAATTTATGTGAGATTATCATAGTGTAGTTTTTAGATAACATTGCAAAAGTGAAGAAGACAAAGATTGCAATCTTCATATTTGAGTCCTCATTGACTTATTTTTTCTTTTATGCAACAAGGAAGTTCCCAGGAGTGACAAATAGGGATAGCAATGAGTGCACATTGAACTTGGTGACTCAATGCTATAGATCAAAGTTGGAGAATGTCAAAGATGATGACATTGATAGAATAATGAAGAGTTTTTGGACTAAAATGAAATAGATGTACATAAAACCTCCCTTCATAGTAGAGAAGTACAAGAATGATTTATGCTTCATGGTAGAGATGGAATACACATGCATGGAAGATGTGGAACCAAGGGTTAAATTCATAGAGCCCGTGGGATATGAGATGAGCACAAAGCTTATAGAAGGGTATGTACATATCATACTTTAATCTGAGAGGGACATTGAATGCCCTATATGGGGAACCTATGATGAGAATATGAGAATAGTTCTGAACTGTATAACAAGGAAAGTAACAAGAAAGTGGAGAAATTAATTGATTCCATCCTTAAGGAATTAGGTATGACCCGAGAAGATTTCAATGAGGTGAAGGGAATTACACTAGAGATGAAGACAAATAGGCAATATGAACTGCTAGCAGAAACTCCTATTGTTGTTGTAGGAACTTTAGAAGGTGTAACCATTGCACAACCCCTTAGTACACCATATGCATCAGTTGTGCAAGTGTAACTAGTAAGGTCAAGGAGTGATCAACCTAGAAGGTAGTCAAAGGTGGAATCACCTATTGCATAGAGGAAATCAGAGAGATTGGTGAAGGTTAAACAAGAACCTACACCATCCACCAAGAAAAGGGTCAATCAGACCACGAACATACTAGGAAAGAGAAGAAAGACACTGCAAGTTAGTGATTTTGAAGAATCTAAGGATGAAGTTGAAGATAGGCTAGTGGAACAAGCAGTGCAGGAAGGCAGTACTCTAGTAGTCAAGAAAGCATGGAAACCTAAGATAGAAAACCTTTACATGCAAATTATTAATTATGATAATTTTGTACAGTCAAACAAGTATTATAGTTTGTACAATAATATGGATAGAAGGCAATTAGAGAATACCATAGTAAGGAACATGATACTATGAAATAAGAGATTTGACAGTATACAAATTAAGATTCTAGAAGATCTACTTAATAGGTTGTTAAATAGAAAGAAGAGAGTTTTGAAAGAAGACAACTTGAGAATAACAATGTTCAACAAGTTGTGTGAAACCAGCTCCAAAGAGGACTCTGACAAAATTTTGAAAGGTATTGAGCCCTTTCTCAAGAACTAAAGAAGAGGGATTCTTCTAATGGGAGGCAATTATGAGGATGTTAGAAAGGAAATAGAGGAGGCAATTTTAAAATTCATGACCTTAGTGCTAGAGGTGAGTGCACAACCCAAAGCTGAGAGCCAAGTGTATGTACAAGCCAGTACATCTTCCACTAATAAGGAATAAATAAAGGAGATACAATAGGCATTTGGAAAAACCATTATTGGCAATATCATAGCATATATCAGCTTTGATGATGATGAAGAAGAGTAAAAGAAGGAAGAGGCTGAGAAGAAGAGAAAAGAAGTGGAAGAAGAAGAAAAGGAGGAGGAGAAGAAAAAGTTATAAGGAGAAAGGAAGAAGTAAGAACAAGAGGTAAGGAAGAAGAAAGAAGAAGAGGAGAGAAAGGAGGAGGAGAAAAATAAAAAGAAAGAGGAAGATAAAATGAAGAAGAAAGGAGAGGAAGAGCAAAGGAAGAAAGCCAAGCACTAGGTGAGAAATTGGAAGAAGAGAAGAAGAAAGCCAAACAAGGAAAGAAGATTGCAGTTAACTCCACTCCAGTTGTAACTCCTATGATAGTAGTTGGAACAACAATAGTAGCAATGGCATCTGATGATGATGATGATCAAAAGAGATTGATAAGCTCATTGAGAAAATTGTTTGAAAAGAACAAATTAGTAAAGTCTTTGGAGAAAACACTGACAAAAGTCTTGGACTAAATGCAGAAGATAGTTACCGCAACTATTGCCATTCCAGACTTGCAATCTAAGGCCAAAAAACTTGTAAAGACCTTTGATGAGGAATTTATAACTTTAGTTGAGGTAGCATCAGCACAAGCTTAGGCCAAGCATGATGCAACATTATTTGACACAATGTGCACAAATGTGAGAAATGATTTGAAGGTACTGGATGTAAGCATCAAGGAACTTAGGAAATAGATTAATGAAGATAAGAAGTTGTATGGAAAATGTGCATTATCACACAAGTACCTGATAGACTTTGAGAGTTAGATAAAGGGTAAGATGAGTGAACTTAAAAAACTCACTACAAAAGCGTAACTTCCAAATACCAATATTGAAGAATGTGGAACAAAAGTAGAGAAGATCCATGGTATGATTTGAAGCTTGGAATTAGATAAGGAGAAGACACCAAAAAGGTTCTCTAGTCTTAGAGAAGCCTTGTCTCCAAAGATTGGCATTTTGCAAAGGCCATTAGAGGAATGTCATTCAGTAAAGACTTCCTATAACAAGTTTGTCTATACTAACTTGAGCACAGTTGAATTGGCATCCTATGCACTATGTGCACTACTCAATATCTCTAATACAATGAAGTTGAACTAGAAGAAGGAAGTGGGTAGGCTAAAACTTATTTATGCAGATTGTTTTTCTAGGATAACAAGTTGATTAGCAGCAGACCACCCAATTTTTGGATACAGTTTTTGACACCTTTGTCATTGATGTCAAAGGGGGAGTAATATGTAAAGGAAATTTTTTTGTATGTATTGTATATGTAAGGGGGAGTACACTTATGTATCAATGAAAATGAGTGATAAGGAACGTAATGATCCATCAAAACATGAATAAAATTGTTATGTTTTGAAGGCAATTTTGTGTAGTTACTTTTATTTGTTTTTGTTATTGATAACATCATTTTGGGACTTAGGAAAATTTTCCAAATGTTTCCATCAATGCCAAAGGGGGAGATTGTTGACAATGTGGTTAGACAGATGTCTTGATAGTTGTCATTTATGGCAACATGTATTCAACATTTCATTTATGCATTTACAGTTAGAAAAGTGTCTAAGTGTTAGACAGTTTGTAGCAACTCAGAGACATATGTGATGAGTGTGAACAACTCATTAAGAGTTAGCTTATGTGCAGTTGAGGAAAGATCTATGATAGTGTCATGATGATGTGTGTCAGTGTGCAACTGTATATGGTTAGTACACCATGAGTTATGATTGAAATACAAATATGGGTATTTGACAAAGCATAGAAAAGAATTGAGTTGTACGACTTAAGGAATTATTTTGTTAGCAAAATAATTACTAAGTCATGATGAGTTGACTTTGTGGATGTTTTTTATTAAGAAAAATAGGTTTTAAAGGGGTCTTGGAACCCTACAATAGAAAAATAAAAACCTAGATATAGCACTTAAAGTACCATTAGCATAAAATCCACTAACAAAAACAATAGAATCCCATAGTAAAACAAGAAACAACATAAAAATAGGGAAGCAGAGCAAAAAAAACAAGACAAGCCCAAAAAGGCAGGAGAAAGGCTCAAGAAATATCTCTGAGGATATCCATAGCCCGAATCTCTAGCTCAGTCATTCTTCCAGCTACCTCTTTTAGGTTTGAAAGATATTTCTGAGGTTCTTGGATATCCTTTTCCTTTGTGTTAGATTTGGTTCTCTTTCTCGAACCATCCTCCAAAGTCTTATCCTTCCCACTATTAGAAGATTGGTCATCCTCCTTACTATCCCTATGTTCTTCAAGTTTGTTTATGAACAACTTTATGTTATCATTTGATTCTTTTAGAATGTTATAGCTTTGCTCAACAATTCTCTACAGAGTGCCCTCATTAGTTTGAACTCTACTCTTCACTTCCTCCACTCTGTTATCCTCCTTTGTTTTCCTATTCTGCATGCAACAATTATCCCTTTCTAGTCTACCCACTCTATATTTGAGGTCCTGGATTTCATGGAAAGTCCATTTAGTGGTTTGATAACTATGTATAGCACTATTTTTAGCATTATTAAGCACATCCATATGAGGGTTTTCCTTTGTGGTGTCACTCAAAATAACAAGGGAGGGTCAATCAACTCCTCTATTTGAATTTTTACCTCCTTATTCTCCTTAACCATAATTTTTATCATCTCTCTCTTGAGTCCCATCCTCCCCAAAATATTATCAAAATTTCTCCAAACCACTTTCCTATCTTTGCCCAAAATCTTACATGTGTACTGGCTAGATCCATATTCCTCAAATTCTTGCTCCTTCTTTACCTCACTCCCTTACTTCTTATCTTCCTCATCGCTATCCTTCCCCTCCTTCTACTTTTCCTCTTTTGAGTTGATATCTCTCCCTCTTTTCAACCTCCTATTATGCTTGCCCTCAAAATCTTCATCTCTGTTGGTAGGCATCTTAATACTGATGTTTCTCTTTCCACTCGTCCTCTCATTACTTCCTCCCTCTGGGATTGTATTCCTCCCTAGCAGTGTTATCTCCCTCTATGCCCATGCCCTCCATCCTCTCATTGTATTCTCTATCAGAAGAAATCTCAAGCCCTGTATAGGTTCATTACTATCCTTTTTCCCTATTTTCTTCACATTGATTCTCTTTTTCCCCTTTTTGTGTTGTGGGGTGGCATCCTCCTCCATATCTGAATGCATGTCTTGACTATCCTCAGTATCAAATGGGGTTTAATTCTCTCCCAACTCATCCAAGTCAACTTTACCCTCCTTCTCCATCTTCCTATTCACAATTTCTTTCCCTATAGACCTAGCCTTAAAAAAATCATAAATTAACAACAAAAGCCCCTCATGGAAGGTAGGATTACTAGTGTGCTTCTCCCTTTAGTCATTAATAGAGGAATATAGGAAAAAAGGAATAGAAATCTTCACCCCATACCTAAAGTGATTAAGAAGCATGAAATGTTGAGTGCAGAGACAATCGAATCTCGTGTCGAGGGACATGTACTTGATAATGACCCTAAACAAAAACCTCCATAGAAACTTGATAGATCTCAACAAATATTAGGTGCTTCTCTTCACTAAAGCCTTCTTTTCCTCCACATCCTTGGTAAATTCAATCATCACCTGCCCAAAAATTTGTCTATCTCTATAGAATTTCTTCCAAATAATGGATATTCCAATCACCGCATAAATAACCTCCTCTGTCATCATAAAATCCACTCCATCAATCTTAACACTCCCCTCATTCTAGCTCTTGACCATACTATGTGTAACAGAGGGTTTCCACCCATGAAGTTGCTTAATAAAAGTAGTAACATCACTTTTTTTCAAAATTCTCCACACCTTAGAGCATTGGCACCACTTCTCTGCTTCATCCTCAGGTTCCCTCGTATGTCTTTCCCCAACCATGCTTTCATTCTCTCTTCAAGCTTAACTTCTAATAGTGATGTGCTTCGAAGGTTGTTTCCTATTAATATGATTTGTTTTCACAAAACACCTTTTTCACTTTGTGTACTTTATGCCCAAAATTGAACCTCAAAGTGTGATGATGGAAAAAATTAAAGTGATTCATGTTTTGGCTATCATACTTACAACCATATTTTGGCACATTTTCCATAGAATGTAACCTTTCATAATTAACCTTTAATGCTTCCCAATCTACTCAAGATCTTCTCCCTTTATATCATCTCATAAATTTTTGGCAGAATAGTGTGCTTGTTCTTCCATGTTTTCAATTCATCATTCTTGACTGCCTAGTTTGCCAACCTATCAGCCACTTGATTGGCTTCCCTATACTCATGAGCCATGTATATATTATCAAAAGACATAAGGATCTGAATGCACTCTTTAATAATATTCACAATCATCCACATAGGCTCATTCTTCTCAATAAGAAAGTCTACAATATTCTTGGAGTCTCCTTCAAGCCATAGATTTCTGACTCCCATGTCTCGAGTCAGTTTGAGGGTTTGATGAGCCATAGATGCCTCTGCATAATGGTTAGTTTGCATACCCAGAGGTGTCGAGATAGTAGCAATACCTTTTCCATGGGTATTTGTGATGATTCCACCCACCCCAACCTTGCTAGGGTTGCCTTTGGTAGGCCCATCAAAGTTAGCTTTACACCAATCCTCAGGTGGGAGAGTCCATCTGCAGTCCTCCCTCTTATTTTTGTTAATTTCCTTTGTGCTTAGAAGAGGATTATAACCTTTAATGGTGATGTAGGAGCATCAAGCTTGGATTTTGGTGGAGCTATGCTTTTCATGGTTAGGGATGTGTTGGAGACACATTGGGAAATCTTTTCTCATAATTGCATAGAGATTGGATGGATTGAGTTGTTTTTACCTTGCTACTGGAACTATGTTTTTTCTAGTTTATGGATGCTTGTTGTAGTATGTGTAACTAATTTTTCACAATGAGTTAGAGGATGTAATTTTTAGGGATTGAAGATGGCCTACAGTACTATATATGATCCAAGATGCAAGTTCTAATTTTGTATATGTTGGGAGATATGGCAATTCTCCTGGAGTATTGATTTTTGACAAAATATGCAATGGGTTTCTATATGTGACTTTCAGGATGGATGCACACTTTTTCTTGGGGAATCAGCCTTTGTGCACTTAAGGGGTTGTAGAGGACCTAAAGTAATACCTATAGTTCAAAGCATGAGCTCTAGTTCAATCAGAGCTAGGAGATATCGTGATTTTACTCAGATATCAATTTTTTGACATTTAATTGCTATTGCAGGCTGACTTGTGGCATTTAATTTATGTATGGGAATTTAATTTATATTCTAGAAGTAGGGGGTCTTGTGGAATCTTTTATTGATTCACTCAAAGGAGTGAATGTGGGAGCAGCTGAAGAGTGAGTTTTCCTAAGTTTGTGGAAAGAGCGCCAAATGTGAAGCAGTTTACAACAGGATTGTGATGGAGTTGTGAATGTGTGGACAAAGCACTGAATGTGAGATATTTTACACTTGGATCTTGGATCTTGGAGAAGAGCTAGTGCTGCAGTTGGAAAATAAGGAGGTTGCTTGGTGTTGCGAGCACAATTTTAGATTTCCTTGGTGGTTTCTTCTAGATTGCTATTATGTTATAGATGTGGACTAACTAGGATAGTGTTTGGGTTGGATCTTGAGGGATCTTGCATAACTAATTATTTTAATTTCTATTTGTATTTGGCTCTAACCTGGAAGGCCTTACAACTGGGCATATTGCATGTAATCAGTTATATTTTATGAACAAATTATTGTGTTTGGTATCAGATCTTGCATTGTTGCTTCTTACTATTGTGTTTTCACTATGTGGTTATATTGTTGGGGGCTAGGACATCTCCTTTGGGGATTCTCCCACCGTACACTACCTCAAGTGGTAGACAGATTGTCAAAGTTGAGGCAGTTTGCACCAGGACTTGGGTGGAGAAGTAAATCTGATTTGATCTTGATGTAGTTGTAAATTTTCTTTCTAGAGTCCTAGATTTCTTGGTTGCAAGGTGGCAGATCATGGTTTTGACTTGAAATTGCAGAGGACTTGTAGATAGATCAATGGATGCAAAGATGGAAGACTGATCTTGTTGAGGCATGATCGTAGAGAGTTTGTGGATTGCAGATCCGTGGTCCTAGACTTGTGATGTGGTTCTTGATTGTTCATGCGAGGTGGTAGGTTACAATCTGACTTGCAAATACTTCAAGGTTGTAACAAGTAACATGGGAAGGATTTATTAAAGAGGGTTTACAAAGATCTTGGGAGATGGCTCCAAGAGGATTGGACCCTTAGATGATTACAAATCTCCATGATGCGGTGGAGAGGAATTTTTTCAAGATGTCTGCTTGGTTTAAAGCTAGTTTAGCTTATTAAACTAAGAAGGTAGTTGCTCAATTTGAAACTAGTTCAAATGATTGAGATAAGGATAGGATAAGGAGGGCATTGCGTAGATGTTTGTGGAGTTAGATTCTACCAATCCGAAAGAGAATTGTTTTGCCAGTAAAGAGACTTGTTCATGAAAGAAGATGGCATAACAAGGTCAAGGTGGAAGAGGTTGGTTTTGTTGACTAGTTTGTGAAGTCTGATACAGAACTTGCAAAGCAACTGGAGGTTGTTGCTAAAGATATTCCTAACCTTGTTGATGCTAGGACAGAGGTTGGTTTTTATGATTAGTTGGATGAATCTGACATGGAAATTGCAAAGCACTTTGTCATGGATGATCTGATTGTTGTTGGTGATGAAATGTGCGTTGTGGAGCATCTTGTTGTGAACAATGAGATTTCTAGTGTTGTGAGTTTTTCATGTGTTGATGGAGATCTACATATTTATGTTGATATGGAGTTTATTGCTACTAATATTGAGTTTGTTTCTGCTAGTGTGGATTCACTAGTTGCTGATGTGAATGAGGGTTTGCTAATGAAGCATTATGTTCAATTTGTTCTTGGGTGTGACCATGCTGATTGGGTTGCTGATATGTATTTGATTCTAATGTTTCAATGGATGAAGCATAGATGGTGGATTCCCAAATTTGTTCTATTGACTTTAATGAAGTGGAAGGCTTTGGTAAAGATGAAGTTGGTTGCAGATCTTTCTTTGGGCATCAAAGTATGGGACATACTTTTCTATTTACTTGGGGAGTTTGATGCAGGAGCATTGAGCTTTGATTTTGGTGGAGCAATTCTTTTCATGGTTAGGGATTTGTTGGAGACACATTGGGGAACATTTCCTCATGATTGAATAGAGATTGGATGGATTGAGTTGAAGTTTGAGTTGTTTTTACCTTGCTGCTCAAACTATGTTTTTTCTAGTTTCTGGGTGCTTGTTGTAGGGCATGTGACTAATTTTCCAAAATGAGCTAGAGATTGTGCTTTTCAAAGTTGAAGACGGCTTAGAGTACCTTCCATGATCCAAGGTGCAAGTTCTAATTCCTTATATGTTGGGAGATATGGCAATTGTCCTGGAGTATCGATTTCTAATAGACTGCACAATGAGTTTTTGTGCATGACTTTCAAGATGGATGCACACTTTTCCTTGAGGAATTAGCCTTTTCACACTTAAGGGGTTGTAGAGGACATAAATTAATACCTACAGTTCGAAGCACAAGCTCTAGTTCAATCAAAGCTAGGAGATATCATGATTTTACTTGGATATCAATTTCTAGACATTTAATTATTGTTGCAGCCTGACTCGTGGCATTTAATTTATGTATGGGCATTTAATTTGTGTTCTAGGATGACTTGCAGCTTAGTTGGGTATAAGTAGGGGGTCTTTTGGAATCTTTTATTGATTCATTCGGGGGAGGATTGAATGTCAGAGTAGCTAAAGAGTGAGTTTTCCTGAGTCTATGGACAGAGTGCCAAATGTGAGGCAGTTTATAGCAAGATTGTGATGGAGTTGTGAATGTGTGGACAGAGCACCAAATGTGAGGTTGTTTACACTTGGATCTTGGATCTTGGAGAAGAGCTATGGTTGTGCCTAGAAAATAAGGAGGTTGCTTGGTGTTGTGAGCACAAGTTTAGATTTCCTTGGTGGTTTCTTCCAGATTGTTGTTATGTTATAGATTTGGACAAGCTAGGATAGTGTTTGGGTTGGATCTCGAGGGATCTTGCAGAATTGATTATTGTAATTGTTGTTTGTATTTGACCCTAACCCGGAAGGCCTTACAGTCAGGCATATTGCATGTAATCAATTATATTTTATGAACAAATTATTGTATTTGGTATTAGATCTGACATTGTTGCTTCTTCTTGTGGTGTTTTCGCTACGCGGTTATATTGTTGGGGGCTAGGACATCTCCTTTGGGGATTCTCTTGCCCTGCATTACCTCAAATGGTAGTGAAATTTTCTAACAAAGCATTAAAGATTTTGTTGACAAATTTAGCATGAGTTGCTTTCTCCCTAAAAATTATGTTGTTTTGCTCCTTCCATACTTCCTCATAGACATGAGGCAGAGTCCATTCCCACAAGCCCTTATTCACTTCCCCATAATCCCCAAGGTACCATTGTTCAAAGAGATCTAAAGTATTATTTGGAAAACACCAAACCATCTTGAAGAATGATATGAAATAGGACCATCTAACTCTAGTGAAATGACAATAGATAAAGATATGATCCACACTCTCACAATGATTTTTACAAAGAATGCATCTAATATGCATCAATTTCCCCCTCTTTGTAAGGTTGACCACCATCAAGATATGTTTTTATAGCATTATCCAGAAAAAAAAGTTGATTTTGGGAATAAGGGCAGGATACCAAGCTTTAGCCCAAACAAGGATAGTTTCCTTGTTTTGCATAGTTTTATAACCCGAGGCAACATTGTAGTTGTCATCCTTTGACACCCCCAAATAATGGTATCTTTTTTGGGCAATAGAGGAATATGCCTTATCATGTTCATCGGTCACTTTAGCTCCTAGGATAACTCTGTGAGATTCACCCATTCATTGTTATACATGTTGTCACTCACTTTACAACCATATATTTCCATACATAAATTTTCCCATTTGTTAAATGGCTCTATGTTCCATAATTACCCTTGAATTAGCCAGTCATCATGCCAGAAGTTTATATCTTCATCATTGCCCAATTTTCATATTGCTTTCTCAATGGCTAATCCCTTCATCCTTGGAATGCCATTCCAGATATTATAACCTCTTGGGTCAAGGTCCATACTAATGAATTGTTTGAAATTAATATTATTTACATACGTGTACTTAAAAATATCCCTCTACTCTCCTATGGAGTTGAAAATCCTCCATATCTATTTATCTTGAAGTGCCCTATTGAACTATTTCAGATTTCTAATCCCTAGCCCACCTTGTTTTTTGGGTCTACAAATATTCTCCCAAGACACCAATAGGTACTTCTTATTTCCTTTAACACCAGCCCATGAGAAATTCCTCTAAATGGATTCCAAACAATTAGCTACTTTTGTAGGAATAAAGAAAAGACTTAAAGCATAAGTTGGCAAATTTTGTAGGGGAGATTTGATCAAAGGTTATTCGAAAAGAGGTCAAGAGGTCTAGTCCCTAGAGGAAGCCCCAAATAAGTATAAGGAAGAGGTCCAATGACACACCCAAAAATGCCAGCAATTTTCCTCTATCTGTTCACAAGGGTGTTAATAAAGAAGACCAAGCTCTTGCTCCGATTAATGAGTTGACCAGTAGCTTTAGAATAAGTGTTAAGAATTCTCTCTACATTTCTACCTTTCTTCACCAAATCCTCTCCCCCTAAAATGGTGTCATCCACAAATTGCTAATGGGAGAAAATTAGTGGGCTAGAAGAAGGTTTTAAATCCACAATTTCCCCTCTGCTCCTTTTGTCATGAATCAATCTTCCTAGGCATTCTGCCAAAATGATGAAAAGGGTCAGTGAAAGAGGGTCACCTTGCTTAAGACCCCTAGAAGGTTTAAATAAATTAGAGGAGGTTCCATTAACCATCACTACAAAAGAGGGGGTGGAGAATATTTGAGAAATAATCTTTCTAGTTTTAATATTACAGCCAAAAGCTTCCAACACTTTATCCAGGAATATCTAGTCCACCCTGTCATAAGCCTTTGATAGATCAAGTTTAAGAAAAAAGCCTTCCTTCTTGCTTTCATTTGAGGAATGGATCACCTCATGCACAATAATGATGGAATCAAGGATTTGTCTCCTAGGGACAAATCTTGATTGCTAAGGTGCAATAATATCTGGCAGTAATTTAATAATTTTGTTAGTGAAAACCTTTGAAAAGATCTTGTAAAAAGAATTATAAAGGTTGATAGGCCTAAAATTATCAAAAGAATCCACACCTGAGACCTTAGGAATTAAAATTAAAAAGCTAGCATTTATCTCGTTTAGCAAATTCCTAACTCCAAAAAATTCTTGGACCACTTTAACAAGGTCATCTTTGATCACTTCCCAATACATCTGAAAGAAAAAAGTTGGGAACCCATTTCGGCTAGGAGCTTTTTTAGCAGGCAGGGAGAAAACTACCTCCTTAATTTCCTCAAAACTTGAAATAGCCACCAACTCCTTATTTTATGTAGTAGTTATCACATTGGGGATGGTATTAAGAATTTCCTTCTGATTGTCCTCCCCCAAGTTTAACTCTTTGGATAGGATAGAAGAGAAATACATAATTTCTTCCTCAATAATCTCTTCATCTTCCCCGATTGTATCAGCACCCTTTTTGATACCACTAATTCTATTGACAACTCTATGTTTCATAGTAGAAAGGTGAAATAATCTGGAGTTTTTATCCCCTTCCTTTTTTACCTCTACCTCCAAAATGTTTCCTCTTTTCCCACAATGTTATGAAGGTCAACCATAATAGCCTTTTCCATGTTCAATGTACTTTCATCATAACCAATAGTTTGTATCTCTTCATGCACCTCTTCTAGATCCTCAAAAATACTTTCTTTAGATTGAAAAATGTTCCCAAAGTCAATTTTGTTCCACTTTTTGATCTCCATTTTAATGTTTCTGAGTTTTTTAGCCACCTTATACATTATTGTGCCATCCACATCAATACTCCACCAAACCTTGATTTTGTCACAAAGACTAGGGTGAGCAGCCCATATCTTCTCAAAACTAAAAGGGAAAGCCATTTTCCTATTGAAGGTTTCTAAGATGAGAGTTATAGGGGTGTGATCTGATCCTATTCTCTCTAGAGAAGAAAGCTTGCATTGAAAATGGTTCATCCAATCCAAAGTAATTAGGGGTCTATCCAGCCTAACCTGAATACAATCCATACCAACTCTCTTGCTAGACTAGGTAAAATTGTCGCCTCCTAACTCGACATCTAGAAGAGCGAGATCAGTAATCAAATAAGCCAAATGTTGTCTACTCTCCAAGTCTAGTGGGAGCCCACCTAATTTCTTCATGGCCAAAAGGGGAGTATTCAAGTCTCCCATGATAATGTCCTTTGGGTCACCTAAATTGGTCATTAGATTATAAATTTTACTCCAATATAACCTTCTGCCATTTTTAGAGTTAGGGGTATAGACATTCATAATATACCAACTTTCCTGATCCTTTAGATTTTTGAATTGCATAAGCAAAATGTTAACTTCATCAAAAATGATGTTCACTTTTAAGTTGTCCTTCCATATCACTAACAACCCTCTTGAAGCCCCCTTAGAATCAGTAGCTACAGTCATCATTACTTTATTGAAAATAATGCCTTCAACTTTTTCCTTGTTCATTTTAGTTTCCTGAATCAAAAATATTTCATGCCTATGATGCCTTATCATATTCCTAACAATTTCATATTTGTGGATTCCATTGAGTCCATGAATGTTCCAAGATATGATCTTCATAATTTATTTTGAGAACATATCTCCTAGATGGTATGTTGGGTTCAGTCTGCTATATTCCTCCTTGTTTCTTTCTTTTTGATTTGATTCTTGTCCTTTCCGCTGGGAGTGCTAGATTGACTTCCTATGTTAGCTTTCACTTTGCTCCTCATAGTTGCAGGCGAGATAGGTGATGGGTACCCATTGTTCTTATTTTTCTTATTCTTAACTTCTATCTAAGGACCCGTATTTTCATCTTTATAGCTATCAAAGAGAACCTCCATTCTTGAAAGTTTCCCAGGAATAGATGTAGAAACCGTTTCTATAATCCTATTTATTTTCATAGGAGACACCGAAGTACATTTGTTTGGGTTTGATTCCTATGATTGAGAATGGACCAGCCCCTCCAAAGTTCCCACTAAATCATGGGAGTTTGGAATGGAGGAGTCCTCAATGATTTCCTCCACTATGATCTCTCCATCCTCAATATAATCTCTACCTCCAATGTATCCCTCCCCAACTTCAAGAGCATTGATATTAGGATTGGTCTTAGAGTCTCCCTTACCACTATTCCTTTTATCCATCTAGGCCTTTTTCTACTCCAATTCCAATTTACTTTCTCACTCTCTGATTGCTGGTGATTAGGAAGGTTCACCATTTTATCTTTCTCCCCTAGAGATCTCCTCTCAAAATTATTTCCAATGGGAGCTTTCTCCTTCCACATCTTCTTAAAAGCCCTAGCATGATTCAAGACTTTTTGTTGATTTTGGGTTTCTTTACTTTTTCCTTGTTTTCTATGAGCCTTGTGGGCTTTTTCCTACTAGACACGCCTCCCCAATCTTGATTGAAACTCAATCACTTGTGGCATATCTTGTCCTTCAGTCACCCGTAAACATATTTTGGCATAGGTGAGTCTTTTCTTGGCAGTAGTGACATGATCAATAGATTGAAGCTCCCCAAAAGAGTTAGCGATGTTGTCAAATAGATCTTTGTACCAATATTCTAGGGGAAGTTTCAGCAACCTTATCCAAATTAAGACCTAGGTCAGGAAATTATTGTTGAGGTCAAGGTTGGATGTTTATTTATGGAGAATGAGAGTGGATTTCCCCATCGATTAGTTTCCCACACAGAGAATCTTTGAGTAATCCTTGTGGCAAGAAAACTCAAAGGACATAAAATCTTTGGCCATAGTTGTAACTTCAACCTACCCTTTCAGATCCACTTGTTTCTTGTGAAGATACAAACCAAATCTATGTTTGTTTGAGGGCCAACAAACTTGCCAACAATAGATGCAACCATACACAAAATATTATAGTCAATAAGCTCCGCAGGCACTTCTAAGGCAAAAGTCCTCTTCTCTTTGTTAGAAATATCTACAATCTTGGGGAAAGAAGACTTACCCAATGGTTTGACTCCAAACAAATTAGTCCATCATCCCTGAGGTCCTTGGGCTCCTCCAGATGCTCTTGACTTTGGAGAATTACCCTCTTTTTCTCTTAGATGTGGTTGCAAAGCCCATGGGTCCCCATCTTCTATTGCATCCTCCTTTTCCTCTTCTTTTCCCTGATCCAAGCCCACATCTGCCCATCTTGACCCTTCTCTATAGGATTACCACTCAAACCCAAATTAATCCATAAGTTATTTTATATTATGTCAAGTGTGTGTAGACATGAAAGCTGACTGGGGAAAGATTTACTAATATATACAAGGTATAAGTAGAGATCTTATCTTGTGAAGATAAGTATGCAATATTTGTGATAGATGTGAAGTCGATGAGATGATATGCAAACTATATGATGAAAGATTTGATGTATGATCAAAGCAAGTGTAAATTATAGTAGTCAGAAAGTATTGTATGCATATCTACTCTTGTGAAGAACTCCATTGTATAAATGCATGTTAGGGTAGTGGGCTCTTCTTGCATACATTGTATTTGATCTACCAACTCCTAACAGGGTTGAAGCAACTCCTAATAGGTTTAAGGCTTCTAACAAGTCCTAATCCTCTAACAAGAACTCAAGACACTATATGTACGTCATAGACTCCTAACAAGATTCTTTTGTTTAGTGGATCATCTAATAGGTATCATCCTAAAGTTGTCTCTTCCATTACTTCTTCCTTCTCAACCAATCCAAGCTCATCATCTTCATCATCACAATCATTGAAGAATTCTTCTAATTTTGCAAAAAAAATTTCACCATCAAAAGGACAAACCTTAGGTATTCTTGACTTGTAAGGCTTTCTTGAATTCTTTACTCTCTTAGTATATTTGGATGAAAAATGACCAAATTCTTTACATGTCCAACAAGTAAAAAATTTCATACCTTCATCTTGCTTCTCATTTTCCTCTTTCCAATTGTCATAGTTAACTCCATCACACTTAGGACTTTCTTTTCTAAAATTACTCATCATTGATCTCCTTAAGTTGTTAAGCTTTTCCTTTAGGGACCTAATGCTCTAATACCAATTGTTAGAAAGTAAAGTCCACCAATATAATTGAGAGGGGGGGTGAATTAGTTATCAGATCAGTATAATTCTTATCAAGCTTATTAAACCTTAAACATGTGAACAATATAATCAACAACCTTTAGAAGATACATATACACAATAACACCAAATATATTTATAAGGGAAATCCTTGATCAGAGGAAAAACCCAATGCAGAGGGTACCCACAAAATGATCTACTAATATAAAAGTTCCTTGTAAGAGTATGGACTTTGTTAGGAGCTAAAGAAATACATTTGTTACATACCAGTCCATGTTAGAAGTTGTGCCAACCCTGTTAGGAGTTGTAGAAGACACATGGACCAATTTTCCAAATAGCTTTAGGGGCAAGACCACCGAACTTATTATCCAATTTTCCTCTATATTATTCTTTTCATAATAATAGAAATGAAATTGATCTCTACAACTCAAACTCTTATTCTATCCTCTTACTATGCCAATACCGTACCGAATACCTTCTCAGATCTTAATACCAGATCTTCAAAATTGCATCACACCGATCCCTTTTATCACTTACACGCATTTATCAATTGCATACATTACTTGCTTAGCTATATGAATCCACACATTATAGACTTTACCACAATGAAAATAACTTTCCTTTACACTATATCCTCAAAATAATTCTTTGAGTTGGCCTTGAGGATTTCCCAATTAATCATAATAGGACCTCATTAAGATATTACAATTTATTACATCTTTTTGCAATTACAAAAAATTGTTGGTTCATAGTCAATACAAATTCTCACACGTGTGACCTCAGACCTTGCAGAGTCATTGATATCATTATTAGGTTATTTACTATCATTTTCTAACTTTGTTTATCATGATTCTATCCTTGTTAAGGGATACAATCCAAACACCAGAAACCACTTCTCAAGTACTATATTTTCACACTATCCTATGTAAATAACAAATAACTATCTCATGTCTTTGACTTGTTGTAGACACATTGTCCACATAATAAGGACATACTTAGAACATATCATCAATTTTGTTTGACTTCATCATCAATACACAGTCTATACAACCTTGTTCTATGTTTGCTACTCTACCAGTCTTTACAAAACCAATACTATGTTGATATCAATGAAAAACGCAATCATGAATGTGACATGTCAATCATGTTAACAATCTTTCATTTTGTTCTATCAATGCTTAGGATACTCCCCTAATAGAATACCATCAACATTCATGCTAACGGGAAATTCAACAATCTTTTTTTTTAATGTTTCAAAACTCTTTTGTGCTCCATGTGTCCATTTGAAATCCTTTTTATCTCCTTTCATAGTCTTAGTCATAGAATTACAAATAGAACTAAAATCTCTAATAAACTCCCTATACAAAAGTTTCAATCAATGAAATGATCTTACCTCTCCAACATTCTCAAGTGTAGGCCAATCAAGAATAAATTTCACCTTTTTAGGATCCATCTTCAATCCATCAACTCAAATCACAAAACCAAGATACATAATTTCTTCCTTCATGAATGAATATTTCTTCAAATTAATCAAAATTTTCTCCTCCTTCAATTTCTAAAATACTTGTATGGTATGTTCAAGATGCTCTTCTTTAGTTTTATTGAATATTATAATGTCATTGAGATATACAATCACAAGCTTACACAAGAATTTTTTGAGGACTTCATTCGTCGACCTCATAAAAGTACAAGGTGCATTAGTTAAACCAAAAGGAATAACCAACCACTCATACAAACATTCATTAATCTTAAAATTAGTTTTCTATTCATCTCCTTATTTGATTTTGATCTAATGATATCCACTTTTCAAATCAAAAAATTATGGTTGGAGGAAGATTCTAATAACATTATAAAATGTAGATATTAGTTTTCCACAATCCATAAGAAATCTTTGATGTATTACTTCTGGGCAGATTGTGTGATAATTTTTGCATCAACGTTTTGGATCACACTCTGTGATCCATCATCAGGATGGAAGAGCTAAAGGAGAAATGTGGTAAGATTGCAGACCCAGGGTGGATTAAAAGAGCGGGTGGGGAAAAGGGGCTGGGGTTGTTAGGGTGCACAAAAATCGAGGAGAGTTTTGAGGTTTGGTAGCAAGGTGAATCAGGGAAAGATCACAGGTACAGGGAGAAAAATGAAAAGAAAAATCAAACCATGAGAAGAACTCAGCAAGAGTAAGGACACAAACTCACTCATGAAAATAAAGTAAAGATAAAAATAGCATGAATTGTTTATATATATATATATATATATATATATATATATATATATATAAAAGATAATGTGATGATGGATAATTAAAAAGAAAAATGTTTAAGAATATATATATATATATATATATATATATATATAATAAAATAAAAATTATTGAAAATATAAAAAAAAATAAACGATAATAATAATAATAATATAATTTTATATGTATAACATAAAATAAAATAAAAAATAGAAATAAAGTGCTAATAATATATGTGTGTGTGTGTGTGTGTGTGTGTGTGTGTCAAAAAATTATATAATGAAGGGTATTAGATAAAAGTGCTAAAGAAATATAGGGACGCCAAAAATAATGAAGGGTTATATATATATATTTATGACATTTATTTTAAAAACCCTTCATTATTTTTGGCGTCCCTATATTTCTTTAGCACTTTTATCTAATACCCTTCATTATATATTTTTTGACATATATATATATATATATATATATATATATATATATATATATATATATATATATTTTTTTTTTTTTTTCTTAAACATTTTTCTTTTTAATTATCCATCATCACATTATCTTAGATATATATATATAAACAATTCATGCTATTTTTATCTTTACTTTATTTTCATGAGTAAGTTTGTGTCCTTACTTTTGCTGAGTTCTTCTCATGGTTTGATTTTTCTTTTCATTTTTCTACCTGTACCTGTGATCTTTCCCTGATTCATCTTGCTACCAAACCTTAAAACTCTCCTCGATTGTTGTGCACTGTAACAACCCCACCCCCTTTTCCCCACCCGCCCTTTTAATCCACCCTAGGTCTGCAATCTTACCACATTTCTCCTTTAGCTCTTTCATCTTGATGATGGATCACAGAGTGTGATCCGAAACGTTGATGCAAAAATTATCACACAATCTACCCAGAAGTAATACAATAAAGATTATAAAATGTATTAAAGGAATCACTCAACCTTCATGGTCTATTGATGATGGATAATTAAAAAGAAAAATGTTTAAGAATATATATATATATATATATATATATATATATATATATATATATATATATATATATATATATATATATATATATATATATATATATGTATATATATATGTATATATATATATATATATGTATATATATATATATATATATGTATATATATATATATATATATGTATATATATATATATATAAACAATTCATGCTATTTTTATCTTTACTTTATTTTCATGAGTAAGTTTGTGTCCTTACTCTTGCTGAGTTCTTCTCATGGTTTGATTTTTCTTTTCATTTTTCTCCATGTACCTGTGATCTTTCCCTGATTCACCTTGCTACCAAACCTCAAAACTCTCCTCGATTGTTGTGCACCCTAACAACCCCACCCCCTTTTCCCCACCCACCCTTTTAATCCACCCCGGGTCTACAATCTTACCACATTTCTCCTTTAGCTCTTTCATCCTGATGATGGATCACAAAGTGTGATCTGAAATGTTGATGCAAAAATTATCACACAATCTGCCCAGAAGTACTACAACAAAGATTATAAAATGTATTAAAGGAATCACTCAACCTTCATGGTCTATTGCTAATTTAATTGAAGAGACCCGAAATCTCCTTCAAAATTTTGAATGTGTCCACGTCACCCATGTGTATAGGGAAGCTAACCCCATGGCAGACTGGTTCGCCAACAAAGCAGCCAGGCAAGATAAGGTGATGACCTAGAATTCAGGCAAGAATATTCTAGCAGAAGCAAGGAGTCTTATCGAACTGGAAAAAATCCAAGGTGGTACAGTAGAGATCTTAATGTAATAATGTTTATTAATGGAAGCAGGGGTGTGAGTTATTGTAATAATGGAATTTATGGCAAATGTAGTTAGAAGGTGAGGTTATCAGTGTCATATTGACACGTTTTGTGGCTAGATTTTTTCATCCGCATTTTTTCCTGGGGTATAGAAAAAAATTTGGCGCTTCATAGAGATGCGAAAACTAGAGCTTTCAAAGGATTGAGAAGGGTTTGCAGAGGTTGGAATTTATGAGAATTGTAGGGGTGGAGAGTGCAGAAATGGTGAGGGAGCAGAGTAGGAAGGGGCCTATGGAGGAAGCGAAAAAATGGAAAGAAAGGGCAAAAGTATAGGAGAAATTGGAGAAGTGAGGTATAGCAAATTACATCGCTAAACTCCATGGCTTTGATCTAGATGTAACTAACAGTATGGTCAACTCTTGGAAGGATGGGAGAGTTAAAGTGAATGAATTTTCATTTTAGATTATAGAGGAAGTCATTGCTTCAAATTTTATAGAGACAAGAAGCTATCAGTGAATGCAGTGAAGGATTTTGCAAAGAAAATAGAGGAGAGGAATAATCTAGTAAAATGTGAAACATACTATGAAATGGATTCCATCAAAAAACTTCGGAGGTATGTTTTATGAGTTGATATAGAGTATATTTCATTGGATACTAGATTTGATCGGGTGAGAACCCATCACTTTGTATTTCTTAACCATTTCCACCATGGCAACAAGATTTCTTTCCCCTTTTATTTGTTTACTTATATGAGCAAGGCTATCATAGGACACAAGAAAAAAACCCTCTGTGAATCCTACCCTACATGAGTGATTATTGTTGTTAATTTATGAGCATTTTAAAGCTCAAACTTTAAGCCAATCTCCTTAGCCTGGTGTGGATGCCTCTGAGAACTTAGACAGCTCTAGTTTTTCCTCTAATTTGAAGGATATTGAAATTATCAGCTCAAAGGGGTAGGGGAACATTTCCTCTGGAAAGAAGGCCAAAGAGTCAGAGAAAAATCACCCTCGTTTATTACCCCAAGCAGGAAGAGCCCTAGAGGACATAGGCCTAAAGTTATAGGCCATGATGATGAAGAAAACATTGAGGAAGGGGAGGAAATGAAATTTGATGAGGAGGAGGAGATGGAAATTAAGAGGGAGGAACTAGTTGCCAAGAAAAGGAAGAGGGAAAAATAGATGGATGCTGAGGGGGTTTTGGGGTCAGGGCTAGATATCTCGGTTATTCCTCTTTCCCCTATTCATTCCCAGGAGTAGGAGAAGGAGAAAATTGGAGGAGAGGGCGGAGAAGTGATTATTAAGGATAGGTGAAATGCATGGAGGAATTTCAATGTTAGAACATCCAAGATGGGGATTGTCAAAGAGACAATGAATCCCCAAATTTTGGAAGAAAAATAGGGCCAACTCTAGTTTGAAGAACTCATCAATCCTACTATGGTGGCAATAATGGATAATGCTAGGGAAACAGACATGAATCTATTGAATAATGCTTGCAATAGCATGATTGATAATTCTAGGTCAATCACATGGCTTTACCACAAATTGGAAGAGGTTAGGGAAAAAATTGGCCAAATGGAAAAAAATATGAAGGAACCAAGTCCAGGAAATTAGAAGAATAAGGAGGATAAAATTAGTTTAGCTGAGAAGAGAATCCTAAACCTAGAAAAATATAATCACAATCTGGTCAATCAGATGATCTCCATCCTCAATTCTATCAATGATAACATTTTGTCCCTTACTGGAATGTTAAAAGTTAGAGGCGTGTTGGACGAGAGTGAGGACATGGATAGAGAAAGAGCCAAGGTGGAAGAGGATGCAGCGACAAAATATATTTTTAGCAACCTAGACTAGGAAGCCCAGAAGTATTAGGAGTAGATGGCCAAGTAGACTCACAAAGTCTATGAAGTAGCTCAGACAATGCAAGAGCTCGAGCAAAAGATATAAGAGTAATCATGGTTTATTTTTTCCTGTCTTTTGCTATTAGTTTACTATTTTTTTTTTGTCAAGTTGGCTTTTTCTTGTTCTAGCTTTTTGGATGTAAGTTGAACTGGCCCTTTTGTTGGCCTTTGTTTTGGCTAGGCTTTCATGCTTATTATCAGCCTTGTAACTTGTTTGTGTTTGGTTGGGCTTTATATGCTTATTATCAGCCTTAATTTTTGTATTAACTATTGGGTTTGAGGGTCCCTATAAAACCTGTTCTTCTTATCAAAAACATTAAATGTTCCTTGCATGTCAGCTTGAATTTTTTTTACCTCAAAATCTATTCCATTCCTGACTTTTATGTAAACTTTGTGTTGCTTGACCTTTACTGTTTTCTAATGCTTGGCACTGTTGTCACTTGGTTTGTATTATGCTTGGCACATACTATGTAACTCAGCACTTGTATGCTTGAAACTGCTTAGATGATGTTGAACTTGGCTCATATAGAAAACACTTAGTGACCATACACTTACTTAGCTCCTATAAAGCTCAGTACATACTTGCTTATGTACATGACTCGACCTATATAGAGTAGTTTGATCGCAATGATGACTATCTAACTCTTTCTTGTAAATGACTAAGTGTTTGACACTTATAATTAAAAATAGTTGGAGATATTAACAATCTCGCCTTTGGACATTACTTGAAAAAACACTTTGTCATATTTACATCTTTTCAATACAATCTAATAATGAGCTCTCCCCCTAAGTATTATGACATATATCAAAAAAAAAAAAGAATATAAATCCATTTCCCCCTTTTTGAAATCTATTTCTCATTTGAATCTATTTCCAATTTCAATATATTTCCCCCTTGTTTTTGAACACTTATGTCACAGTTGTTGGGGTTGACTGGGTGGAAGAAACCCATATTTCTCAATGAATTCCTTATGAACTTGGGTGATCATGGATAGTGCATGATCCCATGTGGTTCTTGTTTCCTCCAAAAATGTGATTCTGCAACTAAATCAATTAAACTATCATCCATTCAAAGATTGTGATCTTTTGTGATAAGATCATGGGTCAATTTCATCTCCCTTTGCATGACCTGCAAATGAGGTGTCATCATTTCTTGAATAGAGATCAATTTGGATCTCATATTGTTGGCAGTTGACTAAAGCTTGACCAATGTGCCTTGAGTGTTCAGTAAATTATTGTAATGATCTATGCTAGATCCTGCTGATTGTGAAATAATATTGTTGGATCTCTTCATCTCAACTTGAATTAGGTTTATTTGTGCCTAAATATCATTTTTGAATCTTGGCAAATCTGACAAATTTTTCTAAAAATGTTGTACCTTTTGAATTAGTTATGTCATAATTTGTATTTGCTCTTGAAATTGCACTTTCTTCTTAGCAAAGGTTATGGAAACTTTGTACACAACCTTATTCTTGAATCTTCTTGTAAACTAATCCATCAATTTTCATTTGATTCCATATTACTAACATTCACTTGATCAACTATATTTACAAGCTAGGCGATGATTGGCGCGTCTTCATCAAAATTTTGAATATCAAAAGCATCAACAAAAATATGCATTAGATCATAGAGTACTTACTTTTGCTTTAGCTCTCTTCTTAACTCTTATTGTCATTACTTCTTTGCTAAAACTTCTTGTAGTAAAATTTAGGTGAGATTTGCCAAGTCTAATTGTGGCATCTCAATTATTTCATCCAGACTAACTTCAATATCTGGTGAAGTATCATTTATTATTTATTATTTTCTCAATGAAAAAGTGTTGTTGCTTACAACTTCTTTGGAAGTTGGTGATGGAATTTAATCACTCAGTCATATTGGTGGATCGATGCTCGAGACAACAATGGTCACACTTGGTTCAACTTTATTTTTTTCTTTGTTTTTGTTAATGCAAGGTGCCGAAATGATCTGACTATCTACATTTGTTTCTTTTGCCTCGGTTCCTACCTCTGTATATGTGAGCCTTGATTGCTCAACCTCTGGAGTGTCAGGGATGTCACCATGTATAGGCAACATGCCACCTTGCAAACTCGACACACCTAAAATTGTTGCAAGAATGAATGTTGATGATATTCTTATGGGGGAGTATTGTAGATATGTTACTATGATGATATGTTACATTCATGACTGAGTTTTTCATTGATGTCAACATAACAATTTTTTGTGGTATCTAATAGAAGAATAACATAAAGGTTAAGATGGTAAAAATGTCCATTTGATTATTTTAACCATCCAAGGTTATTGGAGATACTTTTGAGTATCTAGTATATGCAGTTAATGTCAGAAGAGGAAATAACAAGTCTAGAAGAAGTTATGTAATTTTTGGTGATGTCTATTTTGAAATAGAGTTTACAGAGACATGTTCTGGTAAACTTGTCATATCTCTTAGTAGAGTTGATATTTTGAGGATCAAGGCTGAGGACATGAAGAAGACATGTTGATGATGACATGGCTAAGTTCGCTCATCATAATATTGTGTGTACAGAAAGATATTCAATTTGTAAGGTGGAAGATTAATGTTATCACTAAGTGTAACATGTCCTTAATGTGGTCCTATAGTAATTATTTGAGAAGGTCTAATAGCTAACTTGGGAAAAAAAATTTAGGACACGATATAAATGAAGGACATTTTCCTTTATCATGGTATGATTTATATGGTTTTATAATTGATGATAAGCAACAGTAAGAGTGGAATGCGAAGTTAAGCAAAGTAGTGCGGAAGTAAAGGAAACTTCATTGCCAAAATTTTGTTGAATGATTTGAGGTTTGATATTTGGATCTAAGGTTCATGCCCTAGTCTAAAAGGTCTGAAAGTGATTGGTTTAGTTGACAGAACAAAGGAATGAAGAACATAATAGTAAACTACATGTTTGAGCAGTGAGATCTTCTTGTAGTTGAAATTGCATGTTTGGGCAATGGGCTCATCTTACATACATTGTACTACAACTCCTAATAGGGTTGGAATCTCGGTTGGAATCTCCTAACAATATTCAAAGTCTCCTATCAAGGACTCTATGTACTAAATGTTTTAATAGACTCATAACAGGGTCCATCCTCTAACAAGGAATATTTATATTAGTACATCATCTTGTGGGCATCATTCCCACTAGCATTTTTTGTCTGATCAAGGGTTTCTCTAGTCAACATATCTGGTGTAATTGTCTATGTGCATCTTATTATGGTTGTTGTTTACTTTGGTTGAATGGTTAAATTTTTTTAAAGAATATAAATGTTTTAATTATCGGATAACTAATTCATCCCCCCCCCTCTCAGTTATCTTGGTGGACTATTGTTTCTAATAATTGGTATCAGAGCTTCAAGTCCTTGAATATAAAGTTTAACAACTTTGGGAGATCATGGTGAGAGAAGATAGTCACAAGTCAGATAGTTGAAATTTTGACATAGAAGATAGAAACTCTTGGTGAATTATCCAAAGAGGACATGAAGATCAAGGAAGGTATTGATCTGGTTATGGAAAGAGAAAAATAAGGTTTAGAAATTTTTCCTGTTGGATATGTAATTGATTTCAGTCATTATGCATCTACATGCCCTAAGAGAGTAAGAAAAACTAGAAAGAGTTTGATTTCTAATGAAGATGAAGAAGTTAAAGCAAGTATGGAAAGATTCTTGAAAGATTGTGATAATGAGCTTGAATTGGTTAAAGAAAAGAAAGCAGTAGAAGAGATAGCTTTGGTAACTATTGTTGATTCAAAGGCTAACTATGAAAATGTGGAAGTTATCATTAACAATGAATTGTAGAATGGGAACCAAATTGAAGAATAGAGATCTGATCCTAGAGCAAAAGAAAGAATTGAGTTGAAGATCCCTGAATAGAATGGTATTGCAAAGAAAAGAAATAGGTTAATTACAAAAGCCACAAGAGCTATGTTAGTTGAGAATGATGCATCCAAGATGTTTTGGAGAGAAGCTGTGAATACAATAGTTTACACTATGAACAGAGTACAAGTTGGGAAAGACACAAATAAGACACGTTATGAACTATGATTTGGTCACTCACCTATAGTTAAGTATTTCAAAAATTTTGGGAGTAAGTGTTATATCAAAAGAGATGATTATATTGGTAAGTTTGATGCTAGAAGTGATGAAGGTAAGTTTCTTGGTTATTACTTAAAAATAAAATCTTATAGATGCTATAATCAGAGAACAAAGACTATTATGGAAAGTGAAAATGTGAGAATTGATGAAAAATTTAGGATACAAGAGAGAATAGTTTATTACAATTCAGATGATGATGTTATTACTAAGCCAAGGAATGATAAGATATTTCTTGAGACTAACAATGATTTGTAGAATGGAGAGCCAATGGAAAGCTCGGAACCTTCAGTAGAACAAAGAATTGAGATAGCAACTCCTACTTTAGGAAAGAATATGATAAAGAATCATCCATCCAAGAAGATCATTGGAAGCAAAGAAAAAGGTGTGATGACAAGAAATAGAGTAAATGAAGAAATATGCTTGATATCTCAAGTTGATCCTAAGAATGTAGATGAAGCATGTAAAGATGATTATTGGAAACAAGCCATGAAAGAGGAATTGGATCAAATAGTAAAGAATGAGACATGGGAATTGGTCCCCAAACTAGCAAACAAGAATGTGATAGGAACTGTGGGTATTCAGAAACAAAATAAATGAACCAGGTGAAGTTGTAAGAAATAAAGCAAGATTGGTATGTAAAGGTTACTCACAACAAGAAGGGATAGATTATGAGAGTTATGCTCCAGTAGCTAGAATAGAAATAGTAAGATTATTCTTAGCCTATGCAGCACAAAAGAAATTCAAAGTATATCAAATGGATTTCAAGTCAACATTTTTGAATCGAGAACTTGAAGAAGTATACATTGAGCAGCATAAAAGATTTCCTTTGATAGATGACAAGGACATAGTATGTAGACTAAGGAAAGCATTGTATGGATTGAAGCAAGCACCCAGAACCTAGTATGCAAGGTTGGACAAACATTTGACAGAACTTAGGTACAGCAAAGATATGGCAGACAATAATCTATATTGGAAAGAAATTGATGATGGTTTGATGATTTTGGTAATATTTGTTGATGATATCATATTTCAAGGTAATGATGAGGAAAGCAAGAAGTTTGCTAAGGAGATGAAGAAAGAATTTGAAATGAGTATTGATAGGAGAGATGAAATATTTCCTAGGATTGCGGATTGTACATAATAAAGGAGTCTTTATTTCTTAGACTAAGTACTTGAAGGATTTATTGAAAAGGTTTGGTTTGGAAACATGCAAACCCATTGGAACACCTATGGTAACTGGACGCAAGTTATCTACAAAGGATGAAACACCTACTATTGAGCAAAAAAAGTATAGATCTATGATCAAAGGATTGCAATATCTAACTCACGTAAGGTCAGATATAGCAAATGCAATTGGAACTATTACAAGATTCTAGGTTAATCCTAGAGAAGCACATTATGCAATAGTGAAAAGGATATTTAGATATCTAAAGGGAACATCAAAATTCAGGTAGTGGTATGATAGATCTAATGATTTTACTCTAAGTGCTTATACTGATGCAGATTGGGTGGGCCATATGGATGACACAAAAAGCACCAGTGGTGGAGCCTTCTTTCTTGGAGGAAGATTGGTTTCTTGGTTAAGAAAGAAGTAGGATTGTACATCACAAAGTACAAAAGAAGTAGAGTATGTTGCAGCAGAAAAGAATTTCAATCAAGTTGTTTGGATGAAGCAAATGTTGAAGGATGTAAGGATAGAAATCAATGAATTTGTTGTCATACATTGACAACACAAGCACAATAAATATGTCGAAGAATTCAGTGTTGCATCCTAAGACCAAGCACATTTCTATCAAGTATCACATGTTGAGAGAGAAAGTTGCAGATAAGGAAATAAGACTGGAATATGTGAGCACTAAAGAGTAGATTGCAGATATATTCACTAAGCCTCTTTATAAAGAGACTTTTGAGTATTTGTGAGGTATGCTTGGGGTTATGCCCCTTCCTACATCAGAATAGAAGATGAAGGAAGTGCATTAGTCTAGTGTAATAGAGCACCATTGGTGTTTGGACTGCATGTTAATGCTTCCTATATGGGGGAGTATCTTTGATAGAAAAATTCATTAAGGACTCTTGTTGGATATTGTTGTCAATAGTGTCTTTTGACACTCGAGTTGAGTAAGAATTAGTTGTTGCAGAATTTGATACAATAGAGTTGGTTGCTAAAAACCTTGACATTGATGTCAATGGGGGAGATGTTTGGCATGAAAAATAACATGGTAAAGTAGTATGCATGACAGTTGGAGAAGTTCAGCATGAGTACAGTATGTTCAACATAAACACATCATGGAATGATTGTTTGTCAAAAAGTACATTGAGGTATATCAATGGAGGGGAGAATGATTGATGAAGACGATTTAGATGAACAATATTTTATTGGTAATTTTGGAACTAGATTTTTTTCATCAATGTAGCCATCAATGCCAGAGGGGGAGATTTTTGCAAGCATGAATACTGATGATATTTCTATGGGAGAGTATTGTAGAAATGTTACCATGATGATATGTTACATTTACGACTGAGTTTTTCATTGATGTCAACATAACAATTTTTTGTGGTATTTGACAAAAGAACAGCAGAAAGATCAAGATGGTACATATGGCCAATTGAGTATTCTAACCATCCGAGGTTATGGAGGATACTTCTGAGTATCTGGTATATGTAGTTAACATTAGAAGAGGAAATAAAAAGTCTAGAAGAAGTTATGTAAGTTTATGTGATATTTGTTGTGAGATAAAGTTTACATAGGCATGTTCTGGTAAACTTGTTCTGATAAAGTTTACTAATACATATTAATGATTTTCTACATTTGACACATAGGTTGAGTAGAGATTATCAAAATCAAAATTGACTAGTAGAATAGGACTTTAAGTAAGATTGATTAACTGAAATTGGTTCAAAATACCAATGTGCCAATTTATGGGTATTACATTTGCCCCTCTTTGAATGAATGTGCAAGCAACATGTTAATTCAAAGAAACTAGAAATCTGAGAATATAGATCAAGAGGTCAGATTGGTTCTGAGATTTGTGACACAAAGACCAATTAATAAGATTTTATAAGTTATCTCTAGAATAGAGCTTAGCTTTAGGGAATCCAGATAGAATGCCTAGATACAAATATGAAAGAACAAATATTATCAACCTTCATAGAATTATTTCCAAAATGAGATTCAATTCTCAGGAGTCAAGGTTAGATTGCCTTGATACCTATCCATTAGGAGATGACAAGATTAATCATGGTTCATAAGATTATCCCCAGAATGAGGCTCAATCCTCAAGAGTCGAGGTTCGATTGCCCTAATACCTATTTATTAAATAGTGATTGAAAGCAAGAGTTTAGAATTATCTCCAAAATAGAGCTTAATCCTCAGCTAGAGTTTATCATTATCTCCAGAATAGAGCTTAATCCTCTAGATTCTAGATAGAACACCTAAATTCTAGTCCATAAACAAGCTAACAAGACCTAATCACGAGTCGTGGAATTATCCCAAGAATGAGGCTTAATCCTTAGGAGTCAAGGTTATAATGCCCCAATTCCTATCCATTGAACTATGACAAGGACTATTATAAGATTGATCAAATGAATAACATATGATGTTAGAATGGGGGAACAAAGATGCCCCAAGTGATGAGATGCCCCTAGCGAATAGGACATTATATTTAGATTTGAAGTCATATTTAAAATGTTCAAAGGTGTTCAATGACGTAATCATCATCTTGCCCCTCCAGAGCAAAGTCAAAAGATGACACATTAGAATGAAATTGATTTGAAGCATTTTGAAGGACTTGTTGACCATGGTTGACCAAATTTGACAAAAGTTGACTTTTCCAAAAAAAATGATTTTTTTTTTTAAAATGTGATTTGAAAATATTTGCAAAGTCACAAAGTATTGGTAAGTGGAACTGCAGAAGTGTTCAATTGCATTGGTCCCAAAAATTTAAAGTGTCTTTTTGAGTTGTTTAAGTGTGTTAGATTTTGAATTTGATCCCAAAAATGAGTTCAAAGTGGCCAAATTAGCTAACAGGGTAATTTTCATGTCGATCAAAGCACTTTGAAAAATTAGGTCAAAACCTATATAAGGGCCTAGAAGGTCATTATGAATTCATTTGTGCATTTGGGTTTTCTAGAGAAAAGAGCTCTAAGGAGAAAATATGATGGTTCCTATGCATCTTCATCGATTCGAGTGTTTTAGGCAACATAGTCGACTAGTGGACTATGAACCTCTAGTGAGTAGTCGATTAACCTCCTTTAGATTGAGAATATTATGCATTTTGATCATGTTTTAGCATTTTTTCAATGTTTTGAATGTTGTTGTCGTTGGGTCTTGCATGAGAACCCATTTTCTCACGCGACCCTATAGGAAAGCTTACACAAGGAAGTACAATTAGGACACTTTCTTGAGTGAGGTATTGGGTTACCTCATGCGGGAGGTACCCATCTATCGTGTGATAGACCCTAAATCTAGTTGTTTTTCACTTGTTTTGTTGAGTTTTTCACATGATAGAGTTTTATCGTGTGGTTAATTAGGGTTTCTCATGTGAGGAAGTTATAGCTTTGTACAGGAATGTGAAAACTTGCACAAGAATGTGAAATCTCACACGAAATTATGGTGTTATTTTTATGTTTAGTTTGATAAAAACTTGATTATTTTAATTGTCCTTTCACATTTTCATCAGTCATTGTCACATGTATTCAGTATGTTGTAGCACATGTATGGATAGTATGATGTTTCAGATGCCAGATACTAATCATACTATTATTGTTTCATGTTTAAAGATTAACTTTTTGGATGTCATATTTAGATCTCATTACCCCCTCATCGGGGCTCTAATTCACTAGTTAGATGCCATAGAGATGGCACATATTGATACCCTTGGTCTCTCACATCTTTATGATATCCTCAATCTATGAGTGAATCACAGGTTTTGATAGCATTGGTAGAGCATTTCCATTTGAAGACAAACACCTTCCATCTACCCCTTAGAGAGATGACTATCTCTACTGAGGACATATATAGGATTCTATAGATACCTTTTCATGAGCCATGGGTTGAGTATGACATACAACTATGGTCGAGTACATTGGCACCTAAGGGCCATTTTTCAATGGGACCTCATTATGGGTAGAGTTATCACATGGCAGGAGTTAGTGCAAACATACGATCTACCCACATATTGGTGGCAGTGCTTGGTGTATTCTTGAATTTCTTTTTAATGCCTGAGAAAGGCTAGAACAGGTTGGAGTGTGGTTGGGGTCAGATGTTGCAGAGGATGTTGGAGCAACTAGCATGTTTTGGATGGGGTCAGTGTATGTTGGCCCACATGTATCATGATATGCATGAGGTTGTGTAGCATGAGAAGAAGAGCATGACAGTAGGTGTTTATGTTCTACAAGTATGGGCATGGAAGCACTTGCCCATTATGAGGTTGATTTGTACTTACATGAGGTAGGATCATGAGCATTATATCTGCAAATACTGAGGGCAGATGACCCAGATGGCTCTGGGTAAGATCGAGCAGTGGCAAGGTTACCTTGACAATTTAGTAGCAGTAGTATGGTGGTCATGGAGAGAGATAGAGGCATGGGATGATGCATGAATGGAGCTCAAACACATGATTTCCTCTTGACCACTGGTTGGTTGCTCAATCTAGGTGATTGAGATATTTCCCTTGACTTGTGTGTGGCAGTAGTATGATCAACCACAAGACATATCTTAAGACTATTGCACCTACACCCACTTTTCCTTGGAGGTGGAGAAGGGGTGGTCTGTCAAATTATACACTGGGAGATCTACGATTGACATGTTCTCTATTGTCATGATGCACTAGGATTGCATGCCAACAGTTGCAGATGAGGCATGACTCCAACATACAAGGATCATTTTGTGAGTCATCCTTTTTCTCGATTTACAAACCCAGTGGGAATGAAAATACCTATACAACCAATGCAAGTACCTCAACAAAAACCACAATAGCAAATACCTAGGTAGCGTACAACATAGGTGTAGATCCCTCCTCATTAGATGAGAGAGGATCCAGGTGCTAGTAGGAGTGGGATAGGACATAGATGTCCTCGAGGGGATATGGGTATCTTGGGTGCCATTGGCAATGATGCATAGAGGGAAAAAGTGGAGGACCGGCCTACACAATAGGCAGAGCATATATTGGGTGATAAGGAGATGTTGGATCAGCCTACTCTTGAGCCACACCAAGATGCTCTAAGGAGAGCTAGGGAGAGATTGAGAGGAACACATTGACAATTGAGTGAGATGTAGATTCAGCTGATAGTTCATGATATGTGGCTAGGTGACCTAGAGTGAGAGATCCATGAGTTGCGTGAGTAGTTAGAGCTAATTATGGGCCTCTAAACCCATACACACTTCAACATAATCTTTACATGTCAGAAACATCCTGAGATGAACATGGGATTGTCTATTCGATATGATCCAACAAATTGATTTGTTGCCTTCTAACTAGATAGGATTTTGCTATTCACTCTCAGTTTTGAGAGATCAACAAGTAGATCGATTAGTACACATGATTTTGAAGGTAAGAAAATTCAATCTAATTCTAATAGGAAAAGAAACTAATCTAAGAACAATTGAAAATAAAACAAGACAAATGCATGTTAATCTAGATGATGAGCATATAAAAATAAGAGCAACTTTGAATGCAAGAAATTGAGTAATCAAATTGGCATTAATTGAATACTTTTCATGTGCCTCCTCCTAAAATGAGAGGTTGAAGGTTTCTTATATAGAATCCAAGAATTTGATCAATGGTCAAGATCGATCTAACTGCGTGGTCCTGATTGAGGATGAGATTGAGTCCTCCATTTTTTGTGGAGATGAATGAGATGAAATAGGAGATAACAATGATCTATTTAAATATGTGCTCATAATTAGATTTTCTAATTAATTAACTAATCAGTTTCAACAATTATGAGGACATATTAATAATCAATATTAGCTAAAGAGGTTGATTAAATTAAATTAAAGTACTTAGGACTTATAATTCAATTAATTCAATTAATAGGTTTAATTTAGCTATTTCAAATAATATTTAGGATTTAAGTAAAGTAAGTGATTAATACAGATTAATGATCTTATGCATTTGACACTAAGGTCAAGTAGAGATTATCAAAATCAGAATTGCCTAGTAGATAAATCAAAATTGGTTCATATTATCAATGTACCAATTTAGAGCTATTACAAGGGCAATGGGCTCTTCTTGCATACAAATGTAATTGTAATACCAACTCCTAACAAGGTTGAGGCTTTTAACAGGGTCTAGTCCTCTAACAAGGACCTAGACAATATATATATAATTCATAAACCCCTAACAAAGTCAATATCCTTAACATCATTCTTTTGTTTCGTGGATCATTCTATGGGTACCATCCCCACTAAGGTTTTCATGTTGCTAAGTAATTAATAATATCTAGTTGTGGGAAAAAGTTTGTAGAATATTAATTCCCCCCCTCCCAGTATTATCTATTTCTAAGAATTGATATCAAAGAACAATTACTTAGAAGATGCTTAATAGCTTGAGTAAGATCCCTATGGATATGGAACAGTTATAGAGGAATATTGAAGAAGCCCTAGAGAATATTGATCTTCTTAGAGAAGAAACATACAACCTAAAAGATATGTATAAAGATGCAAAAGATTACATTAGTCAAATGAAAGATAAGATTGATTATCTAAAACCTAGAATAGAATAAATAGAGTAGACTAGTGACAATGATGAAGTAGGAATCCTTAAGAAAGAAATGAGATCTTGAAAGATAAGTTGAAAATTGTTGAACTTATGTTGAGTCTAAAGAAGGATGATAGTAAGATTGAACCCAATCTAAGATATGAGAATGCAAACCTAAGATCCCATCTAACTCAAGTAACATTTGAGTTGGATTCTATAAGAACAAAGCAAGCAAAATTAGAAAATTACAATACTATTGTGAAAGGAGAATTGACATAGGCTAAATAACAGTTAGAGAAGCTTTATTCCAATAGTGAGAAAATTAATTATCAACTATTTTACCATAGATCCTCTTATGATAAGATAGGCCTTGGATATCTTGTTGGAGAGAAATTAGTCGAGAAAATTGAAGTTAGGAAAGAACCAAATCTAGTTGTTGAAACCTCTAAGCTAAAAGAAATTGATCAGAGTAGAATTCAATCAAGCATATCTATAGAAGTGTCTAAAGGAGTTGAGAAAGTTAATCTATCTAAGAAACATGATGAACCAAAGTAAACAAAGCAAGTTGAACCACTTAAGGAGGCTAGATATGAATTCAAAGGTAAACTTTTTTTATGAAATGAAGTTCATCATATGAAGAGAGATTGCACATGTAATTCTTTTAAACCTATTACTAATTTCTATCATTATAATTGTCATGGTTTTGGACATAAAGCAATAGATTATAAGAAACCTAAGTTTGATAGTAATAACAAAAATAGTAGAATGTTTAGTGATACTAATCCTACTAATAATGGAAGAAGGAGATCTTAGATTAGATCTAATGATGGAGAAAGACCTAATGGAGTAAGGAATTAGATTGTATGTTACAAATGTAACAAGCTTGGATACTTTGCAAGGAATTACAAAGCACCAAATAATCAGAATGGAGCCAATTAGAAAAATAATGTACATGTATGTTAGTTATGTAATAACTTTGGACACATCGCAAGATTTTTCAGAATGGATAGAAGAAATTTCAATAAGAATCTTAACTACAGAAGGAACAACAACACAAATGATAGAAGAAATGATAATGGTAGCAATAACAGTCAGAAGGAAGCATTTAAAGAGCATGTTAAAGAATAATAGAAGTATCTGTGAGAGAAAAGGATCTAGAAAGCTTACATTCAGTTCTAGAAGAACAATATTTTGATGCTTTTGATAAGAGATTGAAGTTAGAGATTATATGTGATTCATCTTATTTGAATTAAGCACCTTTTATTAGAGATAGAGCATTAGAAAGATAGAGTAGAAGTTAGAAGTCAAGTTAAGAGCTGTGAAGTTAGCACAAGTAGTAGAGGTGATGAGAAATCGTTGGTTAAGAGCACAAGTCATTTGGTGATCAAATAAAGGAGAATGAAGAAAAACAAGTTTACGAGTTAAATGAGTAACAATTTTACAAATTTTGGGTAGATGCACAATTAATGTGAAGTTCTATTTGAAAGATTTAAAGGATGTGAACAAGATTGAGTATCATTCAATCCAACAAAGAGTTAAGGAGCATCTCAGAGCGATTTGACAACAAGTAAAGATGAAATTGAAGCGTTTATTGTGCGAAGTTGAAACAGCCCTAGTTTCACAAAATTTAGTTATTTTATGAAGTTTCTAAAGTATTTAAATAAGCTAAAGTGGAGAATCCCACTATTAATGATATTAGTGGGAGGCTGAGATATGTATTTAAGAAGCATCCATTCATATCCCAAGTTGATGATCCCTTAGGATCATTTTTGCAAGTTCTGGAGAATGTTCTTCATGTAGAGGATGCTAGGTCATATATTCATTGAAATTTTGAGAGCATTGGAGAAAATGATGTTCATAAGGACCTAGACCTAGTGTGTAAGGGAGAGTACTTGTCATTGAAATAAAAGTTTACTCACCTACAGGAACTAAACATTGTGAACCATATGTTCTTTATGAACTTTGACAACCATGAATGGAGAATAATTATTCTGAGCCACATTCATGAAGGAATTTTTTGGGTTGAAGAGGTACCTATCATAATTGATAATGATATGATACATAGGTTAATTGGTTTGTGCAATGAGGGCAGAAACCCAGTTAATGAAAATAATGTGAGGAAGATGGTGGAGACCAATCTGAAGACCAAATCAGATGGTAGGAACATGAGGATTGACCTCATAAAGAAGACAAATGTGAGAGTGATCAACAAGATCATTGGCTACAAAATGAATCACAGTTCAAGATTGAACTCAGTATTTGCTGGTTTTCTACATGCAACTTGTTGGCTCCCGATTTAACAAAATTTGAATAACCAAGTTTGTAAGGCAAAATTGCATCTATGGGTAGCTATCTCCAATAATGGACACAATTTACCAAGAACCTGGGCCAACTATAAGGCTACACTCCTTCTACACTTCAGGCTCTGCAAAACCTAAGCGGACGAACCTCTTAGGATCCAATTATGTGACCAGTGCAATGAGCATAATCAGAATCCAGAATAATAGATGAAACCCCTAATTCTGCTATACTTAACCAGTATTTAATAAGGATGAAATAGCTAATGACCTGACTTATGAAACTAGTAAGCTAAGTGAGGGTTAAGCTTTGAATAACTTTCAACATGAAAGGGGAAACATTTGATTAATGATGTTGATTCAACAGAACCTCAAATATGCAACAGTATAACAAGTGATCCTATAGATAATCAGTGCCTAATCCATTGGGCAATTTCATGAATTCAAAAGATACGTCTATGACATCAGGACATATTTCATATATCCAGACATCAGATCTATCTAATCACCTTCTGATTCAAACATCAGTGTTCATTCAGATCTCATTTTCACAAAATATCCTTCTCAAGTAACCAGTAACCTTGTTAAACATATCAAGCATTTACTTGGCCCTTTGGTCCAACAGAAAAATACATCAAACAGACAACCTAAAGGAGATGCAAATGTATCTTAGATCTTTGTTCCAAGACCACCTAAGACTTAAAGATTGCTAAGATAGGAGACAAGAAATAGAATGAAACTAGTGAAATTATTGCTCATATGTTTTCATTTCCTTGAAACTATACATTCAGATGCATAAAATTAAAACATGAAAACACCTAACATATCAGAACTTGTTGTATTATCTACACTACTGATGTTCACATGAGAGAATTATGCTGAAGAATGTGGTCACAGTCAAGGAAACATGTGAAAATACTGGAACCAATGGTCTCGCAGCAATGAACTTTTTCTTCCCAAAAACTGGAACCAAAACAATGAGAAAGAATGAAATTGATATAGAGGAAGGAATTCCTAAATTGAATTTGCAATTGACATCTGTCCACATGAAATTCCTTCTCTTTGCCGTGAAAAGACTCTCTCTAATCTCTCTCCTCAATTGCCTATCAGATCCCCTTTTCAATTTGCTTTTAGAGCAATTAAATATCTCAAAAACATCATGATGAAAGATCATAACTAATTCTGAGGTAAAAATGAACTCAAGGTAAAAGGTAAAAATTAGTTGAAATGGCCTCAAGAATACAAGAAAACTAATTAAAAATGATTTTCTTCACTTTTACACTTCACCAAGCCTTTATATCTGCCTCATGACCAATTCTGATGATCAGTGACGAATTTTGGTCATTCTATTGAGTCACAAATTGGCTTATAGTCTGAACTAGTGAGCACCTATGCAAAAACCGACATCATATTTAGAAAATTTGGATCTTCCCAATTTCGATGGTATATTGAAGCACCCATTTTTGACAAAAATTTCCCAGGTTATGCCCTTTTGAAAATCAAGTCTCCATTCTTGGCTTCCATTGCATTATTGTAAAAATTTAACATTTTCATATAGTTTCAACTATATGATAAATCAAATTTTATTTAAAATATTATTCTGCCCCTGCACGTGAAACCTTGAGAAGAATAAAATAAACTTTTATTTGAGACATCTGAATTTCTCCTGCCTTTTCAATCTGGGTCAAACCTAGTTTGACCAGCTTGATGACACATGTCAAGACATGATTGGTTCATTCCTGTTCTTAGTCATCCACCTCTAATTTAGCACCACGTGTTAGCATGATATTTGTCCACATCGCCATAGCTTCAGTGACACGTGTCATCTTCCTATCACAATTCACTATGTCACCATGTTATCTTCCTTGCAACTTTCCTTTGGCGATATAGCGAGTACCCTCGGATCTGCCACGTGGCATAATTTGGTGCACCATAAGATCCGCTTGCCAAGTCATCATGCCACATGGCACCTTGTGATTGGACCAGAGCTCCACATCATTGCCATTTCATCATCTTGTTGATGCACACATTGTACGATTGCCACTTGTCACTCCCCGATTCGCTGACTGCCTTGAAAGTGGGACCCATGTGCTCACTGGACTTTCGTCAAATTTTCGAGTTTTTTCAGTGACTCGCTATGTCATTAGCCGAAAATCCTTGGATTTTTTGGCTAGCGACATAGCGACTAGCCAAATTTTCACCCTTTTCAGTGACCTCCAACTTGCTGATATCACCAGCTTTTGAATTGTGTGCCCGTTCAAAATTTATGCCATGCCTACATCCATTTGGCTAACCACAGGCCCACCTATGTAAGCAGTTGCCTTTGTCTTTCAGTGTAGACCACTCAAGACACTTATGAATTGTATGTTTGGGGTTTTAAATACAAATATTCATCTTCGCTCAAACAATGTGGGATATTTCCCCTCTTTAGTCCTCAAAAAGACCCGAGCCTCTCTTGTCACAACTCCGCGGGATGTTTTATTACCAATCTTTGGTGGTTACTGGATATCTATTTTCTGAGCTTAATACCCATATTGCAAACATTATTTAGGATTAAAAACTCATGGCCCATTTATACATCAATTCACGTCTTTTATCTTGAAAAATGTTTCTTCTTTGCGTGTGGAGATCCATTTGTTGTGTGGGCTTCTTTTGTTGGTGGTTGTTCGCATATGCACAGGATCTGCCCTCTGAACTTGGCGCCTCCATTATCTTCCTCCTCATGGGTTTCTCTGGCTTTTCCAGTGTCATGGATGTTCCTCTCATTGATGGCTCCCTTTGCCATGCTCTGGGTGCCTTTGAGATAAATCCATGGCATCTTTATTTAAAACCTTGACTTTATCTTTGACTAAGATCGTCTTCAAAAAGAGGCCTTCCCTATTCCACGCACACCTTTTGAAACCTGTTGTTTGTATCTCCTGCACCAAAGACTACCCCTACCATGGGCTTCCCTAGCTTGGCTTGTTGAGGCTTGCTCCTGATGATGGATGCCTTTTCCTTCATGTATTAGCCGTGGCTGCTCTTCTTTCAACACCCTCTCTTATATCTTGTTGATGCCCTCTCCTGCCCATTGCGTGAGACTAGACTTTGAGTGAACTGTCATGACTTCTCCCTTTATATGCAGCATGAACCCTCTTAATGTGTAGGTCTTTTTAACTATTGTTTCCCTTATGTAGATGACTCTCTATTTTTTGCTTGTTGCGTGGGGCTTCCTTTTCTCCCCTGCCACTTCCCATTGAAAATCCACCAATGCCCTGTGAAAGAGAGTAGTGTGTCCTTCGCCCAACAAGAAATCCAAGAGTTTATTTATTTGTCATGCAACTAGAAAGCAGACCCAAACAAGTACATGAACAATAGGTGCCATTATAGCATCAATTGCTAAACCATAGTGAGAACAAATGGATTGAGGTATAATCTCTCCAAATAAAAGAATGAGAGTCACAGGTATTAAAATAGCAAGCCATCCAAGAAAATAGGAAGTGCCTCCATAGAAAGAGCACTGTATATCAAAAGTGTACACAACAATAAATGACATTTTTTTTTTTTTACCACAGGCATAATTTTAGATGGACCCCATCCTACATAGACCATAGTATAGGGTACGTTGAGTACACTAGCACTGACCATAGCAATGACATTGTGGAATGTAGAGTATCACCATTTGCTACTTCATGGAGATGATGCTCCTTCATGATAACAAATATTGGTATTTTTGAAGATAATATTTTGAGTAGTACATCTTTTAAAAAAAAACATTTCTAGCCAATATTTAGAGCCTACTGTTAAAGCTTTGAGTCAACCAATTGCCTCGCCCAAAAGTAGATCTCCAAATGGCAATCCAAAATCATCATATCTTCTGCCATTAGACCATCTTGAACAAAGTTGAATATCTCTGTTACGTCCAAACTTCCTTTAGACCAACTACATGAAAACAAGTGAGGATCTTTGCTCATATCCTTAACTACCTTTTTGACTTGAGTATTCCTTTTACCTGCAAGCACATTCCAAAATGCCTCAGATTTGGTTCCTTCTTTTTGTGACTTGGACTATACATCAACCTTTATCTAGTCCAACATTCTCTCAACAAGTTCATGTTCATGTGTTGTGCTAAGACTACCCAACCATGTAAAATTAGTCATCCCCTCTTGCAAGATATAACAATATGATGAATTCAAGGGTGTTACTACTGGTTCAACTTAAAGTGCTTGCATATTATCTAGACCAGTTCCTTGCACCCTAAAAAATACAAGTCCATCTTCTTTGGTGCCCTGCTTGGTGCAGATCATTAAGATGTAGAGAATACATAAAATGAGAAAAGATAACAAAGAGCATCCTAGGGAACACATTATCTTTCTCAACTAAAATTGATAGAGTAATTATAACTTCCTTGTAATCAATTTCAATTTCTTGAAGTTCTATCCGATATTTCCTCAAATTCTATCAATTTGACCACTCAGGCGGGCCCCAAAGTGGATCTGACTAAATTTTTTTTTTGCTTCCAAACAACTGATAATTGTAACTGATCCATTCATCTCTTAATACTAATCAAAATCAAAATCAACCAATGGATCAACATTTGAAACTCATCTTATCATTATTTTGTTAACTATCAATTTAATGCTAGAGGGTCCTTTGACCGGCTTTAAAAACTGACCCAAACACCTGACTAAGGTCTGAGATTGAACACACTGATTCTCTATTCTGCATACTCCTACCTTGTCGAATCTCATCTCATGAAAAATTCTCAGTCAAAAGATATTGACAATTAAAGTTGACCTCTCAGAATTACCTGCAAGTAACCAAGTCAGAAAACAATAAATTGAGTTCAAATTTCGCTTTGAAAACTGGGCAAATGGACACTTGGGAAGATGAAAATTGGGGTGCTGGTTCTCTTTCATGAGGACATAACAAATTTGTGATTTGGGCTCATGAAGAAAAACTAGGCGCAAATGGCAAGTGGTCAAAGTAGACTGCTTGGATTTGCAAACTGGAGACAATGATAGGAAAGTGATTTCTGCAAATGGAATTGACCTGGAAAAGTGTACAAATGGATTCGTCAAGATGTGAAAACTAGCACACTTATTATATTTTCAGAGTACAACACAAGGGTACAATCCATTCGATCTCAGCAATCACGAATTTCAAGATATAACATCTCAAACAGGGGTACCAAACAATCTGTAAATACTGACACCAGTAAAAAGATAGAAATTGCATTTGGAATTGCGTTTGAAAATTGATCAAATGGATTTTTCATAATCTGAAACTTGAAATGTAATAAGTCTCTGACATTTAAAATGCAATGCAAAAGGAATTTCAACATTTTGGTCAACTAGGTCAAAGTTATAGCACGTCAAACAGGGCCTCCTAGAATTCAGAATTAATTGCAAAAGCATGAAAACTGTAATTGACCAACTTTGAGGGATTCAAAACCTAGTCAAACAGACTCGCAACGACTCAAAATCTGAAACATAAGTTCTCTGGTATGGAAATTAAACACTCCCAAAGTGGTGAGTCACGAAACATTTCTGGGTGCGAGATATTCACTTGCAAACATGGCCTCATGTCACTGTTTGACACAGGTGAAAATGCAGATTTGGAATTTGCTCAAAACAAGACTTCACGAAATGACTCAGAACATCAATTTAACTTCAAGGAACACTTAGATGCACTGAATGGAGGGTGTTAGAAACATTAGACACCTCATGGGGCTCAAAGTATAGCCGGGTACATGTGCACTCATGGGCATTTATAGGGCTCAATTTCTTCAATATTGCTCAAAATTTGGGCTACAATTTTGAGTGCCAACATGACTTTCATGATGATAGCTGAGAGAGAAAAGGTAAACATGTGTGATATTCCAAGGCATCAATTATTGTACAACATAGAGAAACATGAGAAGACTAGAAGTGTGGTGTTCGGGTTTTAATCATTTTTGATACACCTATTCGTCTTAGTGATGAGGGAATTCCCTAGTATGGCTTATAGGGAATGGGACAACAAGAATAAGTGCACCATGGGCTTGGTGACACATCATTACAGAAGAAAGATAGAGGAAAAGATTATTGAAGATATTAACAAGATGAAGAAAGGTTTTCAAACTACAATGAATAATAGGTATAGGATACCACCCTCATTGGTGAAGAAACACGAGGAAGACATATGTTTCATGTAACATACATGGAGGCAGTTGTGTCAAGAGTTAACTTCATAGACCTCGTGGGCTATGAGTTACGTGAAGAAATAATTGAAAGGTATGTGAAGATCATACTCGAGTCTCAAGAGGACAAGGACACTCCTAGATGGGGAACTTGTGCAGAGAAAATTTGAGAAGTAGAGAAAAATCTTTACAACAAAGAAATAAAAAAGAATGTTGAGAAGAAAATTGATTCTATTCTCAAAGATTCAGGGATGACTAGAGAAGAATTCAATGAGATAAAGGCTAGTGGTTAAACTAAGGTATTGGCAGATAATCCTAGTGCCATTGCAACACCTACAAAGGGATTAATAGTAGTAGGATCTACTACATAGATACCTATTGTCCCCTATGCCATAGTAGCCCAAGTACAACCCATTATTGCACAACTATTGAAGAAGGTTGATGAAGAGGAGGTATAAATTGTAGAAGGAAAAACCATCTACTGCTCCATCCAAGAGAAAATCAAAGAGACTCGCCAAAGTGAGTCAAGAAGTTGAGTCACTTAGAAAGAAAAGGACCAAGCAACTAGCAAGTGGCCCTAGAAAGAGGAGAAAGATATTACAAATGGTTGAATCAGATGAGTCTGGTGAATTTGAAGATGAAGATAATAGATCTATAGAAAAGGTAGTTGGTGAAGCAAGGACAACCAATGGAAAGAATCCTTAGAAGCCAAAGGTAAAAAAACTGAAATATGCAAATCATTAATGACAATAATTTCATTTAGTTGAATAAGTTTTATAGCATGTATAGCAATATGGATAGAATTCAATTGGAGAATGTGATAGTAAGTAATATGATCCTTAAGAATAAAAGGTTTGAAGATGTACAAAGAAACATTCCAGAATATTTGTATAATAGATTGATAAATAGAAGAAGAAGAGTCATTGGTGAAGATAGGAAAATAAGAAAAAATATGATCACTAAGCTTTGTGAAGTTAATAGTGATGAAGACTTGCAAGATATAATAAAGGGAATTGGGCCCTTGTTGCATAATAAAAGAAGACATATTCTTTTAGTGGGAGGAAATTATGATCAGGTAAACAAAGAGATAGAAGAAGCTATTGTTAAGTAGATGACTTTTGTACCCAAGGGAGTGAGTACAAAGTCAGGGGGAGCAAACTCTATATCTATTGAACAGAGAACTCTAGTAGTAGTAGTAGTGGAAACTAAGGACACTTGGATGATAGATCTAGCTTTGTAGATCTCCATTGGAAAAGATAATAGGCAAATTGGCACTACAAGTGTGACAATTAACATCATAGAAGATCCTTTCAACAATCTTGGGTCAAATATTGTTGATAATATCATTAATTACTCTAGTTCAGATGAGGAGGAAGAAAAGAGAAATAATGAAGATGAAGAGAAGAAGAGAAAAGTAGATGAAAAGAGAGAAGAATAAAGGAAGAAGAAGCATAGAATAGAAGATGAAAAGAAAAAGAAAGAAGAAGAGGAGAAAAAGAAGACAGAGAAAGAAGAGAAAAAGAAGCAAGAAGAAGAAAAGAAGAGGAAAGAACAAGAAGAGAAGATAAGGAAGGAAGAAGAAGACAAGAAGGAAGAAGAAGATGCAAAGAGGAAGAAGACAAAAGAATAAACAAAGAGAAAAGAGGAAGAGCAAGAGAAGATGAAGAAAGATGCAGAGGAAAAGAAGAAAAAAGACCAAGAAATCAAAAGAAAGGAAGATGAGAGGAAGAAAGAGGATGAAGAACATAAGAAGAAGAAATAAGAGAAGGATAAGATGCCAAGTGCACCCAACACATCTCTCACCCTCGCTACACTTACTAGTTTAGATGATGATGATCAATCACAATTGATATCATCCCTCAGCAAGATAATCGACAAAAACAAATTGGTAAAGAATTTGCAAAAAACTCTCATGCCAGTTACTAACAAGTTGCAGGGAGTCATGACTATGAAGTCACTTGATCCTAACCCTAAGGATAGAGCCGAAGCTATGACTCAAGTATTTAATTAGGAATTCACAAGTTCTTCAGAGGTTGCATCAACACAAGCTCAAGCCAAGCATGATGTGTAGATGTTTAATACTATATGTAAGAACATCAGAAAAAACTTATTGACTCTTGATACTTGCATCAAGTCATTAAAGAAATGTGAGCTTGAAGGAAAAGCTCTATATGTGAAGCGTGCAATGTCTTTTAGCTTCACAAAAGACATTGATTGTGAGCTTAAAGAAAAATGTGCAGAGGTGGAAGCATTGGCTAGTCAGTTGAGTCAACCTAGTGTGTAGATTGAAGCAGCTGAAGCACAAATTAGCAAGATTTATGATGAAATAAGTTTGTTGGAAGACAGAAAATCAAGGATAACAAAGAGGTTACCACTTCTAAGAGAGCAGCTACCTATGAGATTAAGCACAATTGAGTCATAGTTGGATGAATGTCTATCAGTCAAGACATCTTTTGACAATTTTATATACTTAGATCTGAATGCAGTAGAGATATCATCATATGGATTGTGCTCTCTTCTCAGCATCTCAAAAGGAGTCAAGGAATCATGGGAGAAGAACATGAGGAGTCTTGTAATCAGTTTTGGTGATTGTATTTCTCACTTGTCAACATAGAAGAGGTAATCAAACACATTTTTGACATAAATAGATTTTGACACCTTTGTCATTGATGTCAAAGGGGAAGAACAATTTAAGAAAATTGTATAAGTTGAATAGATGATGCATATATATGGAAGGTGGAGCTTATCTACGTATATAGGAAATCATTATAATAGTAGAGATAAGGAAAGACGGTAATATAATATGTGATGATCCAAGTTTTGAATAAAATTTTGAAGTTTTGAAGGCTAGTTTTGAGAAGCTTTCTTTTGTGTTATATTGTTGTTTTGTATAACATTTTTGGGACTTAGCTAATTTTCCCATATGTTATTGTTGAGTTGTCATTTTGCATGATGCTTAATAGTAGGAATCATTTTGAACTTCTCTCTTCAAAAGCTAATCAAGGATCAACTTGAAGATTTTGGGTGATTTTGCAACCTACTAGAATCCGGTCAGTTTAAGATAAATGTGTTTGTTTAAAGGGAGGCCTGTGTTGGTTCTGACCAATTTTGGATAAGATGTTCAATATGCTTGCTATTTCATAATTAACCACAAAAGAGACATGTTTTTGGTATTTTCTATTTATAAATGAATGCAATCTAACAACGCAACTATATGAATTCCTAATTTAACCAAGGGTTAGTAAAGAAAATAATGAAGATAAGGTAATGAGAGATGAAAGAAAATAGCATGAAAGGGAAATTCCTAACAGACATAAACCATAGTAACAACACATCTATGAGTTAAATCATCAAAAGGATCAGGTAGGAAACCAATGAAAATAGGAGCAACATTTCTTGAAATCCACTGATGCAAGCGTCAATGGAAACTTGGTAAAAACTGAAAGATTTTCACTTCTTATCAAATTTCAAGGCCACGAAAAGTGCACTCATGTGAGACAAGAAGCTATGTAGGAACAATAGGGTGATCTCTTCTCCAACTCGGTACGTTATTGGAATTCATCAATACATGGAAAATACCAAGATTAAAAAATTATGCAATCAAATCAACACAAAAAAACTATTGGCTCCATTATTATCATGAACAAGAGTTCACAAAAATAACACACTCCAGCAAGAATAACTATACTCAGAATGAGAGCACCAATAACATATATTATTGCATCAAAATAACGGCCCAAAATACAAATTACATTCCTAAATTTATAAGAAATTGTCTCCTCAATTTTTGTTGAGAGTGAGAGATCTCTTCATGCAAATATATGCTTAAAACTAATAAAACAAATCTAATTATATACAAATTGATTCTCTAAATGGTGCTAAGTAGGTCTCCACCCTTGTTTATATCAATTAATGGGTGCATTAGCCTTTACATGACTTAAAACAATAAAAGAAGAAGGAAGCTGCAAGAGGATCTGAGAGTCATTGGAAGTTCTAAATATGGAAGCTTGACCTTCTTTAGGAATTTCTAAGAGTTGAACCACTATCAAAATGTGTTTCCAGTGCATGGAATGCTCTAAAATAACAACTGGCAATTAATTATCAGTGCATTGCTTCTTCTTCAAAAAATGTTAGCACAACTATGTGAATAGCACACCTGCACACCTTGTGCACCTTAAGGGAATTCGTGATAAGGCAATTCACCAAAAAATCAAAGTCCTCTATTTTGAAAATGGTTTATGGGTTTTTCTCAAATGAGGTTTGGAAGCACTCTTGTGTACTTATTTTGCCCCTTTTGATGATTTATATGCTCTTTATAGCCTAACATTATCATAGAATCGAACTCCTTCTACTTCTTCTATCTGAAATCCCAAGGTACATGTGTTGAATCTTATCATTAATAGTTTCAAAAGATGAGGAACTTGTTCTAGTTCATTTGTCCAACCTCTGTATCTATGATCTTCAGTGTAAATTCATGAATCAAAACTTACGTGTGACTCCTTTGAAGGTGAAGATTACCATTTTGGGTGAGATCTTTATTGCTACTAATAATGAAGATGATATGTTAATCTGTGCACTTGCGCATTATGCACCACACCTTCATGTTATGCACACTTGCGCACCTTCGAGTTATGCACATCTTTGTGCACTGTGAAGTTTATTCCTTGATTTTTTCTCCTCTCTAACCGCCTGATCCTTCCTAATCAGATACTAGGTGATCCATATTATCCAAAACAATCAAATGTTTGAAACTTTTTCATATCTTTTTTAACAAACTTTTCTAGGCATTTTATACTGGCTTTTTCAAAGGTCTTCTGCTCAAAATTTCAAGTTGAAACTTTCATTGGTCCCTAAAATTTGGTAGCCAACAACTTACTATTTTAGGGACTAAAATTAGATTTTTAGTTCTTCTTTCCAATGGTGCAAATGGTTTTGAGTTCCAAGCTCTAGGTCAAAAGTTATGACCCTGACAAGTTAAGGATGTCTTTTTATCTACACAAAGAAGCAGACATTAGTTATCTTATGTTGAAAAACCCAAAAGAGGACTCCATAAGACTCAGACTAACAAAAAATTGGGTCAACACTAGTCAAAATAGACAAGACAGTGGATTTTTCCCCCCAAAAGCCAGTTTTGTGCACTAGCACACCTTTGAAAGTGAGCTAATGCACTAATTTGACTTGTGAATGAGAAAGTACACAGATGCACACATGTGCACTTGCATATTTGTGCATTATGCAAGTGAGGGGGGACCGGAGTGCGCACCTCCAAAGGTGTGCACATGCGCATGTGCGCATTCTTAGAGTAAAGTTGAAGTGTGCATGTGCGCACTTGGCACATATGCACATGTGTGCATGTACGCAAGTGTGCATTTGTGCACTTTAAGAACATGAAGTCTTAAACTTGATCTTTTACCTATGTCTAACTACCCAACCTTTCCCGATCAGAGACTAGGGTTTGATCTAGACCTAGGGGAAGATCCAAAATGAGTGAGGCTTCAAACTAGATGCCTCATAGGGAACTTTGAAACTAGCGGGTCCCCATTTTGTAACTCAAAATGGGGTGTGTGTTGTGAGGCCACAACAGTTGCCATCAATGCCAAAGGGGGAGATTGTTGTTAATATGGCTAGGTAGGATGAGTTAGGGTTACCATTTATGGCAACATATAATTCAGGATGAGATGGAATAATATATTGTTGAAGATTCTACAATTAGAGTTAGAAATTTGTCAAGTGTTAGACAGTTTCATGAGTAGCGTAGAGATTATTTTTGGTATAGTGAAGGCTATAGAGATATTTTGCATGTGTGAAGTTACGAGAAGGTATATCAGAGTGTCATGATGACGTACCTAAGTGGGAAAATTAGTATAGACAATAAAAACAAAGTTATAGGCCAAATACCAATAAAGGCAATAGGGACAAAAAAAAAAGGAATAAAGTGTTAAGAAATTATTTCGGTTATGAAATAATTACTTATTTATATAGGAATGAAATCCTAGATGTTTACCCTAAGTTAGCATAACATATAATTACATCAAGCTGGTTGTATAAGAGTTTTGTGAGAAGAAATAGTATAAGTAAAGAGTTATTTTATGCAAAGTATGAAGCAATGTGCGATATATGTGATATACGCGAATGCAAAGTTTATGATGAGTATGCAGACTATGTATATGACATGCAAACTTATATGAGAGATATGTGATGCAAATTTTGATGTCAGATTAGGGTAGTAAAGAGGTTTTTATATCTATCTCTTTTGTATAAGGGCACTATATTGTATAATTGCATGTTAGGGAAGTGGGCTCTTCTTGCATACAATTGTAATTGTAATACCAACTCCTAACAAGGTTGAGGATTTTAACAGGGCCTATTCCTTTGACAAGGACCAAGATAGTATATGTAATTCATAGACTCCTAATAGGGTTAATATCCTTAACAAGATTCTTTTGTTTAGTGGATCATTCTGTGGGTACCATCCCCACTGGGGTTTTCCCTTGGCTAGGGTTTTCCTAGTTACCAAATAATGGTGTTATGAGTTCTCTTTGTGTATGGTTTTATTTATTGTTAGCATTATTGGTTTACTTTCATATGCATGTTGCAAAGTAATTAACAATATCCAGTTGTGGGAAAAAGTTTGTAGAATACTGATTCACCCACTCCCCCCCCTCTCAGTATTATCTATTTCTAAAAGATTCTCCTTGTTCAGTGCGTGAATGTCCTAACCCATTAGAACAACTAGATGACTTCATAAGTTCTTCAAAGTACTTTATTGCCTCTTTAGGTTTGTTGAATCTCTCCATAGATTCTTTCTCAATTTTTAGTTCATTCTTCAGTATATCCCTTTGTGATTTGAGATTTGCAATTTCCACATCCTTGTGATTCAATACCTCATTTGCAAGCATAAGTTGATTCATTATGGCTAGTTGTGTGATTGTGAGCTTCTACACATATGATATCATTTCTTCAAGTCTTGTAGCCATAACTCTTTTGTCTTCATCATCCATGGTATTGTCTTCTTCGGCTTTCTTCTTTTGTTTAGTCACTCCACATAATCTTACTAATTAGATTTCATGCTTTCTTTTCAGTCCTCATATTTCTTCATTCAAAAGTTTATTCTTTTCAAGTAGATTTGTAGATTCTTTGTCAGTTGGATTGATTAATTCAAACAGTCCTTCAGTCTCAACTTCTTCATAGAAAAAATGTTTTATTTGGATAGCAATTTCCTTTCTTCTTTTTTGGGAATCCTTCAAATATTATTGTTCTTTCTCAAGTTTTTGCACTATGAGTTGGGTATTAATCAATTGATTGTAAATAATCCTATCTAGTTTGAAAGCCTCCATCTCCAAGATCTAATATCCAAGCGAATAAGCTTGTCTCAGAGAACAAACGCTCTGATACCAATTGTTGACTAATGGAGGTATAAATAGGATAACCAAGATAATGAGATGGGAAGTGAATAAGAATCTTAACCATTTTTACTTATCACCAATTCATTCACACATTCACCAATTATTCTATGCATGTAAAACTTGTAATGATAAACTTATGGTCACATGTAAATCTGATCTATCACATGCATGAAAATAAACAAATAACACAATATTTGTTACCTAGAAACCCTCCAAGGTGAAAGTAAAACTAGGGTGGGTATGGCACCCACAAATCTTCACTATTGCAATAATAAAATTAACTTGTTATGGTTACAATGTTTGATCATAAAATATGATCTACCCTACGAGGGATTTGCCCTAATAAAAGCTTAAGAGACTACTAGGTCTAACATTGTTAGAGGATTTAACACTTACAAAAAAGTAAGGACTCTATTAGAAAATTTAAAAAGATCTATTAAGACCACTCTATTAAGAGATTTACCCCAATTCAAGTCAGTTAGAATTGATTCAGTACCTAACTCTGAGTATGCTTTGTAAGCTGATTTGGAGTCTTCTCCTTGCTAACTAATCCTCTCCTCTGATATGATAGCACTTGTCTTCCCATTTACTACTATGATTAGGTCACTTGCTCTGTTAAGTGATAATAAAACCTTTCATTGAGTTTTGATATGATCTCAATCCTTCACTTCACTATTCACATATTACTCCTTGTTTTTATGCATACACTTCTCTTCTTCATGCCATACTTCTCCACTCTCTCTAATTTAGGTTAAGACCTTCTCTATTAAAAGAGCTCCATAAAGAGTCTTCTAGATGCTTCCAAGATTAACCTCTCCATCTCAATCATTGATCACAAATATGGGGATATGTAATCTATGTCATTCATGTTTAAAACTCTCTGTAACAACCTCTACAAACATTAAATGTTCCTTCCATGTCATCTTGAAAATGTTTTACCTCAAAATATGTTCCATTCTTTACTTTTATGTAGACTTTGCATTGCTCAGCCTTTACTTTTTTTTTTTATGCTTAGCATTGTTGTTGCTTAGTCTGTATTGTGCTTGGCACATACTATCTAACTCCACACTTCTATGCTTGTAATTGCTCGATTGATGTTGATCTCAGCTCGTATAGAAAATACTCGGTGACCATACATGTACTCAATTCCTATAGAGCTTGATACATACTTTCTTATGTACATGACTCGGTCTATATAGAGTAGCTTGGTTGCAGTGATCACTATCTGACTCTACCTTGTAAATGACTAAGTGTTTGACACTACTAGACAACAATAGTTACAGATACCAATAAAATATTGTAATGAATTTCAAGTATTAATCTATGCTTTATGAAGCATTTTGTCTTCTCTTTGTCTCCATATTGTTGTGTTTTTTGTTTGTGAGTTGGTAAGGGTGCAGCGGTCTCACATTTATTTTGTTTTCATATTTAAATCTCTTCTCGTATGTGTCCTGTTTATGGGTAGATGTTGGTGCCTTTGGTGCTTTCTAGTAAAAAGTATACCAACATTTAAATTCATTGCAAACCTTTCAAAGAGGGAGTTGTACCTCTCAATTTAGAGGAAAGTTATCAATCTAATGATAACTTTTCCAACTATTAGTAGCATTTGTACTTCTATTTGGGCATTGTGAGTTATTGTGTGTTGTTCTTTTTAAAGTGCAAATGTGTATACTAACAATGATTATATAAATCCTATTTTTCCTCAACTTGATTGGGTAATTCTAATTTTGGTAAGCTTAAAAATTAATTTTCTCCCACAAAAATAAAAGATTTTTTAACATGTAATAAAAATCTTGTTTTAGACATGAAAAGTTACACATTTATTGTGCATTAATGACAATTTTCTTTGTCCTTGTCTTATTTTATTTTAATATAAAAGTCTTTTAAATTATCTTGTGACATGTCCAAATAGAAGTAGATAATACTACTATATTAGATTTTATTATATAAAATTTATGACTTGATAGTTAAATTATATCTTATATTATTATAAAAATTAATCTTAGAATTTGAATGAACATAAATGCTTAGCTTTGTACAAGACATGTCCAAATAAAAGTAGATAATAGTACTATATTAGGTTTTCTTATAAAATTTATGACTTGATAATTAAATTATATTTTATATTATTATCAAAATTAATATTAGAATATTAATGAACATAAATGCTTAGTTTTGTAATCGTAAATTTAAAAATAAATATCTCTGATCTTTGCATTTTTTCTTTTTAAAATTTATTTCAATTATTAATTTTTGTACTTTAAATGAAATTTAATTTTTAATAGTTGTATATTTGTTTACAACATACAATATATAAGTATTTTAACAGTTATTTTATTTATAACATACAATATATAAATATTTTAACAATTATTTTATTTATTCATGTAATACATTAGCTAACTCCGCCAATTTTGAGCAATATCTTAAAAGCACAGTTGGTTCCTTTATTTCTTTCATCCCTCTCCTTAACAAGAAATCATATGTTTCATATTGAGTTGGAGATGAAACAATGTAGCAATTCTATGACTCATCTTCCCCTCTAAGTGATCAAATGTATTGACCCCTTTCTCTTGTGCTATGTAAAAAATTTGTATACACTTTACTTGTATATTAATTAATTTTCTTCTCAAACTTTTATAATTTTACGCATATTCAAACAATATAAACTTTAGAGGAAAAAGGAATGGAGAGCTTGAGCAGGAAGCTAGATGTGGTTATTGGTCATGAGGTTTCAAAATGCAACTGTGACTCAAAGTAGGCAGATGAAGCTGGAGATATGTAGATTCATGTGGTACTTGTCAACAACATTACATAATCAGTGGCAAATGAGGTCCCACAAGGAAAGGATGGCAGTGAAGAAACTTCACATGTGGAGAATATTGTTTGAGGGAACAAAGGATTAGACCCTCCACATAATCTTGGAGATGTAGATCAAGGTGATTTAGAAAAGGGGCTTCTCTAGTCTTCTTTATTTGGGAAAAATCCTACATGTAAGTCTTTGTTTCCACCTATCACTTCCAATTCTTGTTGGGAAGAACAAGAGTTTCAAATCTTTGTCTCATATACCATTATGGATCATTTGATATCTATGATGAAATTTAACTTGATTGGTAAGTTTTTTGGGATGAGGCCAGACATTACAAATATGTGGTCTCTAGTCAAAAGGAAATGGGCTCTCTATGGTCAAGATAATATTGTGGCTATGAAAAAAGGGTTTTTTTTTCCTTTCTTTTCACTTGTAAGGAAGATTTTTTATGTGGGGGTCCATGGTCTTTTGAGCAAAATACTCTAATTGTGAAAAAGTGGGAACCAAATATGGATTTTTCATATGCCTTTTTCCTTATGACCCCTATTTGGCTAAGACTTCTAGGTCTCCCACTAGAGTTTTGGCATTAAGATGTCTTTAAAGGTTTGGCTGGATCATTTAGAGAATTGATGGCTATTGATGCTAGGAAAGTTGCAAGGTCAAGGTTGATGTTTTCCATAATTTGTGTTAAGGTTCATCAACTTAAGGATCTTCCCCAAAAGATCAATGTTATTTCCAAACTTGGAAAATGGTCTTAGGAAGTTGAATTTGAGGACCTTCCAAATGCTTTCTTTTATTGTAAAAAGGTGGGACATTGGGCCAAGAAATGTCCAAAGAAGCCAAAGAAAAGTAAGAAGTAGGCTCCAAAAAAGATGAAATCTCAAGTGGAATAGAAAATGATATGGAAACTTAAGGTTGGGTAGGGTAAGGTTTATAAAGTAGAATTTAAAAAGGATTCCCAAGAAGTAGCTACTAAGACTATTAGAGAAAAACAAGCTAATGTTGAAGAGGAGAAGGTAGATTAGAATGAGATTAATGCTGAAGTAGAGGATGGATCTAGTCCTCTACCCTCTCTGAATGAGAATATTTGAAAGGAAGATACTATGATTAATCAGGAAGTGAAGGAATCACAACCTAAGAATAGTCAACATGAAAAACTATGTTTGCTGAAACTCCATACCCCTAATTTAGGATATAATGTGAATCAAGGGGATTTTATCGAGGAAGGAGAAATTGAAGAGAGTAGACATGAATCTCAATCTAGGATCTTGGCATGTAGGATAGAAGACTCACTAGAAGGAGGTAACTATCTGAAGTCAAAACCATACTTTGAGGTTCAAAAGTGTGGGGTTTTGGGTTTTGACTCCTCCTAGGTTGATTTTATAAAGTCAACCTATTCAAAAGAATGTGATAGATTTGAGGTATCACATGCTAGCAAATATATTAAGAAAGTGAGCATAGTTGTAGTGGAAGAAAAGATACAAAATCCTAGAAATAAGAAGAAGACAAACAAGGAAGTGGGTTCTACCTCTTCCTCTTCAATTGGGGTTTTAACTAGAAGAAAGAAAAATGATTAGGGATCCCCAATTGTGAAAGTGGATGTAGGTTCTCCAGGTAAAGTTGGATGGAAAATTCAAAAGACAAGAGAGAACAAGAGAGTTTACATAATTTAGTTGATGTAAAGCAGGCTACTATTTTGCAATTTACACCAAAAAAGAAATGAAAATCATAACATAGGATATAAAGGGGCTAAACAAACTCCATAAAGTTGATGTGGTAAAAAAAAAATTTTGTGACCATAAGATGGATAAGGAAAAGGTAGAGAAATTAGGCCTTTTAAAAATTGTGGAACGGTGGCTAGTAGTTTCGAAGGGGCTTCAGGAGGTACGCTGGATCTCTAGAATCAATCCTTGCTAAATGGTCAAATTGTTGATTCTAGCAAGCATATGATGGTAGTCAATCTTCACCACTCCAAATTAGATTCTAGTTGGATTATGGTAAATGTCTATTTAGCAAACAATGAGAATGCCATAAATAAGTTTTGGTAAAAACTATCATATTTATAGAATATTGTGGATGCTAGTAGTTGGATGATGCTAGGGGACTTTAATATGCCTCTTTATGATCATAAAAAAGTGGGAGGTTATCCAAGTCATTTGGAAGGTATATTTGATCGTATGGAATTCATTAATCAAGAAACTTTGGTGGATATGGATCTTTAAGGGATTAACTTTACATGGAGTAATAAGAGAGTTGATGAGAGCCATATTCAAGCTCTCCCTAATAGAGTTCTTATTTCATGCGATTGGATTTAGAATTTTGCTTGCTCTTTGTCCTTCATCCATAAGATGGCTTTTGATCAATTTCCTCTAGTTTTTCTGGTTGATTCCTATATGGGGAGAAGGAATTTTCATTTTACATTTGAAAGGATGTGGATTCAGTATCCAAATTGTATGCATGATTTTAAGGATGGTGGAATATCAAGGTGAAAGAGTTAGCTCTTTTTAGAGCTGCAAATAAATTGATACATGTTAGAGACATGGTGAAAATATGGAATAAGACTTCTTTTCAGGATATTTTACAGGTTAAGACATTTTTTGAAGGGAGAACTTAATGAGATTCAATATATAATTCAAGTTGAAGGATATTCTACTGATCTTGTTGAACAAGAAAATGCTAAGCTAGTTAGTTATCATGACATTGTTGCCAAGGAAGAGGTTTTTGGAGACAAAGATCAAAAGCTATTTGGCTAAAGGAAGGACAAAAAAACTCAAAATATTTCCACTTTATAACTATAAAGCATAGGGAAACTTTAATCCGGCCATGTGATCCTTAATTAATATGGAAACTTTCTACAAACTCAAGCCTAGGTACTGGATTTGGATAAAAGAGTGCATAGCATTGAAGACACCCTCCGAAATATTATAGACTAGAGCTACAATATTCTCAAGGCCTCCAATGAACACATTGAAATTCTCATCAGTAAATTGGAAGGCAGTCCAGGGGAGAAATCCATCATTACAATTGTTGAGGATCAAGGTGATGTTGTAGACAACAAGGAAGGGATTGGTAGGAGGACCAAGGCTAGCACAAGGAAAATGAATGTTGGGGCCCCTTCTGCTATCAATTAGTTGAAAGACTTTGCTAACAAAATGGACCAGCTAGAGCTACAAGTGGCCGAGATGATGAAGAAGACGAGATAGTTCCCTTTTGTTGTCATGTCTTTTTGGTTTGGTGTTGTCTTTTCCTTTTCTTTCCTTTTGTTAGTTTTGATGTCCTTTTATAGCTAGCTCTATTTGATTATTAGCTCTCTCTGTCTTTGGTTTGATGTTTCTTTGGGCATAATATTATATCATTAGATCCTTTTTAAAAAGGGTTTCAAGGTCCCTTCAAAACCTATTTTCCTAATAAAAAACTATGAAGCATAGGGAAACAAATTGAATTTTGGTTTGTAAACCTAAAAGCCATTAGTTGTTCGGATTTGGTTTGTAAACCTAAAAGTAAAGGGGGTATTGGTATTAGACTTGTTAGACTAATGAACAATGATCTTCTTACTAAATTGGGTTTGGAGAGTTTTTGAGGATAGTGAGGAGTGGAGGATGATATGGAAACACAAATATATGTTTAATACCCTCGTAATGCAGAATTTTATTAACTCTCCTCTAGTGGCTAATGCTTTGTCCATCGAAAATGTCATGCAAGGGGTCAATGACATCACTTAGTCAATAGATGTACTCTCTGTAATAGAGCTAATGAAAATATTGATCATTTCTTTATCCATTGTAGCTATAGCCAAGAGGTATAGAAAACTGTTCTAGGTTATTGGTCACACTCTTGGGTCCATGCAAAGAATTTGGTTGAGTGTTTTGAAAGTTGGAAATGCCCAATCAAGGGTCCTAAAGTGAAAAATCTTTGGAACTTCTCTCTTCCTCATTTGTGTTTAGGCATCTAGAAAGAGATAAATAGTCAGATATTTAGGGACAAAGACACCCCTTCATGAGTAGTGGGTCTTAAGATTATGAGGGTAGTTAAGGAGAAATTTATTTCCTATATTGTTGGTAAGGGGGACTTTAACATTTTCAACCCTAAAAGGAACTTTTATATGAAGCCTCCGTCAAAAAGGGATGGGGCAGTTTGGTTATCACCTCCCAATGGGTGGATTAAAGAAAACTTTGATGGATCTGTGAAAGGTAACCCTGGTAAAGCTGGATCTGGTGGAGTTTTAAGATATCATTATGGTAAATAGTGGATGTTGTTGTGGTTCTCCTTGCTATCACTTCCAGCCACATTACAAAGGCCTCTAGTGCTTTATTTGTGGTCAAGATGACAATGAAAGCTAGTTATAGAAATCTCTAGCTCGAAGGGGATTCTTTGAATATTATTAACACATTAAATAATAAAAATATTATTTCATGGACTATAGAATCAATTATATTGGAAATTAAGGAGCTCCTCCAAAACTTTAATAAAGTCCATATTTCCCATAGTTATAGGGAAATAAATAGGGTGGCAGACTAGATTTCCAATGTGGTTGTCATCTCAAGTAAGCAAATGACATGGGAGGATGACATAAGCATACGTTCAGAGCTTAAAGAGTTAATTAATTTTGATGCAACTAATGCAACTATGGGGAGGATTTGTTAATTATTTTCTTTTAATTTGAGGGTGTTATGGTAATAATGAGGGAAAATACTAAATTTTGAGGTGGTGCCTTTTCATAATTTCTATCTTAATGTGGCACATATTTTGGGTCTTACTAAGGGATTTTTATGGGTTGAAAGTTCTTTTTCTTTTTCTAAACGACAATGCTTCTTGATTTTTCATTTCTCTGCTCAAGATTAATTTGAACCAGCTATCTATGATGGGGGTGAGTTGAAGAAATAAGAGTTATCAAGATTCAACTTCTAGAAGAAGAAGAAATTAGTATGGGGAGGATTTTCAAAAGGTAAGGTTACTTGTTACCTTGAGAAACTTAATGGATTCAAGCCACATGTTACATAGGATTTCTTTAGGAGTTGGGTTGGGGATAAAGTTTATCTTATGGTGTTACTGTAAAAACAAATGAGGAGTTTATAGTTGGTATATTGAGGCTTCCTAATGTATAAATTTTAACAAGGAAACAAAGATTTCAAATGTCACATTAAAGAAATTCCATAAGACTTTGGCAGAGGAGAAGAAATTATTTAAAGTGGGGGATTTTCTTGACCTAGAGAAGATTAAATATTATGGTAGGAAGTTTTATCCTATGTTAGGGAGTACTTTATTTTGGATGGTTGATCTAAAAGGGTGCATAATTATCATTTTGTTTTCCTTAACCATTTTCGATATAAGGGCAGGATCTCTTTTCCCTACTATCTCAAGAATTCCCTTTTACAAGGACTTTAGGATAACCATAAAAAAGAAAGTCATCTTATTTTTCATGAAGGTTTAATTTTGTTAATTGCAGAGTATTGCAAGGATAGGGCTCCAGGGGCATCAATGTCTTCAATAAAGAATAAATGAAAACCTATTAGGATTTGGCAAAGAAGAAATCTATAAAGACGGGAAAGTAGGTTCTAGAGATGGAAAAAAAGGTATGTAGGTTCGAGGTATGGAGATAGAGTCTGATAATGAGTCTAATACTAAGGATGAGCAAGTGAAGGCCTTTGTGAAAAAGGGGAAGTTGGTTACTAGCATGGGAAAGAAGAAGGTTAAGAAGTAAGAAATGGAAATTGAATTAGACAATGATTTAGAATTTGGGGAAGACAAGAAGAAAGATCATATGGTGGCCAAGATCAAGAAGATATTACTGATAGTGAAGGGTGTAGTTCCAACAATGAGGGCTATTCTAGTAGCTAAGTTCATACCTCTTCTAGGTCTATGAACAAAATAGGTGAGGGTTTGAAGGTGATATCTGACAAAAAGGATGATACTGATGAAACACCTAAAATTGAGAAAAATAAAAGTAAAGGGAATAACAACAAAAACCTTAAGGAGACTAAGAACCAAGGTAAAAAAATATAAGCCTTCAACTGAAAATATTAGTAAAATGGAGGAGGAAGGGACCACAGATAATAAAGGGGGCTATGTGAAGGATATTGTTATAGAGAAGGAATCAAGGAAGGAGGAGGCCCTACATATTGACAAGGACAAAGAGATCCAAGAGATCCTAGTTGGCAAATTCAATAGTCAAAATGAAAACTTGGCAAATGAGAACCATACTATTGTTGAGTTGAATGAAGGTGTGAATGCGATGGATGAAAAAAATTTGTTTATGGTTATAGTGGACACTAGGATGGAAGAAATTAATGTTGAGAAATGCCTGAAGTAGGGTAACTACATAATTGATGAACCTAATGAAGTGATTGGGGAGAATCGAGAGGGAAACCTTGAATTCCTTCATAAAGCTAAAATGGGGGCTGATATTTCTCTCACGATTGATACCTGGATGTATCAAGAGGTGAACTCTTTAAAGAGAGTGGTTAGGGGTTTTTAAGTGAGCCTAGACATAGAGAACAATAAAAGGATGGAGCAGGAGGCTATGGTTGGAGACATACTAGGTAAAATTTTGGATTATGAGGCTAAAATTTTCCAACTAGTTAAAAATAGTGAGAAAAATATGAACATGGTGACTTCCAGTCTCTGTGTTACTACTACTAGTCCAGGCAAGAGAAGTGTGGATGAAATTGTGTCCCCTGTTGCTATCTCTCTAAGTGGAAGTCCAAGCAAGCATACTAGGCTAAGTACAAAGAAGACAATTGAGGTGGCTCCTTGTTCAATTGTGAAGGAATCATTTGAAGAAGTGGCTAGCCTTGGGAAGAAGTTGGCTAAGGTAGTGCAAGAGCTAGTATAACTCTCTGCTTTTCTTTTCTTTTTTGTTTTTTTGGTTCTCTTCTAGTTGTCTAGTTATTGATCGGTGGTTCTGGTCTCTGGTCTTGGCTGTGTCTGCTAGTCCCTGTTTTTTCCAAGAGTTTTTTGGTATCTCATTTTGTGGGATTTAGATTTGTGCCCTAATATTTTTTAACTAAGGTTTGAGGTCCTTGTAAAAACTGGTTTTATCTAGAACTTTGATACTATGGGCTAAATGCTTATTTCATGACATTTTATGTATGAGATTTTGGGTCCCCTCAAAACCTCATTGATGCATTGTGTCTCTTGTTAACACACAACTTTGAGATATACATACATACATACATATAATAAGTATTTTTTTCTTTTACAAAAAAAATTGTAGATAGAATAAGGAAAATACATATTTTAATAGAGGCGATCAGACATGTCTATAGTTGTAGTCAACATGTTTTTCATTGAACCCTAGTTGGTTTAAAATATCCATTTGCTAAATTTTCTTAGTTGAAATCACCTTTTTTTATCAAATGGTTTGAATTGAATATAAAATTTATAGGTTTTTTTAATTACTTAAGTTTCTCAGATCTGTTGATTTTCTAATCGAGTTTTCTTACTAACAAGATAAATGAGTTTTCTCTTTCCAAAATTCACAAACATAATCATTGATCCAAAGTCAAAACAATATTTAACAATCAATTTACATGCACCCTAATGGCCACAAAGTAAACACTACTTTTTGAATGAAATTCTACAATGGGTTTTCAAACCCTACCTCAAAACCAACAGCAAAAAAAGAGACAATCTAGTTAATTCATGTGATAAATTATTGCTAAGCTTTAAAAAGATTCTTTATCTTTGATCCACCGATTTGCTCTCCCAAAATCTGTGTCCTAAAATGAACCAAAGACCATCTAATAAAGAATCATAATCCTACCTAGGGTTTCTAATCTCCAATTTTATAAAAATTAACTCAAATTAAATATTAAATAATGTTTATACTAATCTTTCTCATGCACATTTAAAGAACTTTTAAAATTGAAATATTATTTTGTTTCTACTCTCACTTTATTTATTTGTGCACAACTTTTAAAAAGCATAATTATTATTTGTTGAGATGTATTTTTAAATACATTAAATAGTACATTTAAGTTAAACCTAAAATGTTATATGTGTACATTAAACCCTAAGTTTACATGTTATATGACAAAAGTTTTTGTGTTATTTTCATACAATATCTGATCTTAATTTTCTTGAATTTATTTAAACTTAGATTGGTGTAGGAACTTAAAGCAAACCTAGTTTCATTATAGATTACATGACACACACAATGTTGAAGTGACATGTTGAAACATATATTGATTATTTGCCATAAATTATCATGTACCAATGCACAAAAAAAAGAATTAAAACTATTGAATCTTTTGGTTTTGCTTTGTATTTTAGTAAACATATAGTGAAAGAAAACATTGACACTAACAAAAGGATACTTAGCAAAGACGCAGATTGATACAATCATGCTTACAATAAATTTCTAGATTACGTTGACCTTACAATTGTATCTCCTAGAGAGTTCAAAGGAAAACCATACCTAATTAGATCTAAATAACCATATTTACCTACACATTTTATAATATGATTTTATAACTATATTGGTTTAGTATAGGGTCAACAATATAAAAAACACCATATCAATACAACCTATATCACAAGGTAACTATAGTCAAATATTACTATCCATAAACCTTCAATATACACAAATTACAAGGCCAAGTACTGTATTAAAGCCATAATTGTCAGTAAGACTAAGAGGCAAGACCTAGCATTTATAAATATGACTATAATTAAATTCATTAGAGGCCATTGCAGAGAACCTACTCTCTTTCAATTACTATATTATAAATAAATATGAAAAACAACACCAACAATATTATTATAAATAAATATGTTTGGCTACAATTTCTCTCTTAATAGAAATGTTAGTATGCAAATTTCATTACTTGCTCCCTTACAAAACAATTCAAAATCATTCTTTCAATATTTTATTTATTATGATTATGAAGTAAAATCTCAACATAATTGATTAGTTACAGTGTCTATGTCATACAAGTGCATGATCTTAAGTCAAAAACAAAATTAAGAAGATTTGCCTTCCTTGTAAATATTTCATACTATGTGATTTTTGAAGAAACAATCTCAACATAACTTATGTCATACAAGTCAATATTCTTAAATAAAAAATAAAAGTAAGAAGATCTAACTTCCTTGTAAATATTTCATATTATGTTATTTAATTATAATATTAATTAAAAATACCAATAGTGGCTTTGTGTGATGGTTAAAATGTGGTTCTTGTCATAAGATTCAAGCCTCATTGGGGTGTTATTGTTGAATATTCTAATTGAAGATAATGTTCTCTATTTGTGAACTCACCGATTCATTACTTTAGGTAAAAATATTTACTCCTCTTTGAAAAAAATCTTGAGAAAAATAAATTAAAGGATACATCATAGTTTTAATTTAATACATTCTATTTCAAATATACATAAAGAACACAAATTTTCAGGGAGAAGATCTTGTGGAGCTCATTTTTGAAAAGCTCAATGCCACTTTTAAAAAGTAGAATGATGATAGTTAGTCAAGTAAATATCATTCTCAAGATGTGTTGAAAAGTTTACCTAATAAACACTCCACATATAGTCTAAAATCTATAAATTTGGACAATCTAAACTTCACAACCTTATGAAATACTTGTCAAACATTAGGGATTAGATATTATATAAACAAACTTAAGAGTAATTTTTTTCTTTCCATATCATAAAAATGTATTCTAATAAAAGAACAACTTTAGAAAAATAGACATTAACATTTACTCAACACATGTAATGCATAAATCTCATGTATAATGTTTATTCAATTGTAATTCTTATTAGCAAGTGTTGCTTTCATTTATTATGTGATAGGTTAACATTACACATAATTCATATACAAACTTTATTACACATTTCTTCATTTATTTAAAACCATAATTTCTTAGAAGTTTCTTATACAATATGATACATACAATTGATTTCATTTACAATTATTTATGAGCATTTCACTGTTGATCAACTCAAATACGAGAGCAACAATGCGATGGATTCAACTAGAATTTAATAAGGTAAAGATGAACTTTGATGGGGTATCTTTGGGGGAAACCAATGATTTTGGTTGTGGGTGTATCATTTGTGATTAAGAAGGAATGATTTTGATAGCTGAAGCAAGGAAGTTGCATGATAACACCAATAATGAGGATGAGTTCCAAGTCACATGGATGGGGGTCCAATTGTGTAAGCAAATGGGTTTTGATTAAGTGCATTTAGAAGGAGATTCATTGATCATCGTCAGTACTCAGTACCACTCATTACAAAGAAACTCCAAAACATAAATTGCAAAAACTCATCCCCTAAATGTGGGAGGGCTTGCTTTAGTTGGAGAATTTTAAAATATGTAATGTATACTATGAGGGCAATCACACGATGAACAAATGGGCCAAGGCAATCATCAAAATGTTGAAAAATCATTATGGAGTCTACTTGGCAAATTGTTGGGAACTCCTAGGCAAGTTTGAAGAAGATGAAAGGGCAATCGGTGGCACTAACCATTAATGGTTAGTAGGGTGGCACATGAGAAAAATAAGTGCAAGGTGGCAAGATAATGAACATGGGAGATGGATACCATATCTCCCTATTACATATAGTATAATATGTCATGAAGAAAACCATCTACCTGAATTATGAAGACAAGAAATTTCTTTTAGGGAATGGATATTGGACAACAAGCTATGTAAAATCTTTGATATTGTGAAGCAACTGTTTTGTAGGATAAGATAAGATAAGATAAGATAATAGTATTAATGTCCAACAAAATCTTGATACCTATAAATGTAAAATCTTCGACATTGTGAAGCCAACTATTTGTAGGATACGATAAGATAAAATAAGATAATAGTAGGTCATTAAATTTATTTTGGGGGAGACTTTTCTAAACTTAGGCCACACTTTCACGATCAATAGTGACATCACTATTATATTCATGACCTGTTTGCATGAAGCCATACAAGGATAATATTTTGATGAAGTTTTTAAACTCAATAGAGAATTGATATGCTACGTATTTTGTACATGACATCTATAGATATTCAAGACTTCACCTAAAGAGGAACCCTGCCTTGAATTAATATTACCATACATGACATGCATAGGTATTAAGATTTCATCCAAAGAAGAACCCCACTTGAATTAATATTACCATAAAATGTAAAATGGATTTCTTTGATCGTTTGGCAAACAAAGTAGATGATGAAGCTAAGAGACATATGAGAAGGTCAGAAAAGTATCACAAATAGTTCATTATTATTTTCAAGTTTAAATTAATGAATTTATATATTTTAATAAATTATTAATTATATAAACGAGTCATTTTGGCTTCTGTGTAGACGGTGGCCATTCGTAAGTGGAGATCGAGGTTTAAGGAGTTTTGTCTTCGTCCACTCACCACTCTAGTTCACTTTTTATCCGTTCCGCCTCTCTACTGAGAACACTATTCTTCAAACTTTGCTTCCGCATTCTTCCCCGCAGAACACCTGCAAACCATTTTGACAAGCATGGAGATTTATTGCAGTCTACACAGCACCCATCTATCTAAATCTCTTCATTCCCATTCTTTCCTTACACCATTTAAAAAATGTTACGGAATATTCCCACAACACAGAAAATTGGTGATTCAGTGTTCCATTTCAGAAGCAAAAGGAATTCGATGGGGTTGCGAGATCGACTCCATGGAGAATGCATATCGATTACAGAATTGGCTGAACAAGGAGGGTCTTCCGCCTCAGAAGCTCGCAATTCAGAAGGTCGACGTGGCTGGCAGGGGACTCGTCGCTCTAAAAAACATACGTAAAGGGGAGAAATTGCTTTATGTTCCCCAAAACCTTATTATTACCCCTGACTCTGTAAGTTTAAGATTAAAAAAAGTTAAAAAATAAATAACCAAATTGATGAGTGAAACCTTTGCAATTCATCATTCTTTTATAAAGTTTAGTGTTTAATTTGTTGTACAGGCTCCATGCATCCACCCGGTCTCTGAATTGGGGCTTGCATAATTTTTTTTAATGCAGTGATGGGAGACCTGAAACCTTTATATCTTCCATTTAATATAAGGTGTAAATTTAAGCATGTGGGTGGTTGTGGGGCATATGTGAACATAACCAACCGCGAGCGAAGCCTACACCTAGCTCACTCACGCCTTATATGCAAGGCATGCGATTCTAGGCTTACATTTGCTGTTTATTGCAATAATATTTCCGGGCCATTGCATTTTTGAACATTTTATACGTTTTTAACTCCGCCGATGTTTACCAAAATTTCGCTAGTTGCAAACTTGTTAATTCTTTGGCATTGGTAGACGTTGCTAAGTCCAATCGATGCAGCGGTCAAAATATGCTACAAACACACACACTTACTGATCTCAATGAGTATTAGATCCTTGAGATACAATTGTAATCATTTCTTACACATATACATGTGCAAATATGTTTCTTGCAGTGATACTCGCCAGCCCTTTTCACTGCATTTGTTCTGACGTTTATGATGTAACGTTCCGGGCCAAAACAATCTTGTATATCTTATTCGTTACATTTTACAAGCACTTATTAATTGAATAACAACACCATTGGCTCTAGAATTCACTAGATCTTAGATCTCAGATTAAAATTACTGTTAATGCATTAGCAACATCATTATATTTTGAACAGCAAATGGTAGAAACATCTCTCTCTATATTCTTATTATAATGAATAACAAATAACAGGTGTAAGTCCTAATCTCTTTCTTATTACAATAATGGGTGTACTGCATTCAAATAGTTGTGCAATATCCTTAGCTGCAACAGCAATGACTATCCGGATTAATAAAATGTGACTGGAGTCCATGACTAATGAAGCTCAAATATGAACTTTGTATGAGATTGGCCCCAAAATCAGTAGGGTTTTTGTCCTAGTATTCCCACACTTGAACACAAGTGCTCAAACAAATTCTGACAGGAATTTGATTCAAGTGTTCAAACAAATTCTGACAGGAATTTGATTAAGTGTAGATGATGCCCCATGAATGGATGTGTTCACTCCTTTATGTTTGTCACAACAATAATGGTTCTGCCACAATGTAAATCCGCAACTTCAAATTTGAACACCAACTATGGGTGCAAGAAGTCCTACTTTTGAAATTTATGGTGCCAAATCTGACCGCTAATAATATTTTGATGCTTGTTGGGGCATTCGGAGATAATTGGAACAAAGGTAGAAATATCAGGCTTTGAATGAATGAATGAAAGATTTTAATAACGTCCATGAGGCCAAAGCAGCCTACGGGACCCACACTCTAGCACACACCTCCAAAGGAGGGAAAGACCTAAGCAAGCTGTAATCTTTTGATTAACTCGTCTCTTCGCCAGTGGATTTTGATATCAGGTTTGCAGTTCTGCCCAACTGTTTTTCCTCAAATAAATAGTTCAGATTGCTGTCCACATACTCAAATTTGATATCACTGTACGCCAGGCATCCTGTGACCAAGTGTTGCTCCTTCTCCACAATCCCCATGTCACAGAATAAGCATGTCCAGATTAAATGGATAGCAAAAATTTCATAATGCTTATATCAGGACTAGTAGTGGGATTAAATTCCTTGATGTAATCAGATTTTTCCCGCCCCTTGTGCCTTGTCCAAATGGTATTATGAAAATTGTACAAACTTCTTTATTTCTTCATTACTAACTGGGCATGTATTAACATTAAAATCCCATTTTTGCATCCACTTGTCATTTTACTTGATCCACGTACCTTTTCTCCTATCAAGCTTTTCCTTATTGACTAACTTAGGCCAGTGATCACTTTCCATCCTTTGAGTTTTCTTTAAGTAACTTAGCATCCAGACCATTGCAACGGCTTCTAACAGAAAGGAACCAGCCTCAGCCAATAAGATCTCATAAGACACTGTAGTTTTGATTTTGAGATTGCTGATGATGAAGTGTTTTTGAATTCTTTCCACCTGTGTCCATTTCTGATTGGACATACTGCTTCCTCAAATTTCACACCTATACAAGAACACCGGGGTGACCAGCAGCCCAAGAAGCGTTTACTTGGTCTTCAAATCCCATAATTCTGAATTCCTACACTTATTTTGTAGAGAATACAACGCTTTCTAGCCCCCTTGAATCCTTTTTGATCTACAAGTATCTCAGCTGAGTTTGTTTTGAAAATCTATTCCTAGATGTTTGTACTCGTTCACAATCTCTAGAGGGTTAACTTCAAAGAGAAACGTGTCCAAAGATCTCCTATTTCTCTTCAACGAGAAGATCATAACTTTGGTTTTATTGGTGCACTTGTATTCTCACCTCATGAAAAAAACTTTCCAATGACTTCAGATGTTCTCTCAAACCATTAGTTGTCTTAGCAATTATGATGAGATCATCGGCATATAGGAGCAATTTTATTACATAGCTAGCCAGCTGCACCCCCTCACCACTGGCCCCATTTAGTCATTCTTCCAACATGTCAATGTAATGCTCAAACAAGGTTGAAGATAATAGGCACCCTTGTTTGTCACCAATGTTGCTGCCAAAACATTCACACAGCCCGTCCGTAGTTCTAATTTTAGCCTTAACATGCTCGTACAATCTATGCACAACATTCCTAAGTTCCTTAAGAATTTCCAACTCTTCCATTATATCCAATAGTTTGTTACGTGGTACTAAGTCAAATGCTTTTTTAAAGTCCAGGAAACAGCAAAAGCCTCCCCCCCTGAGTGTCCCAAATTTTCTCAACCAAATATTTGAGAGTAACCCCATGATCTATAGTAGAATGCTTCGGTCTAAAATTCGCTTGCCCCTTTGCTCTTTTACTTTCTGTTCATCCCATTTATTGATTTTCCATTCTACCATGCTACCAAATAACTTGCCGAGGAGGGCATTGACCATGATAGTTTGATAATTTGAAGGGTTGTTTATATTCTAACTTTCACTTTTGTGAGGTGAAATCACCGCACTAGTAGTCTATTTTTTAAGGCAAACCTTCTTTTTTGACATTAAAAATACGAATGATATGAGGTGCAAGAATATTAGCACCCCATTTTAAATATTCAGCCTACAATCCATCATCTTGGGCTTTACCCGTAGCTAACCTCCTTATGCCTTGTATAATATTTTCATTGCTGAATAGGTTAACAATGGTCTTGGTTATTGAGGTTCTGTGTATTACGGGTAGTAATTGGTAAAATACTTGATTGTTATTAACAATGATCAATAGATCAATATATACAAATGAATAAATGATGTTTCCTTAGGAAACAAACATAAAGAATAGAAAACATTCTAATATTTACAATAGATTGCAAATAGATGACCATTAAATAATAATAGATAATAATAGAAGGTATCTGTTATCATATTACCCTCCCTTAATGGTTAATCTATCCACAACACCAAGCTGTCCTCAGAATTTCACAAACTTATCAAGATCAAGAGGCTTGGTGAGACAGTTTGATCCGCTGTATTATCTAGTCTTCAACCAGTTGTCGTATGTAGTGATAGTGAACATCCACATGCTTGGTTCATTTGTAGAAGACTGTATTCCGTGCTAATTTGACAATGCTGCATTATCAACAAATAAAGTGGTTGGTCCTGCTAGTGACATATGTATATCCCCAAGCATCCGACAAAGCCAAACAACTTCACAACCTGCCTTAACTGTACCTTTGTATACAATCTCTGTGGAGGAGAGAGAAACTGCCTGCTACTTATTGGTCCATGTGATGACACCAGATCCAAACTGAACACATATCTAGGAGTGACTTTTTATCTTCAACAAAACCTACCCAATTTGAATCTGTGAACCCACTGACTCTAGGATTAGAACTCCGATAGTAAAAAAGTCCATAGTGCCCTTCACATAATGAAGCACACTCTTTGCTGCCATCCAATGATTAGCTTGATGAGTTGTCATAAAACGTGAGATGTAGCTGGCTGCAAAGCTATATCATTTCTAGTAGCAAAGAGGTAGATAAGGCTACTTGCTAATTGCCTGTGTGTAGTATCATCAACTGGAGGAGAATCAGACTTGGTTGATAACTTCAAGCCTTTCTCCATGGGTGTGGATGTAGGTTTGCAGTCCTGCATACATAATTTGTCTAATAGAGCCTTGACATATTTGGATTAAGAAATGAATATACCATAAGACAGCTGCCACACCTCAACTAGGCAATAATGCATGAGCTCGAGATTAATCATATCAAAAGATTGGCATCAAATTTGTTTGATTCTGTAAATCAAAGATGCATAACTACTAAGATGATCAAATCATCCACATAAATGACCAGAAGGATTATGTCACTGTTAGTAGTCTTGTTGTATAAATTTGAGACTGAATAACTCCGTTGGAAGCCTTGATCACTAAGGTACTTATCAATTTTCATGTACCATGCCCTAGGGGCCTGCTTCAAGCCATAGAGAGCTTTCACTAATTTGAGAACTTGATGTTCTTTACCAACAGCCTTGAAACTAGGAGGTTGTGTCATGTGGACCTCTTCTTGTAGGTCACCATTTAGTAAAGCACTCTTGACACCCATCTGATGGACCTTCTAGCCAAATTGAGCTGCCACGTCTAGGACTAATCTGATTGCTACATCCCAAATTTTGACCTAATTTTAAATTTATTTATAACTGTTAGATTGAACGGATTTTTCTTTCATAATCATGTGAAGTAGGTAGTTATTTATACTCGTTGTATTCATTAGGTTAATTGTTTAAAGATGGTCGTTATCGATTATTTGTCATGTGATGTTTAGCTGTTGCTTGATTTTGGAATTATGGTTAATAACTAAATTCTTTATCTATATGAAATTTTATTATGAAAATTATTATGGAACTTGTTATTATTGTGGAAATATTGCACAGGTGATTGCAGGAAGAAGATGAAGGGGGGAAGCATTGCTAAACAGGATCAACGGAATGGGATACTAGCTTAGTCCAATTATCAGGTTGACAAGTATGACCTTAAATTCCCTTGGCAAGGACCTAGCGACTTGAACTTTAGGATACAATTGAAGGATCTGCATGAGCTATTAAATAAACATTTTTTTAAAAACATAAATTAATTTAATTCAATACGTAACTCAAAGGATTTTGATTGATCTTTCCACCACATCATTGTAATAAATACCTATGTACATACACATAGACATAAGAATAAAGTGACACCATAATATTATTTTCTTTATAATAAAATGATACCACCTCATAAGTATATCTACGTGCATATAGAGATATATAAACCATAATTATTTCTGATTTATAACCTTCAAATCTTTTTCTATCTTTTTATTCATTTTTCTTGCTAGAAACTGATTGAACACTTGGCATATTTATTTAGCGTCCAAGAGCCAAGACACTTCTTTTATGTTACGGCTTCTTGGAAGCCAAAGAGACATATAATCTCTTTATATTATGAAGTCGAGAGAGGCAGAATACATTCATTTTTCTAGCACCTGACTTCCTTGTTCTAACACATGACTTCCTTGTTTATCATCCGACTTCTTCATATTACCCAACCATGTTTATCATAGCACTTGATATCCCTGCAATTATCCTTTAATAACCATTGCATTGTTTCCCTTCCATGATTCGTGGTTATACTGATGCCCTGCTGAAATCGTGAGCAATATTCATTCTGCAATTTAGTGTTCAAGATCTTTTCTGAGGTGGGTTGTTGAGCATTCAGCAAGACTCCTTTCATTCTTTCAGATTATACCAAGTTATACAGTTAACCAAAAATCCCATAACATTACAATATGATTTTTTTATCAATTGTTACAGCATTCCAATTTATATAGTAGTAAGCTATAGATTATATCATGATGCAAAATAACTTACTTAATATCATAGGTTAGACCTTCTCTAAGTTAAGTGTTTATGGCAAATAAAAGCCAAGTAACCATGTTATGAAATCATGATTTATTTATGCTGTTGGAAAACAAAATTAAATGATATTTTTTTGCAAGTCTTAAAGAACACATTCTTCAAATCACAGATTGTGATAAGCTGGAAACATATAGTATTCATAAATCAGTTGAGAATCAACAGACAGAGCCGATTGCTTTGAGATCCGAGCACCTAGGACTCACCGGCTGTATAGCCATGGAAAAGGTGAGATGGAATCTGCAATGACATGGAAATAAAGTCAGATATGATACTATAAATCTAAATTAATTTCATTTAATAGCGCATGCTTGTCCATATTATTGTTTCCCCTGTTGTCAAGTTGAGCGGTGGTGATTGGGTTAGTGAACTCATCAAAAAAACCTTGGCCAAGGTCATTTAAAGGCATGTTGCCATCTATAATCACTTGATGTCAATGGAGCCAATTATTCAGACATGTCCATCCATAACTGTGCGGACATTTTAAACACCGAAATGTTCAGGTGGCTGGACTAAGAAGTATCCCAAGCTTGATCTTGGGGTAGGGAGGGCCTTTCTATTCAATAGATTGTGTGGGGATAAATATGGTCTGAGATTGGGAGGTTAAGCCTAAGTCAATGCTTCTCCTCTTATCGAAAGCCGAGACTTGCACAACCAACTAAAGACTGATCAGATATTTTCTTGTGTGTTCTTTTTCATGTCAAACATTTACTTTACATATTGTAAATCGTTATTCAAGTTATTACAGTTGATCGTTGATACAGTTATTTCAGTTAATCGTTATTATAGTTATTACAATTGATTTAGTAAATCGTTATTTCAATTATTGCAGTTGATCATTGTTACAATTATTTCAGTTAACTGTTATTATAGTTATTACAGTTGATCATTAATATAGTTATTTCAGTTAATCGTTGGTAGTTAAAAGTAGTCAATGTCCCAAAAAAAGGAATTTAGTTTATTTGTTCAATAATTTGATGAGGAAAACTCTTTATAGATCACCTTTATTTTGTTACGAAAATCTGTTTGTTACACTGATAGTGCTCATCTTTGCTGTAGGAGCAAAGGTCTCCTCATAATCAATGCGCCGACGCTGGTGAAAGCCCTTTGCAACTAAATGAGCTTTGTACTTATCCAAAGTACCATCAGACATGTATTTTATTTTGTAAACCCATTTGCAACCAATGGGTTTCTTCCCTGGTGGAAGATCAGAAAGGACCCAGGTGTGACTCTTCAACGGGCTTTGGTGTTCTGATTTCATGGCCTATTCCCACTCTGGAATTCCTTTGGCCTCGGAGTATGTGTGAGGTTCAAACACACTGAATGTTGGTCATAAGAGAAAAGTTAACCGACTTCGTAGGTTTGCTCTTTATTCGAGCAGCTCTTCCATCAATGAGCTCATCATCTCGAACATTAGCAAGTGTCTTAGTCCACCACTTAGGCCAGAGAGGAGAAGGACCAACAGTAGCATCACAGGATGCTTTATGATCAGGTTCCTCATTTGAAGAATCTTTATCAAGCTTAGGTGAAGAATCTACAAATCTGGATGATCTTGTAGGAGAAGGCAGATATCTTTATATAGGAATCACTGGTTGAACTAGAGTTGCTAGAGCTACTAGAGCCCTCCATCAAGTAGACCTAATGGAAGTTGAACTCCCAAATCACGAGCCTGCATAGGATGATTTTCTAGATCAAGAACAGGAGAAACATACATGAATGGTCCTCACCATTCATCAACTACATCACGACTGTACAACAGATGAGATGTCTTAGTGTCGATTAAGTGGTAGGCTTTGTGAAGACTACTCTATCCAACAAGCATGAGTTTCTAACTCTTCGCATCCAATTTGGTGCGTGATGCATCAGGGATTCAAACATAAGCAAGAGAGCCAAAAACCTTCAAGTAATTGATTTTGGGTTTGCAAATAGCCTAGGCCTCTTTTGGAGTCTTACCTTTGACCGCCACAGTGGCTGACTATTTCAAAAGATAGACTGTAGTGTAAATTGCTTCTACACAAAACTTCTTTGGAACATGTCTGTGTACGAGCATGGATTTGGTCATCTTGGGGATTGTTTTGTTCTGACGTTCAACTACACTATTCTGCTATGGTATGTGGGGTGTGGTTAACTGACACTTGATGCCATGAATATCATAGAAGCTAGAGAACCAATAGAACAAAATTCCCACCCATTATCTGTCATAAGAGCAATAATAGATTTCCTAGTCTCTTTTTTAACTAGAGGTTTAAAATTCTGAAATATAGTAAACACATCTGATTTCTTTTTAAGAAAATATACCCACATCTTTCTATTGAAATTATCAATTAACAATAGAAAATACTTGGACCCAAGAATAGCAGTAGCCATAGTGCCGTAGATATCGGCATGAACAAGTTGAAGCAACTGAGAAGCGTGCCATGAATCGCCAATAGGAAAAGGTGTGTGATGTTGCTTCATAGCTTGACGTGCATCACAAACTCCAAGCCGAGTTTGAATCTCTGGCAAATTGAGGACAAGCTCTTATCTGAGCAAGCTGAGAGAGATAATGCACATTTAAGTGCCTATATCGTTGATGCCAAAGTTGAGCTGACAGAAGACTACCGAGCAGCCATGGCTAGGTCTTGAGAATCACTTGAATCAATGTCTAAAAAGAGCATGATCCTCAAGGCCAACTGCAACAACAAACTGAGTATCCCTATTAGTGATTGTGCCCTGATGTGAACTAAAGGTGATATTCGATAGTGGAGAGTGTTGCAACATCTGATTGACTGGGAGTAGATTGAGTTCCATCCTTGGAGTATAGTACACATCAAGGAAAATGAGATTCCTCCCAATAGACTGAATCTAAATGTTGCCTTTGCCAACAACAGTGTACTCTTCCCCTCCACCAGAAATAACTGAATTTGAAAAAGGCTGTTAGTTAGTGAACAAATCTCTGTGGTGGGTAAAATGACAAGAGGCACCTGAATCAATGTACCAGGCAAACAAATTCACATTATCTATAGGCCTTTTAGCCATAAAGGCGTAAAAGGTAGATTCTGTTTTCTTAGCATGCTTTGCACTGTTTTCTTTGGGCTGTGAACTAGATTGCTTAGCTTGGGCAGTTAAACGTTTCCGACATTCAACTTTCATGTGACCATACTTGTGGCAATAGTTGCATTGAATGCTCTTTTTCTCAGAGCCTTCTGCTGTTGGAGTAGAGGACTTTTGCTGAGAAGATTGCTATGAATGAGACTTGCCTTTATCTTTTTGAAAGGATTTAACAACAAAGGGTTGCTCGGTGGAGGTGGAGGTGGAACTGGAACTGCTACTGAATTGGTGTTTCCATTGATCTTGCTAAAGCAGAAGTTTGCAAAGATTTGTGAACTTCAGATGGACACTAGTAGAAGTGATGTTGAGAGTCTCAATAAAGTGCTCATAGGACTTGGGTAACCTTTTGAGGGTTATTCCCACAATGTCCTCTTCCTCCATCTTGTGTCCAACGACAAGAAAATGATCATGGATATCCTGAATCTTATTCAAGTGTTCCTGGAGCAATTTTCACTTATCCATGACAATAGAAAATAGAGAGTTCTTGAGAAAGAAGACCCTGCTTTTGTTTGAAGTCTCATGAAGTAATATTTAAAAAAAAATTGCATTGTATAAATCTATAAAACCTATGTAGTAGTTCATTGTATGTAAAATTATGATAGAATTGTTTAAGAACATTTTAGTTGTCTATACCATTCAGGTTCATTGCAGCGGCGAAACAATCTATGGAAATAGCTGTACTATCACTGTAGAAGGTGCACCACTAACTCACTTCACACATGCAACAACGACAATCTAAAAATAGTAGCTTTCTTGGACAAAAACCCTTTATGGTTTCTTTCTTTGTACTAAGTAGTTCCTTGGTCTTCAGTGATCAATGCGGTTCCTAAGCCTTCACTTGTGTTGTACTCAACTTCCCCTCACCATGCCTTTGATACCATTTAATGAAAACTAAGCACACAAAGAACCTAGATGCTTGAGAGAAACCTTGGAAAATGTAATGATCTAACCCAAATTTTTAATGCCAAATGACACTTTTTAGAAGTATATTGCACTGTAACATTAAACAGTTCATGTACGTGTTGTCCTACATTTTGTCACTACAAAATGTTGATAACATGAAACTTTCTCAAGCTAGTTTCACATTTCTCTAAGCTTGAATTTGATATTCAATTGCTTAATGTTGATTGATTGATAAATTTCAATTTGTATATCAAATCTTTTTACTGAAGACCTTCGTCATGTCTTTTTCGTTTTGTTTTCCGTGAAGCCTTTGCTTGATTTTTTGAAGCCTTCATCGTCCTTTCTTTGCTTTTGAGTTTGCGTTTTTTATTGTCCTTTGGTTTTGCTCATGTCATGCCTTTCGCTTTTCTCGTCAATTCGTACTTAGAGCTCAATCGGAGATGTTAGTCAAGAGATATGCCCGTTTTAGTGCCTCAAAAGTGGACCTTTTTGGCGCAACAACACAAATTAAAAATATGATATTATATTTTTAATTTGACTTTCACTTTTTGATAAATATTACTTATATTCACTTTTTGTTATGTTTTTAAGTTACTTTAACTTTAAATTTTTAACTTAAGGTGACTATAGTGCACTTTATGTTATAATTTTAAGTTGAGTTACTTTTTAATTTTTCACTTAAAGTAGCTATATAACTAAATAATTCTAGTTTAATTTTTGGTTTTTAAATCAAATTCTTATTTAAATGTTGCTTTTTAAATGATGTTTATATATTATATTTTTAAATATGATTGATAGCTATTGTTTATGTCCCATTTAGTAACATTTTTATAAATTTAAGTGAAAGTGGACATTTTATATGTATTATGCAATTATATGTAAAATCCATCAAAAGTGGAGTTTTTACGTGTCACTGCATATAAAGTTTATTTTGGTGGACCTTTTTGATGTCATTACATCAAAAGGTTATCATAAGTGGACCTTTTCGATGCCACTACATCAAAAGTGAAGTTTTTATACCTTCACATCTAAAATGTGAGATGCATTTTAAAATGTGCATCCTCTTTCAAAAGGTCCGATTTTGCTTGTAGACATATTTTAAAGCATGCATCCTCCTCCAAAAAGTGCGATTTTACTTATATGCACATTTTAAAACATGTTCTATTAAGACGTTTTATATATGCTATGGCCTCCAAAAAGTCCGATTTTGAAGTACTCCATGTTTTTGCTCTCCAAGAACCCGATTTTGATCATAAGTGGAGATTTTCTCAATGGATTTGCATGAGGTTTCTTCCATTAGAGGTGTTTTTGGTTGACAATGAGTTTTCTTGCATTTAAAATGGATTTAGCAAGCTCAAAAACATTTTTGAAAGCTCCAATCTAGGGCGCGTTTTTGAAAGAATCAGCAAATAACTTCATTTTTGATCCATGTTTTGGCTCCAAAGCAAATTGATTTGGCTTCTTTTTGGGATTGAATTACATGTTGATACATATTTTGGTGTTTAAACACCAAAATATTTTGATCTTGCATCATGGTAAAATACGTTTTCTACTAAAAACGTCCCAAGCATATTTTCTTCAAAATGTTGGATCTTGGAGTGATTTTAGGGCATGTTTTGGCATCTTTTACCAACTTCTCCTTGATTGCTGCCTTCTCCAATTCGAATTTGTGAAAGGTTGAAAGATTCAAACATTTTTTGAAGAATTTTTCAACATTGGAGCATCTTTCTCCTTCATTTTTGGCACTTGATCTCCATGTAAGTGGACTCTTTCTTTCTTGCTATTTAGTTTGTGCTTATCTTGCTGATTTTATGCACGTAATTGCTTGATGATTGCCACTTGTTGAAATTTTTGTCATGGAAAGTGCATTTTTTCTTTAAAAATGAAGAAATTGTTCATTTTCATATTTTTGGTTCTTTCCCAAGTCCCAATTTTGAATTTGAGTGTTGAAGTGTATTGCATCTTGGCATGTTTGAGTCACTTTCCAAAGGTACATTTTTCTTTGTGTTTTGTGTTTGCTGGCCGGTTCTCTCCACTTTGGAGAAGTTACAAGTTCTTTCCCAAGAACTTGTTGCTTCACTTTGTGCGAAAGCATCATCATGTTCCACTTTCCATTACCATGTCACAACACCTCATCTCTCACTTAATGAATGCGATTACATGTTTTCCATCTCATCCACCATCCGCACATGCATGTAATCTCATTGTCCGTTTCCATTTTCGCTCATCTCACTTTTCGCATCCATTTGTACGACGCGATTAGACAAAATGCCTTCTGTGTAATTGCATCCAAAAGGTCCGCTTTTGATTAAAAGTCACATTTTGAAAAGTCAAAAATATTTCATTTTCATCTTCCATGTACTTTGACTTCCCCCTTTCACCAAAAGTGACTATAAAATTCAAAATCCCTTTTCCATTTTCCATTTCCATCCCCTCATATATATTTGCGCCTCCATGAGCAAATACATATTTTCACTTCTTTCCATGGTTTCCATCTCATCCTCCATTCACACTTACATGAGAAGTGCATCCTCCACTCGCATTCGCATCTCATCTCACCTTCCATCTCTCGTTACATGTTGCGCTTACATGTACTCATTTTTCATGCAATAATGCCTTGAAAACACTAAGTCACTTTTGAAATCAGCAATATTCATTTGCACACATTTCCATGCGTTTCATCTTGACGCATTCTCATTTCATTCCGTTTCATTTCATTTTTCATTTTTCCATTTTCATAACACTTCATTCCGCATTTCGTTCTTTTCATTTTCATCCATTGCATATGCATATAATTTCTTCGAGATCATTTCATTGAATCTACCAAGTCTCCAATTTGTTTCCAAATCATTGTTGAGCAAAAATCAACTTGTATGGCGATTTCATTTGATGATATATTTATGTTTTGGGATTTTTTTGTTGCAGTACAAGCACAAGAAATGTCCTCACCTTTAAAATCCAAAGGCAAAATGAAATATCAATATGATAAAGAATTGACTCATGTAGCTACTTCATCAGTCATATCTATTTTGGATAATATAATGGACACAAAGGTTGGTCATGTGGACGTGGCTGATTGTCTACAGAGAGTTGAAACTCCAATTGGTCAAGAAATGAAGCGTATCAAGTGAAGCAACATTCACCTAGTGTCTACGTTTCCTATGGCGGCCATAGAACCTGATTTCATTCTCGGATGTGCACGACCTTTTACTCCAAAGACGAAGACTATCAAAGACGCTGACGTCAAGGTTATCATTAGCCTTGATCTTGAGGTCATTGAACAAATCTTCAAGGTTCCACATAAAGCAGCATGTGCAAATTTGACCAAGGAATCATCTTTGGCAAGCTGGAATAGGCAAAAAGGTGATCATCAGAAGTCTGTCAACCTATATTGGTTAAACAATAAAAGAAGTAACTTCTCTAGATGGCCAAAGATCGTTCATCGGTCTAACTTTAAACAAGAATTTAAGAATCTCATCATCCTTCTCAGCAGAATTTGTGGCCTTAAAGATTCTACTGATTTCAAGCCATGGATGCATAAGTTATGTTTGAAATTATGGAGAATAAAGAACACATCTTTTGGGGAGAGCTTATTAGCATTGCAATTTGTCAGCAAATAGGCAACGTGGGAACATCAACGCCTTCTACATGAATTCTTATCTTGTTTACATTGCTGCTACCATGGGATCTTTCTCTAGTCTTTCTACCAAGGGAGATCATCTTCAGGTTCCTATTTGGGATTATTATGATCAAATCACTTTGGCAAATAGTAAATTCCATTATAAAGAAGTCCAAGATGCTTTCTTTGGGCACTTTCAGTGTTTGTTCAATAAACATTTATCTATCAAAAGAGTATCAATGCGGCATGGGAGAAGGTGAACCAATATAGCTATATTTTTATTTAGTTTCCCACTTTCACATACTTGAGAGTTGGATATTTCAAAAGGGAGCCATATACCTTACCTAGATATGTTACATAGCAAATTATTTTGATGGAGCTAGCTAGACAGCTTATGAACGTGCAGAGTGATCAACATGCTATACATAGGCCTGGTTTTGGCATTACCTTAGCTAAACCGTTGTCTATTGGCAACTATTCGATCATTTCTGTGCCTAAAGCAAAGAACATGGAAGTAGAGTTGCAGTTGATCACCTTGAAGAAGTTCAAGGCCAGATTTGACTTTGACTACCGAGAGATGAACTCTCAAATGAAAAGAGCTTACACTCATGTTCATCTCATCAAGGACATTTAGATTGATATGAGGACAAAACTTGACATCATGAAGATGGACTACTGTAGATTAACCCTGTAGTAGATAATTGATCTTAACATGTTGGAAATCCCTTCAGATTTTCAAGTTGAAGATGATGGCAACATCCTTGATCATCAAGCTAATTTTGATAAAAAGTGCCCTTTTCTTATCTAGTGGCAACAAAAGGAAGGTACGTCTATCATGGATAGATTTCAATCCATCTTGGTAAACACCAACAAATGGTTGAAAAGTAAAGGCCTTAAAAGAAAAAATCCTAAGATGGGCTTGGATTGTGGAAGCTTTGGTCTTCCTAGCAAGAAGTCACAACTAGAAATCGTAGGGAACGATGGTGCTTCATCTTTTGATGCTAAGGGTTCTCTCAAATTCAAATTGAAGGGTGGAAAATGAGCTAGAGCATCTCAAATTTCTGAACCAATTCAAGAATTAGTGGAAGAATTAGAAGAGGAATTGGAAACAAAATCTGATAAAGAAGATTCGGATGAAGAAGTGGAAATCATGATCATATCTCCTCCAAAGCCTGCACAAGCTTGTACATCTTCTATACATGAAGAGCCTTTTCTGCATGAGATTGATGATGATGTGGATTCATTCTCTACTATTTTCACTCCTTCCATTCCAGTTTTGGAAGTTAATACCATGGCTCTTCCTATTTCCTCTGTTGCTCTTGGCATCCCTGGGAATGAACAATATGAACATTTAGCAAATGTGTTTGAGGATTTTCCAACTCTTACCCATGGTCAAGTTTCTCAACTTGATATATCTTTGACAAGGTTTGAGCTTTTCATGACGGAGTCTTCTTAGCATGTTCCTATGCCTTCAATTGTGCAGATTGAATCCTACTCTGTTACAACGGAAATATAATCAAGATCAATACTAATGGTTTCCACTGTATCTGCATCTACGAATGAAGGTTTTAGCCTACCTGCATGGTTGAGCAAAATAACAACGAAGAGGAGAAAAGTGGTTATTCCCCCGGACAATCTCCCTGTTAAGACCAAATCCAAATCTTTGAAAGATAAGATTGTTTCTAGGATTTTGGTTGATTCATATAAAACCAAATTTGTTGAAGTTGCTGAGCCCCTAGTAGACAAATTTGTTTAGGAACTTACTCGTTTTGATGACAAGTTTACAAAGGTTGAAATTGGAAAGCAATCACATTTGAGTTGTTTGCAAGATGCCCAAGATACATTGGCTAATGTATCAAAGAGCAATCATGAGCTTTGGGAAAAGAAAAATCAATTGAAACAGGAGGTCTCTTGTCTGAATGAGGTCATTTAAAAACAATCTTCTCAGAGTGTTGTTGTTATGTCTCAAACATCTAAGGAGAGAAAGCTGATTGAAGCCGCTAAGTCTTGGATACAGGAAATCATTTTTGAAGGAGTTCGAGCCATCACAGAGACATTTGCAGTCCTTAGGCGCAACAAAGAGATGAATGAAATGGAGCGAAACTTAATTTCTTCTTTGAATCAAGAAGAAGATAACTTGAAGGAAATCCTCAATGATTGGCATGTAATGGTAAGATTTGATTTGGATGCCTTGGTCACATGTGACGTTCTTCCATCGTGTGAAATGTTCTTCAAATATCAAGGACTCATTGATTACAAAGAGGAAACATTTAGGAAGCTGATCACAAAGTTGTAGGCGGCCTTTGGAGATTGTCAAACAGTTGATACCAGTGTTACTTGTGATTTGGAATAGATGGGATGCCATGATATTGATGAATCTGGTAATCTCATTGCAGTAGAATGAGTAAACTCGGAATATACAATCAGGATCAATGCTGATGTAGATTCCGAAGATTTTGGTTCACACACGATGAACAAGTTTGTCGTGTATAAATCGTCCACAAAACACTTGTTGGATACTATGGCAGCAAATTCCAAACTTGTACAAATAACATATGCAAATGTAGTGAGAGTAGAAGTCATATTGAAGACCATGGAAATTGTTGATCTTCCCACAGTGCATGACATCATTGTCAAATTCAAGGCACTGAGAAACAATCTTTAAGGTTGTTTTTGTTTTTATTTCATGTTAATTTCATGAAAAAATGTAATTAAATGTAATGCGAGTTACATGTATTTAAAAGGATGTAATGCGAGTTGCATGTAACCCTTTATTTTCTTCTGTAGTTAGACTAGGTCAAAGTTGGTTGAGTTGCTCCCACTTTTTCTTCCACCTTTTTCTCAACTCCTGTGCTTATACAAAGGAGTTCCTCCTTATTGTAAAATCATCATTATCTTTATGCAAGAGAGCTCTTGAGAAACTGTGCTGGCAGAACTTTGTTTGTGTAAGCACTATTTTGAGAGAAAGTGAATACAAAGGAGCATTTGAGACTTAACTTTGATTAAGTGAGATTGTTATTTGTTTGAGTTGTAAGCTTTGTCTATAATTCATCCAAGTTATCTTTGATTCATATTATTTTGTGTTATTAGTAATTATATCTTGTGATTTGAATAGAAAAGAGTTAAGAAGCAATTGGAGCCAAAGCTTTGACCAGGAGCAATTGTGGAAGTGTATAGCTAGAAGCTTTGTCTATATCTTATACTTCTTTCTTAATTCGCAAAATAGTAAGTTATTCTTACTTTTAGGAGTCTTTGTGTTCTTGATAGAAGTTTAGTTAGAGATTCACCTTGCCCATTACTCGCTTCACAAGTAAGTGGATTCTTTCTTGAAAGATAAGAAGAAAGGATATTGGTAACACACATTTTATAAAATCTCTCAACTTCTTGCTTACCTTGAGTTGATCCAAGGAACAGTGAGAAGGAGGAGCCTTCCCTTTAAGGTAGGAGAGACTCCGTCTCACACGTTGTGGTCGGTCATCCTATTTTGTGACTGAATTTTTACCCAAAAACTATCGGTTGCAAAATATCCACCCAATAGTGCATATTTGTTAAAGAGTTTTGATTTAAGTGTTCTACATACTTGGTCTAATGGTGTTTTGAGCACATTGACATTATTTAAACATACATATATTTAGGAGGAATGCAGCAAGTGCTTTGCACCAATCAAAACGACTGAGAATATTAAAATTTTATATGACAGTCTTCTGTAATGAATAGCATATTACAGAGATAAGCACATATAATGTTCTGATCTTAAGGAGAGCAGATTTAAATATCATGAATTAGTCCCAACAAGAATTCCCCACCATGCAAAGGCTCTAAATTACTTCCATTCCAACGTTGCATATCCCAATGTTCTACCAAAATTAATAATTATAGTGCCTAGCTTATGGAAGCCCACAATCCTCATGCCTTAAATCTGTTCCAAACAATCACGTCATGCAATGTATATTTGATGCCCATAAGAGTCTGCTTGGAAATGGATAATTCTTAAGCCCACAATAGAGGAATCTAATGCCCAATGATGGCTAATATCTATGCGCAGCAATGTATGATGTCAAACAACTATAATCCTCACACCTAGCATATCATCTTCAGTAACCCCTTATAAATGATCCAAATTTCACCTTCAGGCATTCATGTTGAATAGCTTCCAAAAATATTTAATATCATGAATCTTTCATCCAAAATTTAGATTGATAATAAATTTTTTGTTTGCAAGTAAATTTTAAAATATGATGCAATTGATGACAATACAACTTTCCTTCTAAGTTTCTTTGTTTTTGTCATACCACATTTACTGTGGGATTTTTCTTGGGCTTTATTATGGCTTTGGCCAACTTTGGCACAACAATTGATGTTGGTGTTGGAGTTGTTGCTGTGTATGCTAATGGCTCTTCCGAGCACATGCCTTCATAAGTTCATTCTGAAAGTGTTTCACAAGGTAATTCCTCCCCGAATATTTTTCTTAATAATGCTTGTGTTTGGCTTGAACAACATACCTTGATAGGGCATTTTGTGGGTTGTACTCCTTCTGAAAGCATGCTCAAAGAGTGGGTTGCCAAAGCCTGGACTCCTCATGGAGTGTAGCTGGATGGCATTCAAAGCCTCAACAAGGGCTTTTTTTTTGTTTCGTTTTGGTAACCCTAGTCATGCCGACTGAGTTTTTTCCCATGGTCCTTGGTTGGTTAGGTCTTGCCTCCTAGTTTTTCAGAGGTGGTCTCAAGATCTTATTGTCTTAGATGACAAAAAACTTTGGATCCTTGTTTGGGTTGAGTTCTCAGGTATCCCTGTTTCATGCTGGTCTTTCATGCAACCTATTGCACAAACCCTAGGCAAAGTGGTTTGCATGGAGCTTCCTAAGCTTTATAATGCTCGTGCTCAAAGGAGAGTATGTGTTAAGGTCGACCTTTCACGGGATCTCAAGGAAACTGTTGAGATCTAGGTTGGTAGCACCACCTTCACTTAGAAGGTGCTTTATTTGAATTTGCTCAACACCTGTTACAAGTGCTAGTCTATTGAGCGCAAAATCATAGATTGTCCATTTATTGAGTGCAACAAACAACCTCCCAAGGAGTTCTAGCTGGTTGCGGCTCCGAAAATGGATGAATGGACGGTGGTTGCCCATAAAGGGCAAAGCCCCGACGACTCCAAAGGAAACTTCCACTATTGCTGTTCAGGCTTCTCCGAAACCCATTACGGTGATTTCAAGTGTGGTTCCCACTTTCAAGTTTGCTCCTTTGTTGTTGATTTCAAACCCTACTTCTATCAGGATATTTGGGCCTATCATACCACCGTGGGAATTAAGAGAATTAAGAAAGGTCAACAGACCCTTTGTGAGCTTCCTGACATTCTCCAGGTATTTGTTCGCCATTCTGTCAAAGTTTTCACTACTCAGGGTCATTCCAATGCTAGAGATCAAGCCTTGCAATCCTACATTTCTGTGGTGCCTAATAGGCTTTAGGTTGAGCAACATGCTTTTTGTGAGAAAATGCTCACCATTAGTGATCGCAAGGAAGTCGTCTTTTCCATGCCGGATGACAAGGCTGTAATGCCTCCTGTAGGTAATAAGGACAATTGCTTGCAATCCCAAGGGTGGAGATTAATTTTTTAAGTGATATTTCTTGGAAATGCTTTGAATGGATAAATTGCTTCTATTTCTGATATGGAAGGTAAAAAATATAAAATGATTATATATGTCTGCTTGTATCGATAATGGTCATTATTATCTTTATAATCTTCCAATGCTATAAGAGTTACTGTTGAATATAGTTACATAGTTAGATCTTTTCTGAAATGTTAATAATAACTAATAAACCTCTTACAGTTCTGCCTTATAACTTGTTTACTATGTAATGATTGTTGAGTGGCATGACTGCTATATCGACATGTTTGGACAATCACGATGTGTTGCTATGTGGATGTGACAATATATCCATGCGATAGAGATGGCGATCTTGCTTTATATAAATGGTTCCTTTCTTTGATCTGATTATGTCTTCTTGCCACCCGAAATGGGAGTAATCTCTAATTGATACTGGATATTCGTAATTGGATTGGCCAATAAGGTAAACACTTGATCTAAGAAAATACACCGGGAGAATAAATAAAATAATGATATCCTTAGCAACTGCTTGCTAATTGCAACTGATGTATATTGTTCTTTCAAGGATTGTTTTGCCAGCGTAAATATCTTGCCTTATTTGCTGTTAGACATAGTTTGTATTGTTTGTTGTTTTCAATTCCCTTTGTAGTATTTGTACGCTGGAATAATTCTCTTGTATGTCTGATATCGTACAAGATTTATACTCAAGAATATGCAACAAGATTGTTCGATGCCCAATAGAATGAGGTCATTTCTCATTATATATTGTGCCAATCAAATTGTTTTTGAAAGATGCATCACATCTCTTGGTAGTTAATGGTGATTACAATCTTTGATTATGTAGTTTATACAAGGTGGGTATGTAAATAGATTACTTTAAGTAGTGTAATCCTTCCTAATGTTGATTGTCGCCTCAAATAATCTATTCATAGTTAACCAAATTTGATTGGATCCAAGTGCGATAATCTCTACTTGCATTGTCATGGCTATTGCTTGGAATACATAGGAGTCTATCGTGGTTGTCAGTATGGACTGGCCCTTCATATGTGTTGATGTTGTAGTCTATCATTGTTGATATTTGTGGATTATTTAATGACTCCACTTGGTGACCAACAATGTAACAGTGGCTATCTTTGTTTACGGCAATGAAGTTTCCTTTCCCCATCGTATCAATTATCTTATTCCTTTGCTTCCACTATTTGAGCATTACCCATCTATAACTAATCATAGTTTGTCAAATCGATCCTTGGCAAACCTCTAGTCACCACTAACGTAGATCATTGGTTTATGCTTTCTCAGGTCTTGTATAAATTGACCTTATCTCTATTATTGATATCGAATATATGTTAAGCTAATCTTTGGCTACTCTTAATTATTTTGTATTGTTGTTTTATTATTAATGCATTTGTTCATATATATATATATATATAGTTTATATTATGAATTATGTTATTATCATTGTTATATGTTAATGTTTGTCTTAGCAATATTAGCATAGTAATACTAGGCCTCCAAATTTTTATTTATTTGTTTATTTATTTATTAAGATTTAAATATTATTATTACACATAATATATTATGTGATGTTCTCGACCTCTGGATACTAGTCTGATTGGTAATATCAGTCTGACTCAACAAAATGTACGAAATGCAAGAAAAATGTTGAATGTATGGTATGCGAGATTTGCTGTGACCATACGACAGTGATTGGGTTCGTATGGTAGGGGAGCTAAAGCAAGCAGTCTGTACAGTAACCAAACAGGAGGCAGTGTGTTACGTATGGAAGCACTTGAAGGCTGCACGGTAAGCAATTTTTGACCCTACGGTAGTGAAGAGATTGTGCCGTACAGAAGTGGGAAGACAGGGCTGTACGGGAGTGGGAAAACAGTGTCTTACGGTGTTAGAGACAGGACCGTATGGTAGCGGTAGAGTGTATTGCAAGGAGGGTCATATGGTAGTAAGGACAAGATCGTATGGTAGTGTGAAGGGCATCTAGGTATGGGAGAGAGCAGTGAATTAGGCTGTACAATAGGCTTGAAGGCTGTACTACTGAACTTGGAGGTCGTATGGTAGGCTTGTGAGGTTGTACAATTGAACTTGAGGCCTTCCGAAATGTGGAGATCGAACTGTATTTGATATCAAGACAACACATTCACCAAATATGCTATAAAATGATAGAATAAATGATTCAATACAATTCCAGATATATATATGCATTTACTACAAAGATTGTGCTCCGATTTGCTAGATCTGAGCGAAGTATTTCAGGCGATGGAATAGGGTGAGGGTTGAATCCCACCAAAACCGGACAAGCCAAGTAGGGAAGATATTTCACTTCTAAAATAACAAACAATAGAGAATTTCAATAGAAATTCATAGTACAGATATAATAATCCAAATTGCATACCTACGACTACCTACATGCCATGCTTAAATAATTGTCGGGAAAACCTTCCAAGGGTGTACAGAGATAGTTGACAACCATACTTACCTACAAAAATAATTAAATTAAAAATGGATTCGAGATATATTAAATCAATTGGCCCATTAACAAGGTTTAATTGAATACATTTATTTTATGACAAAGACATTACAGTCCTCCCATCCCAAAATTTGCTTGTCCTCAAGCAAATGTAGATCCGGTTCTAGGAAACCTTCCATAATCAGCCTCTTTAGTTCTGAGTTAGGTACTAAGTAGATCTTCCTGTCGAAGTAAATGATATCATCAATAACTTTGTATCTTTCATCACGTACATAGCCATCCATCAACTGACATGCAAAAGTGTTCTTGGAGTACTCGACCAATAGATGGGCTCGGCAATTATCTAAGGAATGGGGTAAGGTGTTGACTGTCATGTTTTTACTTGCAGCTTTTGGGATCAAATCATGTTTAGAAATGGCCTCCATCTTCTTGATTGTGACTTCCCTTGATCCTTTATTTGACATTCCTCTTAGCAACACCTTCTTGCCATCTGTCTCGAATGAAAAGTCCATCCTTTTGAAACTTTGGGTGTACTTGTCAAGAGTTTCCAAGCACTGGATGCCCAAAATGATATCTGTATCAACCAAATCTATGACAAAGAAATCATCTGTCATGGTATAGTTTCCCATGGAAATTTGTAGCTGTGGGATCACATGAGTGCAAGGTAACAAGGTTCCTTCTACAACCTTAACCTCAAATCCTCCATGCTCAACTGTTCGCAAGCCTTTACTAGTGACCAAAGATGAATTGATGAAATTAAGTGTGGTGCCACTATCAATCATGATTGGGACTTGTTTTCTGTGAAGTGTGCCACGAACCCTAAAGATACCACATCCAGTCGCTGTACTGAGGGTAGCAATGAAACCCCCTTTTTGTATCAGGGTATTTATTCTCTCCTGCTGGAAAATTTCTTCATCAGTCCCTGCAGGTATTTGTCCTTCGTCATCATCAGGAATCACCTCAATGTAATGAATCTTTCTCTTCCCAAGGCAGCGATGACCAGGTCTCCATGGTTCTTTGCACGTGAAATAGAGCTTTTTCCTCTGGAGCTCTTGCCAAGAATCTTCATCAAACTGAGGTTTTTTTTGAATTGGCTCCTTGTCTTTATCTTCTTTCGGGGATAGTGTTGGTGTAGTTGCGTGAGTTTTGGAGGAGGATGCGGCCATGTTACACACCTTCTTAATAGCTTTGTTGAGTGCACACAGGTTGAACCCTTTGATCTAGCCTCTCAAAGGCTCTCTCAGCCCATCCATGAATAACACAATTCGACGTCTTTCAGAAATGTCTGTGACTAATACCGACAGCCTTTGGAACTCAGTGATGTTGTTGTCTACCATGCCCGTTTGCTTAAGTTGAGCTAGATCTTTGAAGTTTAGCTCAGCATCCTTCCCATCAAAACGGTCAATGAGTCTCACAGTGAACTCAAGATAAGAGGTTACTTGGTCGTGACTGAGAGTGTCCATCCATGATGCCACGACTCATGCGCCACTCCTTCGAGATGAAGTGCCGCAAATTTGATTGCTTCCTCTTCGGGCATTGGATTGAGTTGGAAATAGGTATCTACCTTCAAAACCCATGATTGTGCGGTGTTAGCCGATTGGATGGGTCCGGCGGTGTTTCTGTAGCCGACGGATTGACTGTCGTCAGTGTTTTGTATTTTGTAGCCGACGGGTAAATAGTTTGTAGCGGATGTAATGTTGTGGCCGACGGACTCCTTCGGGAAGGTTCGGCGGTAGTATTTATATCCCGTCTGGGATCATTGTAAAGCATCATTCATTCGCTATTGCGAATATTATGAAGCCTAATGTATGTTCTGGCATATGCGAATATAATTCTGCTGTTCGTGTTCTATTGTCTGTATGCCATTCGTTGCCAGAAGGAAATTGAATCGTGCAGGGGTAGCAGTTCTCAGCGGGAGGGGCAAAGAAGTTTGCTGGCTAAAAAATCGCACAGGATGAGAAGATGGATCTGCACCACCACCACCATTCTTTCCAACTGAGTTGAATCTACCATATTTGAAGCAGTCGTAGACCCAATCACACAGAACCATTTCGACTTATGCCTGTAATTTTCGGTGGCACAATAAAATCTTCATTCATCTCAAGCACTTTTACCGGCGGTTTTGGAAATCTTGAACGGAAGTGAGTCGATGGGTTATCAAGTACTACTTTTGATTGGAGGATCTCACTTGACCATGCCCATAAGATGTAATAGCTGAAGGAACGGGATTGGAGGTTCTTATTTGAGTCGGACTCCTCCAATGGTTATCTGCTACCGTAACGGTCCGTGGGAAAGGTGACTTCGACACATCCAGAGTGAGATTTTTTGTAATGGACGGAGGAAACAAATATAAGGAGAAATAAGCCATTTTTGCATGGAATTGACAGACAAACAGAAGCAGGAGGGTTTGCTAAAAATAATTTAAAAAAAAAAAAAAAAAAAAAACGACGACAGAATCAAACTGTTCGGAATGAGTAGCAGATGATGCCAAAGGGAAGGGGAAGCATCAGTGGTTGCGAATATCAGTCGTGGGAGTCTGACCAGTTGAGAAGAGTTGAAGTTGCTGCAGGCATGGACTTTCTGTGTACCAGAGGCAGTGGGAGCTGGTGTTGGCTGTGAGGCTGTCTTGGTGGATGCGTAGAGAGCTTGGGAGGAGCTGATCATCTAGTTGGAGGCAGTGCAGCGACACTTGGCTCAGGGTACCGAGGAGTTGGACAGAGAAAGCAGCACAGGTGGCTATCAAGGTCAGCTTAAGGAGGCAGTGTTGTGTTAGCAGAGGCTACAGGCACGGGACGAAGGTGACAGTGATGTGTCAGAAGCAGATTTCTCTTGTTGTAGTCACTTTGTTAATGTATTTTGTTTGTTAATTTGTCTTAAATATTTTGTCAGTCGTTAGGAGACGACTTTTCTTTTTTGGGGGGATGGTGTTAGCCGACTGGATGGGTTCGACGGTGTTTCTGTAGCCGACGGATTGACTGTCGTCGGTGTTTTGTATTTTGTAGCCGACGGGTAAATAGTTTGTAGCGGATGTAATGTTGTGGCCGACGGACTCCTTCGGGAAGGTTCGGCGGTAGTATTTATATCCCGTTTGGGATCATTGTAAAGCATCATTCGTCTGCTATTGCGAATATTATGAAGCCTAATGTATGTTCTGGCATATGCGAATATAATTCTGCTGTTCGTGTTCTATTGTCTGTATGCGTTGATTTCTTTACCTGTGTGGTAAACATGCGATAATGGCTCCAGATCCATCAGATGGCGATAAGTTTACCTTTCCGATCTTTCTCCTGAGATCATTAAAATAACTGCAATTTCCCTCGCTAGAATATCTCATTCTTAGATTAACATAGTCTTTGTAATATATATTACCTTCCATATTCATGTTCTGCCAATCTTCCCAAAGTTTTTCTTGCATTTCCAGAAAAGTAGGCTCTCTTTTTCTGCACAGTGCTTCTATTCTTGGAAAGATGTCGATGGTTGAGAGTGAGAGGGTTGAAAGTTTTCCCTTTTTGTCGCTATGCCCATTTTGTTCTCCTACCGTCTTTCTCTTGGATAATTTTTGTAGTGTGTCCTGCATCAGCCTTTGGGTTTTGTTGATTTGTATTTGGTTTCTGTTGAGCTCTCTTAAAAGATTCATGAGTTTTGCCGTAGGATCTTGATGATTTGCCATTCTAGCAATGAGGTTATTTTGCCTTCTCCTTCAAGTATAAACTTGCATTCACTTCTAAAGGCTGGCAGAATCAAAAACTCTGATACCACTTGATGTTCCCGACCTCCGAATACTAGTCTGATCGGTGATATCAATCTAAATCCTCAACAAAATTTACAAAATGCAAGAAAAATGTTGAATGTATGGTATGCGAGATTTGCTGTGACCACACAGCAGTGACTGGGTCCATATGGTAGGGGAGCTAAAGTAGGTAGTCCATACGGTAACCAAACAGGAGGTAGTGTGTTCTGTACGGAAGCACTTGAAGGCCACACGGTAAGCAATTTTTGGCCGTACGATAATGAAGAGATTGTTCCATATGGAAGTGGGAAGATAGGGCCATACGAGAGTGGGAAAATAGGGTCATACGGTGTTAGAGACAGTACTGTATGGTGGCGGTAGAGTGTATTGCAAGGAGGGCTGTACGGTATTAAGGACAAGACCATACGGTAGTGTGAAGGGCATCTAGGTACGGGAGAGAGCAGTGAATTAGGCCGTATAGTAGGCTTGAAGGTCGTGTGACTGAACTTGGAGGTCGTACGGTAGGCTTGGGAGGTTGTACTATTGAACTTGAGGCCTTCCAAAATGTGGAGATCGAATTGTATTTGATATCAAGACAACACACTCACCAAATATGCTATAAAATGATAGAATAAATAATTCAATACATTTCCATATATATATGCATTTGCTACAAAGATTGTATTCCGATTTGCCAGATTTGAGCGAAGTATTTCAGGTGACAGAATTGGGTGAGGGTTGAATCCCACCAAAATCAGACAAGCCAAGTAGGGAAAATCTTTTACTTCCAAAATGGCGAACAATAAAGAACTCCAATAGGAATTTGCAGTATAGAGATAATAATCCAAATTGCATACCTACAACTACCTACATGCCGTGCTTAAATACCCGTCGAGAAAACCTTCCAAGGGTGTACAAAGATAGCTGATGGCCATACTTAACTACGAAAATAATTAAATTAAAATGGGTCTGAGATATATTAAATCAATCGGCCCACTAAGAAGGTTTAATTGAATACATTTATTTTATGACAGGGACATTACATATTATTGTAATAATAATTGATTATATTTTAGTATTTATTATTAATTAAATATTGTATTCATCATTCTGTGATTATTTATCTAATTTGACATCTGAGATTGGGGACATCACAAAGGCCCCTGGGAGTGATGAGTTTCCCCGTGAATTTTATAAAACCTTTTGGGAATCCATTGGCCTTGACCTACATAAAGTTTATTGTTACCTATTTGACCTATTAGCTCAAATAGAAAGGTCATACTGCTGAAATGATTTATTATCAAACACTTGGCATTCCATGCCTATAGATTACAGTTTATGACGAAAAGCATTACCAAAAAGAGCAAATATAAAACAAGTATTATAAGTTTTTCCGAAAATGTAATTTTATTTATTAAATGTCCATAGTGTTTCACACAGGCAGTGAAACTGACTAGTAAGGAAAAATAAATTAGAACCTGATTTTTACACATAAATACAAGTGCAGAAAGAAAGAACAGAAAAGCAAAAGGGTTCATAGGTGCCAGCCATGACTGGCTTGTTGCTGGTTGTCCACACGCTTGCTTCCGCTGTCCTGCTTTTCCACGTTCCTGCTCCAAATCCTGCAAATGCGAAAATGAGTTAGATCAAAATGATCTAAGCAATGGCCAACAAACTATCCTCTTGCCCTACACATGCATTTACATCCAAAAAATCTTAGAATCCTGATTTATTTTTTCTAACATGTTTGTTTCCTGTGCAACATCCAATCTCTTAACAAGTACGCGGATATAACCGTAGGCTCCCACAAGGGTTATTGAGCCTAGCGTGCTTATAAGAGGTTGGATCATTAGAGCTGATCAAAAGTACAATAAGGATATTAAAGGTATGTATTCATTTATGACCTTTTATTCTTAAAACAAAGAATGCTACAGCAAGTTATTCAATAAGGAAAAAGGACATGGTATTTTCTAATTGTTTAAGGGACAAATTTACATCAGTTTGAAACCTTACAGCTAGCTGCAATATCTTTTGCCAAATAGTTACAAGTCCATTCTTGCTTGAAATCAGCTTGGAAATGAAGTGCATCAATGATTCCATAGAAACAAGCAGAGAAATATATTCATGATTTTAAACATGCTACAACAATGGAATTAAATTTACAACTGAAAGAAAATGCTGTAATATATTTAAAATCATCAGTTAGTGCTGATTTTCAAGACAATCAGCAAAAGGAGAGCGAAAGTAAATGCCCAGCTGGAATAGAAGTTTCAAGAGAGGAACAACAGAATTTTTTTAACCCTCAAGCAAAGCTGAATTGAGTAAAACTTTCAAGAATAATTTTGAGACAGGATTGGACAATATGTCCAAAAGATTGTATGCAGGCTGGACTATAGATAAATTTCAGTAGGAAAAGGCATATGAGAGCATCTGTATTTGGTGTCACAATCGTGTTAGTCAATCACAATGATGAACAACTGAGGAAAGATATACATATATTATAGTTTAATGCCTCTGGGATGACAAAATAAAACTTGTTGAAGCAATGTGTGAGGTAGCATATATGACATTGGCATCTTTCCCTTCAAATGCTATAGCGTCTTACGTACGACATACTATATATACAGTGTTGGGAAAGGTGATGTTAAAATACAGCATCAAAAGACCAGAAATAGTTGAAATTGTAATTGTAGATATTGCTTTTGAAGGTAACATTGGTGTGAAAATACAAAGTTCGAGAATAATAAATATTTGCCTCAATATTCGTCTGAGTGTGTTTTCTCGCTTCCATTCTGTAAAAAAACAAGAGAAAAATGGTTTCTCTTCTAGGTCGTTGCAGTCAAATAATAAGAAGGAATGCTGTAAGGAAAGATGCTGTTAAAATCTCATACATCCAGAATAATTTATTATTCATGACTTGATAGTAGGGAAGTATTCAAGATATCAAAACACCAGAAGAGGTATTGTAGCATGAAACGATTCTGGTGCGAAATACCATGAATGAAGGAAAACCCATTTTGGGTTTCAAGTTAGTTTTAAGAGAAAAACACATTAGCAAAACAATATATGTCCATTTCATGATATCAAACTCCATAATGAGCAGAAAATACTAGGTACATCTATGGCGTCCAACAAAGGGAAAATCAAATGAGATGCATATATTATCATGACAAAGACACTGAATCTAGGGATATATTTGAAAAAAATGACACAATTTCCTTTGCTTGTTGACCGTTCTGTTGGAGGTTCAAGTGTCTTTGATGGGGAGCTAGAGCTGATGCTTCATAGGCGGTTACTCCATGATGATAATACGGGTGCTACTGAAAACTTGAATAAAATAGTATGCTTCAATGACAACAAGACACGCGACGACTTAATTGTACAAGGTAAAATATTTTTGAATATAAATCCTATAGAACAAGCTTCAGAATGGAGACATACGAAGGGATAGAGAGAACTCTTTCCTCTACAAATTTTCTTTGCAACTGTAGAAGATGAAAGTTACATTAAGGAACCCCAATTTTCGGCACTGGCAAAAGGGTATGAGCTACCACTAAATGTTGCTATCATCACACTACAGGAATTGGAAGATGGACTAACCTTGCTATGTTTAACACATCTTTACGAGGCTAGCGAAAATACCAAGTTCTCGGCACTTGCAACTGTTGATATTTATAATTTATTTCCAGGAAGAAAGATTAAAAAGATTGTGGAGCTTAACCTCTTTGGTGTCCTAGATAAATCAAAGGTGACAACTTTAAATTGGAAATGAAAGAGAGATTGTGGCTCTAACAGCAAGGAAAGTAGAAATAACCATTAATGGCGGCCTCGATACCTTCAACAACAAGAGAAAACATAAACATTTTTTGCATTTTTAGGAGAAAATCTTACCCAGTCGCTGTTAGCAATTAGCTACAACAAAAGCATTAGAAACTCCAGAGGCTTCAGAGGTGGAAAAGCACAGAAAACCCATAAATGACAGTATGATAAACCCAAATAATCATGCGTATAACACCTTCATAGTGGCAAGAGATGGTAGAAGAAGATGCATTATGTCCATTCATGACATCGAGTTTCAGAACTCCACACTGGAAAAAGAGATGTCCAAGGTTGGCTTATGGCAATTGCCTAAACCCTAACCACAACTCTCATGATTTCCAACAAAGCTCATGGCAAGAATGAATTTTTTCCAAGGCAAAATGCCAATGTATATGCCCCCAAGTTGTATTTCATAAATTTTGGAGTTCGGGCATATTGTGTTTTTTTTAAATTGATAAATCCATGTTACTTATTTTGCTGTTGGGGCGGGGGGGGGGGGGGGGCGGATTTTAATATCCTAGTCTTCCTATGTCATTGTTTTTGTTGCATTTGCACTTTGTGAAACAAATTATTTAATGGTATTTATAAACCATTCAAATACATTAGTTATTATTATTAAAAATGCATTATAAGATCAAACATGACACGTGGAGTTTAGTATTTATTAGGATATTATATTTGACTTATGAGTTACGAGTCAGTTTGGAGACATGTGGAGGGAATATAGGAGACTGGAGGTCAAATTTGACTTTTGTTTGTCAGTTAAGAGGTCTTTATGGTCAGTTTGAGCCTTTTAGGGACAATTAACGATGAGTCATAGGTCTTATTATGACTTAGTGGGCTTGAGGGATTGATTGGACATTACTTTGGAGGTTTCTAAGTCCTTTTTTGGGGGCTATTTTCTGGCATCTAACCTAAGGGTTGTTTGAGGTGTACTTAGTGAGTTTTTTGAACTCATTTTGTTTTTGAGTTTTGACTAGTGACTTGGAGAGACTAAGTGACTTTTATCCTTGGTTTTTTTTGGCATTATTGGTTTGTAACTCAGTTTTTTAGTGGAAGATCGAATATATTTTGTAGGTCTTATCTCATTTGTAGAGCTCTTCATCTTACTTGATATTGTAGTTCAGTATGTCAAGTGCTAGTTTGTGAATATCATCTTTCCTTATTAGTATTTGCATCATTCACGCTAGTTAATGAAATATTTATTCATTGGGGTCCATAATAGGTTATGATTTTCTTTTTCTTCGCATCTGGGACAAAGTATCATTCATAAGTTGTTCGTCTTTGTTAAAGTTTTTAAGCTCAGGCTTTAAGTTTTATGTTTTTTCAGTTTTCTCTCTTCCCTTTTCTTGGAAAGTTAAGTAGTTTTGAGGTGTGAGCAAGCTAGGAGCTGGCCTTATCTGGAGATTTACTCCTTTTATAGTTCACCCACAGCTTAGGAGTGTTTCCATTGTCATCTTGAAATGTTAAATTATTGTTGAATTTGATAAGGATGTAATTTATCTCGAAGCTTTTCATTCTAAATGTCTAGGCAGTCTTATCAATAAAGGAAACATTAAATTCATAGCTAAGGCTGGGGATTTTGAAGATATTTGTAACTAGAGACCTATCACGCTTTTGAATGTCTCCTATAAGATCATTGCTAAGGCATTGGCCCTCAAGATTTGCCATCTCTTGCCATTGATTGTGCGCCCTGAGCAGACTAGCTTCATCAAAATCAGATACATCTTGGATAATATCATTAGCTGTTTGGGAAGGTATGGAGTGGGCTCATTAATCTAAGCAACAAACACTCTTCAAAATTGACTTTGCCAAAGCCTATGATCGGATTGAATGGTCTTTCATTCTTGCTATGATTAAAGCTCTTGGGTTTGGTTCTATTTTGCTTCAGTTGGTGCAAATGCTCTTTGGGGATGCTTTTGCTTGCTTCACTATCAATGGCAGGCAATCTTCTTCTTTTGGGTTGTTTAGATCCATCCACCAGGGTTGTCCTCTTGCCCTAATGCTCTATGTGCTTGCTGCCAAGGGATTTGGGTATTTGCTTGCCAATGCCATCTCCTCTGGTTTGGTTCGTGGCATCTCCCTACCGGATTCCTCTTCCCAACTGGTCAATGGGCACTTTGCTGATGATTTCTTCCTCACTCTCATCGAGGATGATGAAAATATTGCCAAAGCCTTGTAGTGTCTGGACACCTTTTGCTTGGCCTCAAGCTCAGCTATTCAATGGCATAAAACTCTTTGCTATAGGCAATCCTTTCTTCCAGCTCTTTCTTGGCTCAACCAGTACGAGTGGAAGAAGATTCAACATGGGGATGCTTCTGCTTTCTAGGCATTCCTTTTGCTTTCCAGGATTTTCCTGTTGAGCTTTGGAATGTCGTGCTTGCCAGAATTAAGAAAAAGCTTGAATACTAGATTGCCAAGCCTCTTTCTCTGGATGGTAAATTCTAGATTTGCTCAAAGGTTCTAGCTGATACCAATGTTTATTATTCTTCATGTTGGGCTCCCTCTAAAGCTTCCTACCTAAAGTTTGTAATGTCCCCATTTGTTGCTAGCATCACAATTTCAGGGATTAGCCTAATATTGGATCCTCATAGGCTATGAGGATGGTTACAGGGTCTTCTAAGGATTGATTCATCTCCAACATTCAGCGATTTATGGATTTGGCCTTCGTTCGATATCATTTGGACTCCATTTGCCATACTTACTATGCATAGTAAGTTAGGAGTAATAGAGATGGACCCTTTCTATTTTTAGAAAGTGTATTTGGTCACATGGGGAATTATGAGGAGAGATTCCTATTTCAGATGACATGACAATCAGACAAGTATTTCAAGAGATATTAAAGTTTGAGTGACTTAAGTGATTTATTTAAATATTATAATGTTATTATAAAGTTATAAAGTAACTTAAATGACTAAAAGACGAAATTGGCTTTTAATCCCACATTGCCTAGTTGTTTGTGTCGTCCCTCATATCAAGGTTATAAAAGCGTAGAGCTACATTGGGATTGGGAGCATGAAAATTATGAAATATGTTATTTTCTCAAATCCTAAAGGTTGCTTAATGTGATTGGATATTTCCTAAGGACGAAACCCCTTAAGGAAAATAGTAAGGATGGACACAAACCGGTATCTCACCGTTATTGGTTCAAGTCAGAATTAGAGGCAGTACGCTGAAGATTATATGCATTCTTCCTGAGATTGCGACAAGTAGAGATAAATGTACGGTCAGCCAAAGGGAAGGCTTTGAATATTAGATCACTGGTACGGAGCTCATGAGGCAATAGGTTGGATGACAGCTTGAAGATATCAGCTTGATAGACGACAGGTGTGGGCAGATAGCAGGTAGCGTGGGTTGTTCTCCAACCGTAGCAAATGCCCATCATAGAAATCGTGACCTGCACATCTTTCTCAGGTTTCTTCCATCACGTTTTCTTCTGCATATTAAGATGTCATCCTACGTGAGCTAGGAGTTACTTCATTTAATTTTGCATTCCAGTCAGTAATTTCTATCAGCAGTTGTAATAGAAGTTATATGTATTAATTCAATAGTACTGTTATTCTTGAGTTACCATTTGTACAAACTACTTTTGGATGTCCATATATCATTTGTTTTGAACAGTCACACCATAAATCGGAATAACAGTCACAGCAAGAATATCATAGTAATATCAGTACTTTCATCTTTGGGAATGCACACCAACTGTTTGTAAAAATGCCATAGACAAATTCTGAATTCTTTTGCAAATATAAGGGATGGGATAGTATAATTGTGCACTATATACTGTGATGTGTTATGAAATTAAATCTAAACATATAAACTATAAGAATTCAAAAACAAAAGTTTGCTGAGCGAGGAGGTATTTTTTAGACTTGTAGCACTTGTTTCTATTGTTTCTTCTGCTGTTCTATAAAAGAAAAATATTCAATTTCAAGTTTAGAATAGAGATTTTCTTGTTGCCTGAAGACGAGATGCAAAGTGTTTGGTAAAATGAATTTCAAAGATAAGTGAATATTTCAGAATGCTATACTCATACAAATGTTTGACAGAATGCCTATGCTATGAACTTGAAATTTGTGGTTTAATATTGGCTCAGTTCTAGTAAGGGTTCTTATAGTGGTATTAGAGCCATAAGTCCTGCCAACCTGTGGGAAAATTTATTATGTAACAGGTTGGTTTAAACAGGAAACATGACAATTAGGCATGAGGAAGAAACCTTATAAATTTGGTCTCCTCCAACCTAAACAAGCAGAATCTTCAGATCAAATTGACATTGAGGATAGTTATTCAGTTGATGAGGACTTAATTTTTGGAACAGGTAAACAGGTTGAATCAGATTGAGCAGATTGAACAGGTTGAACAAGGTGAATAAGTACAGGATATCTAGATGGCTCGTAATGAGAATGAACAAGAACAGGAAGTGAGGGATACCTTGAGGGCTATTAGAGATGGACAAAACAATATAGCTATTGCACTTCAGCAACTTACAGGTGCTATGTAGAAGTTAGCTCTGCCTCACAAGGCAACCCAGAGTCATCACAGTGGAGGTGGTAGTGTGGCAGGATCACCCCGAGTTGCTGGGCCCCCCACACGGAACACTGACAGGCCTTTGATGCCTGTTTTTAATGTAGAGGAAGAGGTAGCACCACCCGGGAAACCAAACTTGCTACCAGATAATGTTATGAAAATATACGATGAATGGGATTTATTCCCCTGATCCAGTTAAGCAAAATTTGTCCTTTGTTCAATACTTAAATCAAAAAAGGAGAGCTTGTCAGATCCAGAGATAGTTGAGAGGACAATGAGGTATATGGTTTTTGCCTTTAGAAGGCCGACATTGAGATTGCAGGGAAGGAAGCTTGAGTTTTCCACGACACGTGTCCATGATGCAAATGTACCTGTATTTAATACGACACCTGCTAGTCCTATCTGTAGTGTTGGTGATGGACCCATTTCATAGAGATCGGTAGATGTATCAGTACCCTTGGTGGATAGCGGCACTAAGCTTCAGCATGTTGAGGTCCCTAGAATTGTTGCAGTTAGTGCAGAGACAGTTGATGCAGTCATTACTACTGATACTTTAGGCTCTCTTGAGGAGGGAATTATTATTGGAGATTTGTATGGGAGTTGTCATAGTGTTGCTCCAGTACAAGAAGCAATTGCTTCCTTAGGTGGGACCGATGCATGTATGGAGTCACCCAACTGTGATGTCGGTGATTTGGGTGTTACAATGGAGTTAGTAGATATGGGTTCATGCTCTAGCATTATTGATTCACAGCCTGACATAGAGTCATGTGTGCAGAGTCAGGTGACGATAGTTGAGGCTCTATTAGGTGATGGGGATGTAGACAGTATGGACCCCTCTGGTGATTTGTTGGATGATGCTATGAGTTGCACCAGGTATGATACCCCTTGTCAGATATTGGGTGATGACTCTATGAGGTTTTGGATGAGTCCCAGGATCAATGTTTACACGATCTTACTATTGAGGTGGAAGTTGAGACATGTGGGGAGATTGAGATTGCGAGGGCTTCTATTTCTTTAGAGGAGTTGTTTGAGGTACATAATAGTTGTATCTCGAATGCTAAGTTGTGCAAGGACGATTGCGCATGTATGAGTGATCTTGTGGTGGATAGTTCCTATCACAGTGCAGTTTGTGAGACACAAAGCTTGTATAGGAGTCAGGGGTTACAAAGGCATCATGTGATTTATCAGCTGAAGGTGACTGATAGTGACATTTCTTCATCTCTTGATCATTATGATGCTATTCGACATATGGTAGCTACATCTGGTTGGGGTGCCTCTGTGTTAGATGAGCACGATGATAATAGTCTTTCTGTAGCAGAGGTTCATGCACTTCGAGAGGCTGTTAGGATCTTGAAGCATAGCTACTCTTAGTTAGTTGATGACAAAGATTACCTTCTGGAGTGGGGTAGCACTTGCTATGAGATGTTAGAAAAAAAGGAGGTGGTTGAGCTCACCTGGGACCTTGAGGTGACGGTGGACTCTCTTCAGTTTACTCAGTTGGCTCTTTAGGAGTCACAATCACGGTTGGATGAGGTTACCGTGGAGTTAGAATGAGTATAGTCAACACTAGCCTTAGACCTTGTTTAGTTACATATTGTGGTTGGTGGTGAGTTTGCTTCTACGATTGAGGATGAGGGATGTGATGTTGTGGCAAACACATTCGTCCAGGATATGAGTGTAGTATGTATAGAGGAGGTGAGAGTATCACTGGACACGGGATCTCATGTTGATTTGCTTCCTTCTCCTAGAAGTGAATCTATTTCTTCTTTTCATAGAGTTGGTAGCATTGGACAATTGGCATTGTCACATTTTCAGAGAGATAAAAGCTATGGATTGCGGGGGAGTAGATTGATGTTTCCACATATAATTTGTACTGTACTGAGTCATTCATGGAGTATTTGCTTGAGAGCTCGGATTTGCAGGAGGTTTCATACATTATATCTGAGGGTGCTCTCATTCGGGGCTATTTGACGATTAGTGAGGAAGATTGTAGAGACCTTGGCTACAATGCTTCCCAATAGGGATTTTCTGGTTGGGTTTGTTGAGAGGGTTGCCCAGGATCATGCCCGACCAACAGTTCAGAGTCGAAGATTGGAACCATCTTCTGATTTCTATTTTGATGACGATGAACCCTTGATAGAGATTGGGAATTTTCATTGGCATTACACTGTGAGGAGTGCTCATCACTTTTCTTTTGACCCACAGGTATAGGACTTTGTTTTAAATGTTATGGATGGTGACAAAAGGTTTGGTATTCATTACACCCGTAGAGGGCGTACTTCTCCGCTAATGGAGGGAGATTTTGAGATACAGGGTATTGTGAAATAGTTGGATGTGCTAGTGAATGAGATGTTTCAAAATCACAAACAAATGACCCAACTAATTTCAAAGCCGAGATTTGAGCAGAGAATGATGACACTTTTTTTAAGAGTGGAAGGTGATGATATGGTTGCGGCTTCAGATTTGCGGGATATTTCTTATGAGACATTGCAATAGTTGGGCACAATTGAGGTGGAATGTGATGAGGATTTATGTCAGGTTAAGTCAGATGATGCAGTTGTTGGTATGAGTTCCTTGGATCATGTATTTGATGGCGATGTAGCGATTGTGGGAGTACGAGCATGTGAGGATATTGTCATATCAGCAGCCACTTCTGTGTCAGTTGAGCCATACAATGAGGAGTTTAGCAATATGCAAGCGATTGTATATGTGTGCTCCGATGATAGTACACTTGTTATTGTTGATGAGGTGAGCGATGTAGTGATAGAGTCATATACTATCGATCAACTAAGTGGTGATGTTCACTTCATGAATAGTCTTACGTTTGACATGGATGCAACATTGTCTTATGACAATCCGTTGTTGGAGGTTGATGGTGATCACTCACCTGAGTGGAGTTGGGCTACACTTGTGGTTGATACAGTTGGCATGAGTGCATATGGTTCTTTTGAAGCTACATCTCTTCAAGGGATTGTTGATCAGGATTCCAATCCAGTTTATATTATATGGGTGAGAATCAGGATGAAGATATTTCTTGTGGGGGATTCTTTTGGTGATATTCTAACTCCTACATCATTAGCACAAGTTTTGAGTGCTATACTGCAAGTTATGTTGTTGGTCCTAATGATGTTAGTTGTATGCATTGGTTCAATGTTAACAGGGGTGTCATGTACTACTTCATTTGGGATCCAGGTGGAGGTTGGAGTTCATTGTCATTGCTGGATTGCTTGAGGGCAAGCAATGTTGGGAAGGGAGGACTGTAATATCGTCATTTGTTGCTAGCATAAGAATTTCAGGGATTAGCTTAATATGGGATCCTCGTAGGTTGATGAGGATGGTTAGAGGGTCTTCTGAGGATTGATTCATCTCCAACATTCAGCGATTTATGGATTTGGCCTTCATTCGATATCATTTGGACTCCATTTGCCATACTTACTATGTATAGTAAGTGAAGAGTAATAGAGATGGATCCTTTCTATTTTTAGAAAGTGTATTTGGTCACATGGGAAATTATGAGGAGAGATTCCTATTTCAGACGGTATGGCAATCAGACAAGTATTTCAAGAGATATCAAAGTTCGAGTGACTTAAGTGATTTATTTAAATATTTTAATGTTATAATAAAGTTATAGAGTAACTTAAGTGACTAAAAGACAACATTGGCTTTTAATTCCACATTACCTAGTTGTTTGTGTTGTCCTTCATATCGAGATTATAAAAGCATAGAGCTACATTGGGATTGGGAGCATGAAAAATATGAAATATGTTAATTTCTCAAATCCTAAAGTTTGGTTAATGTGACTGGATATTTCCTAAGGACGAAACCCCTTAAGGAAAATAGTGAGGCTAGACGCAAACCTGGTATCTCACCATTAATGGTTCAGGTAAGAATTAGAGTCAATAGATTGAAGATTATATGCATTCTTCCTGAGACTGCAGCAAGAAGAGAGAAATGTATAGTCAGCCGAAGGGAAGGCTTTGAATATTAGATCACTGGTACGGAGCTTATGAGGTAATAGGTTGGACGAAAGCTTGAAGGTATCAGCTTGATAGATGACATGTGTGGGTAGATAATAGGTAGCATGGGTTGTTCTCCAACTGCAGCACATGCCCATCATAGAAATCGTGATCTGTACATCTTTCCCAGGTTTCTTCCAACATGTTTTCTTCTGCATATTGAGATGTCATCCTACGTGAGCTAGGAGTTACTTCATTTAATCTTGCATTCCAGTTAGTAATTTCTATCAGCAGTTGTAATATAAGTTATATGTATTAATGCAATAGTACTGTTCTTCTTGAGCTGCCATTGGTACAAACTACTTTTGGTTGTCAATATATCATTTGTTTTGATCGGTCACACCATAAATGGTAATAACATTCACAGCAAGAATATCACAGTAATATCAATACTTTCATCTTTGGGAATGCACACCAACTGTTCGTAAAAATGCCATAGACAAATTCTGAATTCTTTTGCAAATATAAGGGATGGGATACTACAATTGTGCACTATATACCGTGATGTGTTATGAAATTACATCTAAACATATAAACTATAAGAATTCAGAAACAAAAGTTTGCTGAGTGAGGAGGTATTTTCTAGACTTGTAGCACTTGTTGCTATTGTGTCTTCTGCTGTTTTGTAATAGAAAAATGTTCAATTTCAAGTTTAGAACAAAAATTTTCTTGTTGCTTGAAGATGGGATGCAAAGTGTTTGGTAAAATGAATTTCAAAGATAAGTGAATATTTCAGAATGCTATACTCATACAAATGTTTGATCTCAGAATGCCTATGCTATGAACTTGAAATTTGTGGTTTAATATTGGCTCAGTTCTAGTAAGGGTTCTTACAAAGTTGGAGCGTCTCTTGAGGGATTTTCTTTGGGTGATGGACTCCGAGCATCATGGCTTTCACAGAGTGGCTTGGGAGTACTGTTGTCTCCCCAAAGAGTTTGAAGGCCTTGGCCTCCTATCCATTTAAAAGCAAGGTATTGCCTTGTGTGCCAAATGGGTCATTCGTGCTCTCACTGGCAATGAAGCTTGGAAGATTCTCTTGAGGCACCATATTTCTTTAGTGTATCCAGTCAAAAAATCAACCTAGAAGGGGATTGGTTTTCAAACTCTTCTCATATCTCCTAAACCAATGCAAATCAAGGGCACTTTTGTGGTGAAAGCTTGGGAAGCCCTCACACCTTGGCTTCGCTGGGCTAGAGATGGCATGTCTATGAACCAACACAACATTTGGTGGGCCCCCTTATTTATTGTTGAAGGAATCCCATTGGCTAAGGTTCAAGGGGCCAATGCTTTGCATTTTCTCAAACGTGGCATCCTGACTCCTAAAGACCTTTTTTAAGGGCCACCATGAGTCTAAGCTCATGGGAGGACATTCAAGTCCAAATAAGGCTTAATTGTCCAGATCATCAGACATTTGATCTTCTAGTTTTTGTGGTGCCTCCTAATTCTACACAAACTAGGGGTTTAGTTAGTGAAACCATGGTGGAAGGATTGGAAGTGGTACCCTGCCACTCCTATGACCAATTACAAACCCAAGATGGGTTATCTCTGGCTGGTTACTCACTTGCCTATGGTTGATGTCCTGATCAAAGATTGTAGTACCCTCCCCTAATTTGCCCAAATAAAGAAACTTGCAAGCTACTTTATGATATCAATTAATTTGCTTAATAACTCAACATAGCATTTTTGTCAAACACTTGGCACGCATACTACAATATATAGGAAAATCTGAAATTTCTTATTTGCTAATTAAATATTGATTTTTGCCATGTAAATGTGCTTATACAATTGTTTAACATGCTGCGAAAAATATCAGTCTCGTATTCAACAACTATAATGCAAAAGTATAAAAATTTGACAGAAGAAACTTGGAATTAGTTGCTGTAGTATTTTTGCAGCTGTAGTTGGCAGCCTTCCAAACGCCAAAATCAGCAAGAATAAACAATAAACTTGTTGCAAATACTGTTCACGCACTGTAGCAAATTCACTATTCATGCGCACTGTAGCAACCACTATTCACGCGCACTGTAGCAAAACACTATTCATCCGCACTGTAGCAAAACGCTATTCACGCGCACCATAGCAAAACACTATTCATCTGTACTGTAGCAAAACACTAAATGAAACCCAGTGTGTTTGGAAACACCGTTAATCCTCCTGACTATGTCTTTCAACAGCAAAGAGAATGCTAGCAAAGAGGGATTCCGTCCTCCAAGCTCGATAATTAGATATCCAGCAACATAACATTAATCTTCATGCAAGCATACTAAAAAGAAGCTCTTCCATTTTTTTTATAGTGTTCTCACTAGAGCTCAATTCTTCGTTTTCTCAATGTAGGATAAAACATAACTCCCTTTATGTAACTTATGTCTCCAATGTGTTATAAAATAAAGGGGACTCTTTTAATTTAAATATTTCTCACAAACTATAATCTATGCATTAATAAAGTTAAATATTTAAATTTAACTTTATGAAATAGCTTTATCAATGTATAACAAATCTTATCAATGATAAACAAGTCTTCTTGTCGATTTTACACAATTACCATCGACATACCGCTGCCACTGGATGTCCGACTATGTCCAAGATGACTTACTATAAATAGTAAGTATGTCCAAAGTTGCCTCAAAACCCCTCAGAAAGACCTGCAACTGAAACTATCTAGGCCAAGTGGCCTCTAAGTCCCTTTAATGTCCTGGTTAGCCTACGAGACCGTGGGGAAATAGGCTAACGACAACATTATGCTATGAATGCTAAAAAGGGGACATTACAAAGATGGCATTTGCTGTCTCCTCAGAAAAATTGGAGTCTTGGATTCAATACATCTGGAATGCTATCACTAAGCTAAAGATTCCACAGTTTACCTGGTGTGTTCTTTTCCAAGGTTTGCCTTTGGGCCCTTGGCTCAAGCATTTGGGAACCCCAGATCCTAGGTGCCCTTTCTGTGGGAAATTTGAAAATTTTCTTCACATCTTCTGGTTTTGTAGAAGGGCCCAACAATATTGGCTCTGGATTCATGAGTTTTTCAAATCCTTCCAGCTTGAGCCCTTTTCTTGGCATGTTGGGAGATTCTCCTTGAATTCCTTTCAAGTATTCTCAGGTTTGGCATGCTTTCAGACCAGAGATCTTATTTACTTTGTTAAAGGATAAAAGTGCTATTTTGTTTACTCTGTTTTTTGGATATTAATATCTCCATGTACACTAAGGCTTATATGTAACAACGCCATGATGCAAATTCAAGTACAAATTTACAAGGTTGCGTTGGAGGTGGCCCACCTTTAGGAATTGTTGAACCATTGGGGTAATACGCCATGTATGGTTGCCAGAGTGCTGTCGGATTTTTCCTCCATGGACCATACTCCTCCCTGTGGTCATTTGCAGTGTTGCAGTTCCTCTGCTATCCGCTCCTAGATGCCACATTCTAAGGCTCCCCGCCGCTCTCCCAGGGGTGAATTTGTTGGCCTGCGTCGCCACTTTGTCTCTTTGCGGTGGGGTTCTGATTGGTCCCTAGTTGCTCCTCTTTTGCTCTTGCTGATTTTGGTTGGCCCTCCTCTAGTAGTGACCCAAAGTGGTCGTTCCCCCGCCCGGACTTGGCGATCTCGCCTCCCAGGGTGAAGGGAGAGAAAGATAAAGATAATGCTGTTGCTGATGACGGGTGGGCTCCTTTTGATCCACCTACTAAGGTGACCAACATGATCCTGCTCCATTGATTGTCACTGCTTTGGCCGCATGAGGGCTGCTTATCTTTTTTTTTTATGAATAGTTGTTAAGCTTTCTAGGCTTTAGACGAGTGAACTTTCGTGGGGTGGTGTTTGTATCCCCCGGCCCTTTTTTTGTGAATATGTAGCTTTAATATTTTAATAAATAGAAAGGGACTATTCATCAAAAAAAATATATTATGCAATCTTCAATGGTTCAACACGTCTATTAAAACTATGTTATTCACCTGCAACTTGACTAGGTTAGACATCTCACCATGGAAACCAATTTTTGATTGTCCACAAGAAAAATAGAATCAAGCATATGTAAATGAGCTTGCAATTTACCTTTTATAATTTCTCGTAGAGCTTTTGCCCAAGTTACTTTAAAATTCTTGTCATAAAATAATTCATTAAAGTACTTTTATATAGTGACTTTATAATATTTGTCTTTTAAATCAATTAAGTCACCTCTCTAAATTAATTAAAGTAAAGTCATTAGGAAAATTACTTTATAGGACAACTTTACTTATATCACTCCCAAACAAAGCTCAAAATTGTCCTTCGAGAATTAAATAGGCTAAAAGGGATGCTTTTGATTACTCAGCAGAAGCGGACATTACAAAAGAAGAAATAGTCGACTGATAATAAAATAGAGTCAACATCTTTTCATTGAGACGATGCCATAAACGTAAAATTAAACACTTGAATAACTTGAAGTGTACCTTAAATTATAATTTTATATGACTGAAGTGACTACTATAAAAATTACGTAAAGTACGTAAGGATATCTAAAACAATTAAAATGACCATTATAATGTTAGGAATTGATAGGTGAAATAAATAGAAAATGACAATTGTAATGCATATTTAAAAAGTAGATGAATAAAAATAGGAAGAATGTACACAACACACAATTTTACATGGTTTGCCCAATATGGGGAATCTCCACAAAGAAATCAGCCATCAAATTTTGTTATTATTCAGCAACATGAATTACAGACTTACAGCAATATCCATTACCTTATTGAAAACCTACCAACACAATCTGTTGCTATTTGTTTTTATCAAAACACCTATTGCTGCTTCAAGAAACCCTGATGTTTCATTTCACAGAACCATTTAGTTTCATACATTTTATTGTTCAACCAATTATAAGTTATAATTAATATTTGACTTCCTTCCTGTGGCATAGTTAACATATTAATGACCTACATCATTGATGTTCTGCAGCGTGTACTTCCTGCAGTGCAAATGTCCTACATTATGTTTTACATCCTTCAGCATGATCAGTCAACACATATCATTATATAATTATATACTAATAAAAAAAACATATAGTACTAACATGTTAAAGGTTCTTATAGTCAATGATTCATGTGGTTATGACCAACAAATTGTTGATGGACAGCTTTTTAATGAACCTTTGTCCAGACTCCAAATGCAAGGGTTGATTATAAATTTATAAATGACATTTTAAAAATAAAATTCTGTTTTACAATTTTGATTGCGGCATTGTTTTGGTATTATGCATCAGATTTATGATGTTAAAGTGAATTGAGAGAATTTTCAGGATCTAAGGTCATGGTCATCATCAATCAATTTCTGAAGATTTTTTTCTTTGTGCTTGTTTAAGGTTATGTAACTGGTTTATATTGGCTCACTATTTCTTTTTAATTTTACTATAGGCCTGGAGTTCTCCTGCCCTTGGTGATATTTTGCGTAGGAACAGTGTGCCTGAGTGGCCATTTCTTGCAGTATATTTAATCAGTGAAGCGAGTCTGAATAGGTCTTCAAAATGGAATGCATACATTTCAGCCTTGCCTCAACATCCATACTCAATTTTGCAGTGGTATTTTATTCTTGCTGGTATTATTCATTTATGTAATATGGAATCATTGTTAGTCTACATTTTTGGGTTTCAGAAGATGATTTTTATCTCTTTTCTTTGTCAGTTGCCCTACTTTCCTAGATAAGTGCAATGTTCTGCATTTTCTTTTTCCAATTTCAGGTCTCGTGCTGAAGTGGAGATGTACTTGGCTGCCTCACCAGTCAAAATCCAAGCCATAGAATGTATCAATGATGTTAATGAAACGTATGGCCATGACTTTTCTCTCTGAAATTTTCTCTGGCATTATTTGGTTCTTTATATCTTGGTCACATCGTTCATTGGATATGGCATTTTGTAGTACAAAATTCAATGATTAATGTTTCTTTTAAATTTTGATTTGTTAAATATGCTTACTATTGTAGAATAGTTTGTTCGGAAAGTGTGTCAATGGGAACCGATCATCACAGTAGAAAAGTTGTTGCAGGCACTGGGATTTGCAAACCAGGATATTTTCCAAGTATCCTGACTTATTTCCACAAAAGGTAAAACTTTATTTTGACATCATCCAATTCAAAGGATAATCTCAAAACACAGACTATATTTGTCATTTACATTGAGTTTTCAGGTTCATCTTTCCACATTCGCTATCATCAAAGGTGATGGTATGGATGCAGTTATGTAAATAAATTAATCATTCAACTTTTCTTGTATCAACCTTGCTTCCCTGAATGGATACATATCACATCTTATTGCTTGACTGGAGATTGTTTCCAAACTGTTGTGCTATAGTAGTATTAAGCATGCAGACACTGCATATGTTCTTCTTAACATTTAACATGCTTGAAATGATCTGTAGCAAGCTCATGATGCAATGCTCGGATGCTCATGGTCATAACAAGTTCAAGCCTATCCATGATTAGGAGCCCAAGACTATTGCAATTTTTTGGTGGAAATTCTGAAGGGATCAATTAATGGATAATCTCAAAACTCAGACTATGTTTTTGTTACATTGAATTTTCAGGTTCATCTTTCCACATTAGCTATCATCAAAGGCGATAATATGGATGCAGTTATGTAAATATATTAATCATTCAACTTTCCTTGTATCAACCTTGCTGCCCTGAATGGATATATATCACATTTTATTGCTTGACTGGAGACTGTTTCCAATCTGCTGTGCTATAGTTGTACTAAGCAATCAGCCACTGCATATATTCTTCTTAACATTTAACATGCTTGAAACGATCTGTAGCAAGCTCATGATGCAATGCTAGGATGCTCATGGTCATAACAAGTTAAGCCTATCCATGGTTGGAGCCTGAGACTTTTGCAATTTTTTGGTGGAAATTCTAAAGGGATCAAATAATTGGTCACCATCTGTTTATTAGTGGTAAATTTGATGTGAGTTTAAAGTTCAAACCTATGGATGAGGGTGTGTTAAATCTTGATAAGTGTTCAAAGAGTACAGATATATGGGTGGTCGTTTATTGTGTATGGGACCCAAGCATGAAAGGCTGAATTTTCATACTTAGTATACTGTTTTGAAATCGAGCCGTTCAAATAACATAAAACAGTCAACTATAATATTGCCATTAATGATGCTAACTATTCAAATGCATGGTTTGGTGATTGATGATGAAGATGACAAAATATGCGGAGTACTCAACTGAATACCCAAGAGCCTATGCATGGATGCCATCTGTTGAATGGTGTGATTTCCAGCTTCCAAGGGTGTCATTTGGAAATTAAATAAATAAACTCTTTGAAAGAGCAAAAAGCATGAGAGAGGAATGCCAATGTAGGTCACATCTTGTGACTAATGATCAATGGACACGACTAGTGGCCTTTGATTGAGGATCATGACTGGGGACTGCTAATTGATGATGAGACTGGAAAATGATGGTTATTGTGCCTTAGTTTGTTTATACCAAAAGACATCAATAAAGCATCATTTAGAAAATTTGAATTTCAAATGATTGTGTGCCACTATGATGGATTCATAAATAAAATAAAATGAGAGTATAGAGTTGAAATGAAATTTATTTTCAACTCTATTGCCATGATAGACATTACATTGGACTTAAGTTGTGCACATAAACATAATTATCGATAATTCTGTAACACCAAAAGTAGATGGTGACGAGTTTGTCTATCTTTCAAGTTCTGTCTATCTCTTAGGTGTAGGGTAATGCAGGTGGCATAAAGAGTACTTGGATATGTTTTCTGTAGAATTAAGCATCAGGTTCTCTGAGTTTAATTATGCAGCTAAATTATAGTTTATTCTAATTTAGTTAGTATATCTAAAAAGTATCAACAAAGGTTGCCCTCGAATGTAACTTCACATTTGTAAACAAGTGAGCTCATTTCAAGTAAGGGATTCATCAAGCTATATCATTCACTTTCTATTCATTGCAATTTACATTATATTACTTGTTCTGTTGTTATACCGTTTTCTATACTTTCTGAAGTAAGATGTAAGCACGCACACAGCAGAGTGCATGCTATCACTATCAATTATAGAAGAAATGTGTATATATATTCTGCTTCCCAACTCATTAAAAAAATTCATTTTGTTGCAATTTGTTAACAACTTAAGCTCTTTTCTTTTAGAATAAACCAGAATTTTTTATTTACAGAAATAGAATCAAGTGAATGCAAGTATAACACCTTTCACATTTTTTGTGGCATTGACATTAATTCTATATGTAATTGTTAAAACAACTTTTCAATTTTATTTCAGGTGTTTAACTTGGAGACATTAAAATGGGCATTTGGTATCCTTTTCTCTCGTTTGGTGAGTTAGACTTATTTCTGCAATCAAATTTTCATCAAAAGTTGCTTGATCAAATGGCACACATGATAAATTTTTTCAATTAAATAATAGATTTTGTAGTGTAAAGCAAGTCAAAGTGCTTAGTGACAACTTTGAGGTCAAGATAGAAGTCTTTTGAGGTGTAATCTCATAATAGATTTTGAACCAATTCCATTGATTTGTTTAGTCCATAAAGCTTGGCTCAAAGCTCGCTTTCAACTCAGATGCATTCTTATCAATGATACTCCTTTGCATACTTGCATATCATAGTAGAGGATTCCTAGTACTGATTAGCTATTCTATCATGGGTTTCCTTTTAGAATCATTGGGGTTGAGTTCTATAGATAGATTTTTGTCTATATTCTTTGCACTGAACACAAAGTAGATTTACCACATCTGTTTTGTGGCATAAATGAATCATGACTCTATTGGGATTATAGATGGAGTAATTGAGATGGGGGGGGGGGGGGGGGTGAATGTGAATCAGTTACTACAAAAATAATTTCACAGATCCCTTAGATGTCTTAAATAATTAGTTATTGCTAATACTCGGTAAACAAAAATGCTGTAACTCGGTAAATTGACTTGTTACTAATCTTCAAGGATTCATGCATGCAAAAGTAAATAAAATGAACACGAGAGACACCAGATTTAACATGGAAACCCAATATGGGAAAAACCACCAAGTAACTAGCTACCAATTTTCACTCTTCTGAAGTGAGCCCTGTTAGGAGCCAACCCTGTTAAAGGTTACAATACACACTATTAGGTGTGACCTTGTTAGAGGATTTAATCACCCTGTTAGAAGTGGCCTTGCTAGAGGTTTTTAGAACAATTCAACTGAATTGTCACCTTGTTAGAGGATTTACAAAATGGCTGTTAAACCAACTCTGTTAAGAGATTTGAAATCACTGCTATAATGATTAGAAAGTAACAATGAATTGACCTGAATAAGATGCAACTGAATTTGCTGATTATAGATCTCTATTCTGCACTATTAGATCCTTTTTCGATCAAATATATTTTTTCTGCTCCTCAATAATCTTTGATCATCCTTCAAAATTCGCTTTCACAATAATCAATCTTCCTTCTCATTCATATTACATCAAATCCATCACTTACACTTAGAATTTGCAACTTGACTTCTCATATATACCATTCAGATTATCAAGTCGGCTCATTCATAAGTTACATTTACCAATAAATCATACATCAGTCGGCTACAGATATTACTTTAAACAAATAAACATTATTTCATAAATCAATGAAATCCTTCATTGGCCGACCCTGCTCGGTAACTACTGCTTCCAGAAATAATTTCTTGAGTTAATTGTCTTGACTCGGTTAACATTGCAACATTTGCGAAATCCTTTGGCTGTCGAGTTAACTCGGTAAGAACTAAATTCCTTCGCTGTCCATGAGCTCAGTAAGAACTGTTTCTGCCATATTTCCCTTTGATGACTGAGTGAGCTCGGTAACAACTGAATTTTTTTGTTTAACCTTGAGATCTCGGTAACAACTGTTTCCTCAAGGTACAGAGTGAGAACGCTCGGTAGACACTGTAAACCTTCTTTATTAACCTTCTGAGCTCGGTAGGCTCTGTCTTTTGCCTTGTTGACCATCTGAGCTCGGTAGACTCTGTCTGATGACTAATATGACATTTGTGTAACATTAAAGACAACACACAATTGAACAATTGTATCCAACAATCTCCCTCTTTGGCATTGATGGCAACACAACATGTCATAGCAGAATGAAATTTGAAGACAGGTCTTTACTGACAAAATACTTCACCCTCTTCCTCAAATATAGTAATCTCCCTCTTTCATAATAATCTCTCCCTCTTACACAAACTCTTATTATTTTTGCAAATTTCAGTAGGATATGACAGTATACTCTCCCTCTTTGACAACACATGCCAAAGACAACACAAATCAAATGAATAGCATTGTACTTGATGTACTGATTCATATGCAATGTCTTCATTACTTTGCTGCATCAACTGATCTTCAATTTTGTTTGTGTTGATGCATCACTAAAACTGTATTTTAGTAAGCTTCAAATAGGGGAATGACCCCTAACTTACCTCTTAGATACAAGAATGCATCCTTAGGTAAAGGCTTTGTGAATATGTTAGCAATTTATTCTTTTGTATGGACATATTCCAATCTGATTTCCTTTTCTTGTACCAATTCTCTAATAAAGTGATACTTTATAGCAATATGCTTGGTCTTTGAATGCATCACTGGATTCTTGGATATGTTAATTGCACTTATGTTGTCACAAAACATAACAACAGGTTCTTTGATTTCTTGCTTCATACCTTCCAATAATTGTTTGAACCACACAATGTTTGAGCAGTTTGCTGCTGCTACAACATATTCAGCCTCTGCTGTAGATTGGGATGTACAATTCTGTTTTTTACTTGTCAAAGAAACCAACCTCTTTCCAAGAAAGAAAGCTCCTCCACTTGTACTCTTTCTGTCATCAACATTCCCTACCCAATCTGCATCAGTGAACACTTTTAAATCCAGATTTCCTCCAAGTTTATATCATAATCCATAATCTTCAGTTCCTTTTAAGTATCTCATGATCCTTTTGATTGCCATCATGTGATTTTTTTTTGGTTTTGTTGAGAATCTTGCTACAATTCCTACTACAAGAGAAATGTCTGGTCTTGTGTGCACTACATATTGTAACTTTCCAATCATAGATCTATACAATGTCTGATCCACTCCCTTTGATTTATCATCTTTGGTAAGTTTCAATCCAGTTACATAGGAGTTCCAACTGGTTTGCAGTCTTCCATACCAAATTTTTTCAATATCTCCTTGATGTATTTAGATTGAGTGATGTAGATACCATTCTTACTCTGATGAATTTGAAGACCAACAAAGAATTTGATTTCTCCAAACATTGACATTTCAAATTTTTTGCTCATTTGTTTTGAAAATTCTTTGCAAAGATCATCATTTCTTGTGAACAAGGTATCATCAACAAATATTTTTGTCAAAACAATCTTATTATCTGGTCCTTTTATGTACAAACTACTGTTGTCATTAGTTCTTTGAGAACCAATCTGAATAAGATAGTTATGCAGTCTTTCATACCATGCTCTAGGTGCTTGTTTCAGACCATACAATGCTTTATGCAATTTGCAGACTATGTCCTTGTTTAGATCAACAAAACCTTCAGGTTGTTCAATGTAAACCTCTTCATCTAATATGCCATTGAGAAATGCTGACTTGACATCCATCTGATAAACTTTGAATCCTTTGTATGCAACATATGCAAGTAAGGTTTTGACACCTTCCAATCTTGCAATAGGAGCAAAAGTTTCTCCATAGTCTACACCTTCTTCTTGAGAGTATACTTTGCATACCAGTCTAGCTTTGTTCTTTGACACCTTACCATCTTCATTTATCTTGTTTCTGAATACCCACTTAGTTCCAATCACATTCTTGTCTTTAGGTCTAGGTACAAGAGTCCATGTTTTGATTTTCTCTATCTGTTCTATTTCTTCATTCATAGCTTCAATCCAACTTTCATTGTCTAATGCATCTTTGACATTTCTAGGTTCAAAATCAGCAAGTAAACAAGTGCTTTTCAACTTACTTCTTGTCATTGGTCCTTCTGATTTATTTCCAATGATTTGATCTGGTGCATGATGCTTCTTGACATACTTGGCTAACACAGGCTCCTTGTCTTTTAAGTGACTTGCATTGTTATCCTTCTGTGCTTCAACTTGTGGTTCTGATTTTGGTTGCTCGAGCTCAGTAGGTGTTGATTCGGTAGCTTCTGTTTGCAACTCGGGTTCTTGCAACTCGGTAGGTATTAGCTTGGTTTGAACTTCCTACGACTTGGTTACTAAAGACTCAGGAGTTGAAGATTCCTGATTGACAGGTGTATTTGGCATTGTATTAGGTTCAATGTAAACAAATTTCCTGTAATCTTCAGGTTCTCTTTTGCTTTCTTCTTCAGTTCTTTCTGCAAACTCATCAACTTTCACATGTGCACTTTCTATGACTTTGTGAGTAGATAAATTCAAACCTCTATATGCTTTGCTTTTGCAAGAGTATCCCAAAAATATTCCTTCATCACCTTTTACATCAAATTTACCTTTTCTAGATTCTTTCAAAATGTAATATTTGCTTCCAAATACTTTTAGGTAACTTACATTGGGTTTGTAGCCATACCATAACTCATAGGGGGTTTTGAATGAGTCATTTTTCAACTGTACTCAGTTCAAGGTATGATTTGCAGTGCTAATAGCATCCTTCCAGTATTTGATAGCAATGCTTTTCTCAATCATTAAAGTTTTTGCACAGTCCATGATAGATCTGTTCCTTCTTTTTGCTATTCCATTTTGTTCAGGAGTTGCAGGTGCTAAAACTTGTCTTTTGATTCCCCTTTCAATGCAAAAGTTATTGAACTCATGTGAAATGAATTCACCACCTTTGTCAGACCTTAAGCATTTCAATCTTTTACGTGTTTTCTTTTCTACTCTGGCCAAATACCATTTGAACTTTTCAAATACCTTTGATTTCTCTCTTAGGTACATGACAGTCATCATTCTTGAATAATCATCAACAAAAAGAATGAATATTTTTTCACCAGTATAACTTTCAATGCCAATGGGTCCACACAAATCAGTATGCACAATTTCTAGTATTTCTTCAGACTGATAATTCTTGCTTTTAAAGCCAGTCTTTCCCATTTTGCCAATTTGACAATTCTTGCATAAACCAACCTCAGGTTTCTTTATGTTAGGAATGCCTCTTACTTTCCTAAATTTACTTATTTTTACCAAATTGTCAAAGTTTACATGACATAACCTCCTATGCCATAACCAACTTTCTTCAACTTGAGCAATAAAACATGAACATTCACCAAGTTCAAGATAAAACAAGTTACCTTTTGTTTGAGTGCCTGATCCAATCAGCTTACCTTTGCCATCCAGTAGTCTTGCTTTTCCATGCATGAATTCTACTTTAAATCCATTATTGAGTAGCTGTGCCACACTTAACAGATTGTGCTTTAGTCCTTCTACCCAATATACATTATCACATACAAGTTCCTTGGTCAGTGAGATTCTTCCTTTTCCTTTTATACAATAAAGTTCATTGTTACCAAATCTTACACTGCCACCATCATAGTCTTCAAAATGTTCAAACTTAGTTTTATCACCAGTCATGTGATGAGAACAACTACTATCTATAATCCATGTATCATTTCTATTCATATGAGAAATGAGTGCCATTTCTTCATCATTATCAGACTCATCTTTTACAACAATGTCAACAATTTCATCTTTTTCTTCATCATCAGAATCATTAGAATCTTTAGCCATGAAACATGTTTTCCTACCTTTATCCTTGAATGATTTGAAGTCTTTCTTAACATTGCACTTGTGACCTTTCTTCTCATCCTTGTTCTGCTTATTTGGGCACCTAACAGCAATATGTCCAATTTTTTCACAAGAAAAACAGATTAGAAGAACTTTACCTTTGTATTTCCCTTTGCCTCTTGAATATTTCCTTGCTAGCAGAGCTTCAACCACCTCAACATCACTCTCTGAACTCTGTTCTGATTCTTCATCACTATCTGATTGAGGATCCTTTATCTTCTTGCCTTTTTCTTTGAGTGAAAGCTTGGCTTCAAATGCTGATTCAATGTTCTTGGCAACTGGAACATAATTATCATAGTTGTTTAGCTCAAATGCAGTCAATCTTCCAACTATAGCCTCTAAATTTATCTTATGATTTGCTTCACATCTTCTTTCTTGAATTGCATAGACTCTGATTGCATAAATAGGAAGTAGAGTTCTAAAAACTTTACTTATAACTGTCTCCTCCTTGATATCTCGTCCAGATGCTTTGATTGCACTAACACATGCTTTAACTCTTTCAACATATTTTGCAATATTTTCATCCTCTCTCATCTTCATTTGATCAAATCGTCCTCTCAAACTTTCTGCTTTGGCTCTTCTTACATTATCATCTCCTCCATAGATTTCTTTTAGCTTGTTCCACACTTCAAAGGCAGCTTTGCAATCCTTGATGTCATCAAATTCTTCATAACTTAGAGCAGATGCTATATCTATCATCATGTTGTTGTGAGTCTTTTTTTCAGCAATATCATTGATAGAGAATATACCAGCAGGCTCTGCATATTTTTCATCAAGGTACTTTAGTCTTGAATCACCAATAGAAGCCAGATGAAGTCTCATCAATCCCTGCCATGTTGAGAAGTTGTTCCTATTAAGTCTTGGAATTTCTCTCTTGTAAGACATCCTGATCTTTAGCTTAGATTCTTGAAATCTTTTTCAGAAAGCATCAAGAGCTCTGATACCAATTGTTGGGATTATAGATGGAGTAACTGAGAGGGGGGGGGGGATGAATCAGTTACTACAAAAATAATTTCACAAATCCCTTAGATGTCTTAAATAATTGGTTACTGCTGATACTCGGTAAACAAAAATGCTATAACTCGGTAAATTAACTTGTTACTAATCTTTAAGGATTCATGCATGCAAAAGTAAAAATGAACATGAGAGACACCAGATTTAACGTGAAAATCCAATATGGGAAAAACCACCAGGTAACTAGCGACCAGTTTTCACTCTTCTGAAGTGAGCCCTGTTAGGAGCCAACCTTGTTAAAAGTTACAATACACACTGTTAGGTGTGACCCTGTTAGAGGATTTAATCACCCTGTTAGAAGTCGCCTTGCTAGAGGTCTTTAGAACAATTCAACTGAACTATAACCTTGTTAGAGGATTTACAAAATGGTTGTTAAACCAACTTTATTAAGAGATTTGAAATCACTGCTACAATGATTAGAAAGTAACAATGAATTGATCTGAATAGGATGCAACTGAATTTGTTGATTACAGATCTCTATTCTGCACTATTAGATCCTTTTTCCATCAAATATATCTTTGCTGCTCCTCAATGATCTTTGATCATCCTTCAAAATTCACTTTCACAATAATCAGTCTTCCTTCTCATTTATATTACATCAAATCCATCACTTACACTTAGAATTCGCAACTTGACTTCTCATATATACCATTCAGATTATCAAGTCGGCTCATTCATAAGTTACATTTACCAATAAATCATACATTAGTTGGCTATAGATATTACTTTAAACAAATAAACTTTATTTCACAAATCAATGAAATCCTTCATTGGCCGACCCTGCTTGGTAACTACTGCTTCCAGAAATAATTTCCTGAGCTAACCATCTTGACTCGGTTAACATTGCAACATCTGCAAAATCCTTTGGTTGCCGAGTTAACTCGGTAAGAACTAAATTCTTTCGCTGTCCATGAGAGCTCGGTAAGAACTATTTCTGCCATATTTCCCTTTGATGATTGAGTGAGCTCGGTAACAACTGAATTTCTTTGTTTAAGCTTGAAAGCTCGGTAACAACTGTCTGCTCAAGGTATAGATTGAGAATGCTCCTTAGACACTGTAAACCTTCTTTACTAACCTTCTGAGCTCGGTAGGCTCTATCTTTTGCCTTGCTGACCATCTGAGCTCGGTAGACTCTATCTGATGACTAATATGACATTTGTGTAACATCGAAGACAACACACAATTGAACAATTGTATCAAATAGACTCTCCTTATCATTTACGGTTTTACCATATATTTACATGTATATATCACCTCACATTGCATTCAAATTGTAAAATTCGTTCTAGCCAAAATAAGTGTCTTTTGACAAGTTAAACCTTTTGTTTCTGTTTGTGTTTGCAATATGTTGGATTTTTTCCTAGGCTTGTTATGGCTGGGTATGGCTGTAGACATCGTGGGTGGATATTTTGGAACCAATAATTTGTTCAAATCTAGTCGCAAAATAGGTAGACCGACTACATCATATGAGACAATGTCTCTCTTACATTTAAGGGAAGAGTCCCCCTTTTGACCGTTCCGTGGATCAACTCAAGTTAAGCAAGAAGTTGAGAGATTTTGTAAGGGGTGTTACCAATATTCTTTGCTCTTATCTTTCAGGAAAGAAGTCACTTACCCGCGGAGCGAGTAATGGGCAAGATGAAATCTCTAACTACACTTGTATCTAATTGTTGGAAATGGTGATACTAATAAACCAACACCAACTCAAATGCTGACTGAAAGCGTAACGATTTGGCTCTAAGTTATGTTTTAATCTGTTCTGTAAGAATAACCTCTACCATTGGGGTGCAAAGACTTTCAGAAGTAGGAAATTCTAACTATTTTTGTGAATTGAGATGGTAGTCAAAGCTTCTATAGTCTATGTATTACCACAGTCACTCCTAGTCAAAAGCTTCTGCTCTGATTACTTCTTAACTTTTTATGCTCTATTATTTGAAAATACAATAATTGTTACTTAATTTTAACACGTTAAAATTCAGTTCTAAGAATTCAAATTTTATTTGCTGAAAACGCTTTTTCCTTACCGTACGGGTAAAATAAATGAACGCATACAGACAATGAACATGAATAGCAAAATTCCTTAGATTATTTGCATATGTCAGAACATGACATTATGCTTCTTAAGATCAAATGATAGAAGATCAATTACAATGATCTCGGACGGGATATAAATACTATCCGCCGAACCTTCCCGAAGGAGTCCATCGGCCACAAACATTATGTCCACTACAAACTATTTACTCGTCGGCTACAGAATATAGAAACATTGATGACATTCATCCCGTCGACTATAGAAACACTGACGACAATCATCCCGTCAGCTACAGAAACACCGACGACAATCACTCCATCGGCTACGGAAACACCGACGACAATCCAGTCGGCTGACACCATCCCCCACAAAAAGAAAAGTCGTCTCTTGACGACTAACAAAATATTTGAGACAAATTAACAAACAAAATACATTAACAGAGTGACTACAACAAGAAAAATCTACTTCTGTCACATCAATTCCACATTCATCTTGTTACATCTGCAGCCTCTGCTAACACAATAGTGTCTCCTCAAGCTGACCTTGATGGCCACTTGTGCTGCTTTCTCTGCTTCCAACACTGGTTCCACTGAGCTAAGTGTTGTTGTACTGTCTTTTGGATGACCCACTCCTCCCGAGCTCTCCATGCATCCACCAAGATAGCCTCTCGGCCAACACCTACTCCCAGTGCCTCTGGTACACAGACACTCCATGCCTGCAGTAGCTTCAAGTCTTCTCTACTGGTCACACTTCATGACTGATATCTGCAATGACTGGGGGTGCCCCCTGCGAGGTCTGCCCCTGGCCATGAACCCAATGATATTCTGTTTGTCCGTCTCAAATCAAAACCCATGACTTGCAAATGCAGTATCGGCAACAGGCTCTTAAATCAGCTCTTGTCAAATACAATTAGTTTGTAGCACTTAATTTTATTCTTGCCGAAAAAGAGGCTTCTGTGCATGCCAAATTAAGACGCTGTGCTCAAGACTGGTGGAAAACGGCAGAACAATTTTCGGAGAAGGAAAAATTTCCACGACCTGGTATACACGCAGCGGGAAAGAACGCGCGGGTTGTCTTCGCCCAAACGTAGATCTTGTGGAGCTTCTTCAAGCTACGGAAACCCCTCAAAGACGACACTTGAATTGGTTTACACATGGAACAAACAAATGCCGTGGTTAATGAGAGGATGCCGCGAGAATACAGTGTTACATCTACGGAAGAGTCCTTGACATCCAGAAGAAATCATTGACGGAGACCTTGCGGACACACCAGCGTGGAAAAAAAAAAAGACCTTGCGGAATAGCTTCCGCGGATCCGTCCTCCAATTTCGCCCAAGCTGAGCAACGCTAGGTGATGCTAAGCTGAATTGGCACTGCTGTTGCCCTTCCCATGGAATCGAATACCAGCTTGCGGATGCTGATTACTACGGACTCGCTTTGCTTAGATTGCCTTTTCATGTGCTTTGTATCCTTGGAAGGAAGTGGTATCACCCGCTGGAAAACTATTCGCCATTGCAACAGGTGAATTGGAAGTTACCGTGGCAGATAAAAATGGACAGGTGCTCGCGGAGAACCTCCCGTGGAACATCTTCCGCGGACAGGTGCTCGCGGCACTTTTTTTTTTTTTTTTTTTCAAATTTTTTTTTTTTTCAAAAATAAAACAAATAAATAGCACCTCAATTTTGCCTCTAAGCGTCGCCATTCTGCAATGACGAGGGAGTCAGCTGGCCATTCTACGACAGCAACGGAGTCTTCCTGGCACCGTATATTTTCAATTCACATCAGTTCATTGCATGAGGTACCTCTTGCCCATCCAACATCCCCAGCTTTATCTCTCCCTCGCCGACCTCCCGAATCTGATATGGTCCAACCCATCTAGCCTTAAACTTTCCCGGTTTGATTTCATTCCGACCGTCGTACTTGAGTACCAACAGCCCCGGCTGAAACCTGTTGAGTTTGTCATGCCACGCCTTATGTCTATTCTGTGTCCCCTCCGTCACCCACTGTGCCTGTGGTCGTCGCGCATCTAGCTTATTTCCTTGTTGTTGCACCCTTCAAGTAATTTTATAGTGTGATGCATTCTTTTTTTCCTGTGTGGTCCGTTCGTTGTGTACAAGATGATGGAATTTTTCTTTCTCTTGGGTTTGTATTGTATGTCCTTCCCTTCTTCGGCCGTAACCTCCTTTGCTTCATCCGCTTCTCTGTATTCCTTCGGACATTTATTTTCCTCTGTTTTCTCACCTTCATCGACCCTTAACATATTACAAATCAGAAAGAGTTCGTAGTCTTCTATTTGCCAGTGGTGAAGGCCATTCACTGAGTCTAGGTCGTCATCATTCGATCCTCCTCCTAGTGTCAATACTCCTTCATCCGGTTCCATTCTCCTCTTTACTTCATCGTCACTTTCGCCTTCACCTTCTGAATCTGACGATACTACCTCCTCACCTACCATTTGTGTGTGCAGGTCAATTATGAATCTTTTGCCTCCGTGCTCCATTGATAGGGTGTTACATTTTTAATCATGTTTTACTTTTGCTTGCAACAACCAATTATGTCCCATAATAGCATCATATCCTTTTCTTTTCAATGGAATGACCACTAAATCCAATAAAAATGGCTGCGTTCCAATAGTTACCAGTTGTGCCCTTAAGGTTTCCAATGGTTTGATCTCGTGCTGATCTGCAATGAGCAACTGGAATGTAGGTGGCCATAACATCGGCTTTCCCAACTTCTTCCAGGTATCCTTCGGTAACACATTCACATCGGACCCTCCGTCGACAATTGTGTCTATCAGAACATTTTCCAAAATTCCCATCTCGACGACCGTCGGATGCCGTCTGGATGTGAGGGCTAGCAACATTGGGTCTTCTCCACTGGTGGCAATTTCCTTCCCTCTGCTTGGTTCTTCTGGTAACTTGGCAGTTGGCGCAATATTTGTGATTGCCGATTGGAGCTGAGGCATTGTGAGCAATAGATTGCCAATTTTGACAGGTACCTACATTTGTAAAATCTGTCGTACGATGTTTTGTTCCGCAGCATTCCTTGCCGAGGTGCCGGTGGTGTCTTTCAGTTGCGAGGTCTCCGCTTGCGATGCCTTTTCAATCTCTGCCCCTGCTTCTCCAAATTTTCTCTTTTCTTTTGCCAGATCCGGGTACTCTTTTGCTTGCCTCTGCGTAATTGCCAGAACCTCTTCTTCATCCATCCAGACGGTGATCAGATTCACTCCAGACTTCGGCCACTTGGCATCTTCATGATCGCCAGGTTCACACCATCTGCATAATAATTTTGGTGTGTTCGCCATTGTATAGTCCCATGCAAAATGACCCCACAAATTACATGCTTGGCATTGAACAATCGGCCGTCCATTTGCATCATACTAGATTCAACTTCGGCTGCCATTATTATTGTTATTATTCGCATTGTTGTTATTTTGCCCTCTGCTATTATTCCTGTACCCATCCGGAGTGGCACCATCAATGTTTGCATTTCCGTTCCCTCCTGACGTGGAAGCTGCCTGTGTAAGAAGCACCTGCGGAGATCCTCTTGTTTTCATGTTAAAGGGGCATTCCTTTGTCGAATGGCCCATGATCTGACAAATGTCACAGAATTGGTTCTTTGGACAGGATCCTTTAGTATGACCGTCGGTTTTACACTCTGTGCACCACAGCTCACTGCTCTGTCTCCTCCTGCATATTTTTGAACTCTTTCATCATGCGGATCATTTCCTTCTGTAGGGCGCGGACTTTCTTGCTACTGCCTTCATCGTCGCTGCTATCTTCTCTGGAAGGCTCGTCATCAGAATCAGAGGAGCTAGTCTTCTTCTTCGTCTTCTGTTCACTTTCGAGGTTCAATGCTCTGTTATAAGCTTCCGTGTATGACGATAGTGGCACAATTTTCATTTTCTTCCGCAACTTCGAGTGTAGGCCTTCCATGAACCATCTTTTCTGAAGTCCGTTCGCTGGCTTATTTTTCATTTTATTTATCAAATCTTTTAATTTCCTGGCGTAGACGCGGATAGTTTCATTCTTTCCCTGCTTGGTATTGAAGATCTCGCCAACAATTTCATTATCATCGTGCAACAGTTGAAATTCGGCCAGAAACTCCTTTTTAATATTATTCCAACTGTCTAGCTTCTGCGGATCTGTACTAGTAAACCAGTCAATTGCCACACCTCATAGGGTTGCCAGAAATTGTCTCATCCAATCGTCTTCATCAGTTATGCCATTTTCCCTCTAGATCATTTCACATGTTTTGCAGTGTCGAATGGGATCGGTTGTACCATCGCCATCGAACTTCGGCAGTTTCTCTTTTGGTGCTGCCATCACAATTGGTTTTTGTAAATAGGCGTTGCTCGATCCTGCAACACTAGCACTGTTCACTCCCACATCGTGGCTTTGCACTCCCACACCGACGAACTGGTCTCCCTCACTGGTGGACTGCACTTCCACACCGGCGGACTGGTCTCGCACACCGGCGGATTGCACTCCCACATCGGCGGAGTGGTCTCCCACACTGGCGGACTGCACTTCCACACCGGCGGACCGTTCTCCCACACCATCAGACTGTTTTTCCACACTGTTAGACTCAACAGTTGCCAACCTTGGTGAAGAGGGATGTTTTGAAGTTGTTCCCTGCGGAAGTATATCTCGGACGAAGAGTTCACTCCACACTCTTGCTCCGTCAGCACTCCGAGCCGTGCAAGTCGATGCTCTTCCGTCTGGATTCTCTTTCCTCGGTGAACACATTCAAAAACTCCTCCCATGCTTCTTCCACCAATTCCACCCGCTGTCAAGTTTCCTCCAACAATTCTTCCACGCTTCGGTTTCCGTTGGCAATCTTCTGGAATCTCCTTCGGCGTTCGGCTTGGAGTGCCAGAATTAAATTTTCTTGCGCAGTATAGATCCCATCTTTTCCCTTGACCTTATTTTGATCCTTGTTAAGCTGATTTGGCATTAATCTTCATTCCTCCCACCTTCCAGGTTCATAGGGCAACGACGCCAAATGTTTACCGTACGGGTAAAATAAATGAACGCATACAGACAATTAACATGAATAGTAGAATTCCTTAGATTATTTGCATATGCCAGAACATTACATTATGCTTCCTCAGATCAAATGATAGAAGATCAATTACAATGATCCCAGATGGGATATAAATACTATCCGCCGAACCTTTCCAAAGGAGTCCGTCAGCCATAAACATTATGTCCGCTACAAACTATTTACCTGTCGACTACAGAATACAGAAACACAGACGACAATCATCCTGTTGGCTACAGAAATACCGACGACAATCATCCTGTCGGCTACAGAAACACCGACGACAATCACTCCGTCGGCTACGGAAACATCGATGACAATCCAGTCGGCTGACACTTTTCATTTGTTATTTGAAAGAATATAAATGTCCTTGTATCATTCATTTCTTGAATATACAATTGATATTTTACAAAATAATGAAATGCTGAAGGCAAAGTATTTCACACAAGTCGTGAATACAGTTGCTATCTTTCATATGTACGAAAGAACAAGAAAAATAAAACATATGGGAGAAAGTCAGAGATAACCAGTCATTGCCTTTTAGACTTTGACTGGTTAGGTGTTTTGTCGTTGCATTTTTGCTCATGGTACAGCCCTCGATTTGGTAAGCTCCTGGTTCCTCTTTCCCTTGCAAGAGAAAGAGGTGGGGTTAGATCTTTATGATCTAAGCAATGACTAGTTATCTTCAGCCACATTTCTTGCACACGTCATATTCCTCTTATTTTTGAATACATAAAAAAAATAACAAGTGTATTCTAGGTTTTCAGATGCAAATTACAGAGAAGTATTTTGTGAGTGTCACGAGCCCGTGCTCGAACCTCATAAAAGACCATTTCAAATATCAGAAAATTGAAAAGAGCGAGTTGCTGGAAAACAGAGCACTGTGACAAGGAACAAGCAGGATTGAAAAGACGAACCCAAGGAAAAGTTTTGTAAGGAAAACCTTCAATGCTTTGTCCAAATTCAGCATCAAGGAAGATCAATTTTTATAACATTCATGGTAACAAACCAAATAAGCTATCTATGCTACTGTCAACAAACAAATATGAGTCTGCGTATAATAAAGCCAATCTTGTACTGATTCATCATCAAGTTTTACAGTTCCAACAATAAATTTTCAAATATTCTCAATGAGAACCCTGATGCAACAGCAAGCAGAGATAAGAACAAATTGAAAATTGTTAACAGTACAACAGATTAGTCAGATACATGGAAGTATTTAAAAGGTATGAGCAGAGAAGGATAATATGATTTACAACTTGTAATCTATCCAAGGTTTTATAGCACAAATCTAATCCTAAAAGAGAACATCACTTATAACCAGCATGATGCAGTAGCAAGAAGCAATATACAGATGCAGAGAGATATCTTTTCAGAACAATGCAGTGAGTACAAAGTTTTAAAAGTACAGAAAGGACAGAAATGTGTATATAAAAATTGAAACCTTTTCCAAGCAGCTGCAAATAGAATCATATTGCATGCATTTTCAAAAAACATATTATCTGGAGTACTGAAGCATAAACATTAAAAGCAAGCAACGCCATGAGTAAATAACTCAGCTAATACACCAGCAAAGACGGAAAAGAAGATACATAAATCTTAATCATAACAGAAAAGATGGAAAATGTCACTGTTCTAAAGAGAGATTCTAATGAGTAGAGTACAGTACAACAGGAAATAATTTCTTGACTCAAATAATTTTGAGCTTTAATATACTTGAACTCATTGAAATTGGAAATAATGCTGGAGATACAAGCAAATTCATCTGAGCTATGGGGCTTGCCAACCAATGAAACTGATACGGGACGGTGGAATGCAAAGGGTTTGGTGGGTGATGATGGAATACATTTAATCTTGAAGAGCCATTGAATTTAGATCAACTTAAACAAAAGATGTCAGTTCAGATTTTTTTTATTCCTCAGGAAAACCATTGGAACAATTTGTGAATCAAACTACAACTGAAAATGTTCTACAATGAGCATGACAGATGGTGCCTGAGCAAGTCGCTGATCAAATTTCAAAAGACAGGAGGTAAAGAGAAAATATGCCCAGAATTTTGTTACAGCAGTAATGGTGGGTGCATATTTTCCATGTAGAGGTGATAAAACTTTCAAACAACCAGTTAAAGCAAAACCCTTATCATAACAGCAGCGAAAGTTGCTTCAAATGATGGAATCAAAGCAGCAGATCATGCTAACAAGATGATGAAATATGCCCATAAAAATGTGCTTCCAGCACTAGTGAGCAAAACATTTTCTTTTGCTTCTAAAACGCAATATTGATGTATACCTAGAAAACAACAAGCAAATCTAAAAGATACTTGCAATATATGGTCAAGTGTGACAGTTTTCCAACAAGGAAAGACAAAAACGTGCCCTCCAAATAAGATCAAAGTAAAACCCTGCAGACGGTTTCATAAAATGGCGACAATATGCAAAAAAATAAAAATAAAAATAAAAATAAAAAGTGCTTCCAGCATTAGTATGAAATGCATTTGTCATGGCGTTTCAAAATATACCATCAGATGTAACAGACAAAATACATGGCGTTTCTCAAAGATGTAAAACGTCACCTCCAGCAGGTAAGCCGTAAAAGATCACGGTGACTCCAAAACAACAGCAAAAGAAGAAAATCATGCTTCTAGCATTGAGTCACATCACAGAATGGGCACAACAATGTGATTCGAATGCTACAGCAAGCTGGTGATGGCAAAACAATGGAATCTTCTCTAGCAAACCCTAGCCGACTACCTCTCTCATTTTCTCCATGCGATGTGAAGCACAAATGAGCAACTTTTAGGGTTGCTAATACCTCTAATATCTCTAATGCCTTTCCTGCATTGAATAAATTTTGAAATCCGTGGGAGACTTAAGTTGTTTTTGCTTTTTCTTATTTTCTTTTCACTATTTGTATGTGCCATGGGTTAGAAGTGTTTATAAACACTTAATTGTTTTTTGCAAACTCATTTGAAAATGAAAATATTTAATAGTGACCTTATAAACTATTCTATATTTTTGTTTTAATGGCAAATCTTTATCAACATGTGTCCCTTATATCATTATAAGTGTGACGTGTTTAAAGAAAGAGAAAATGGAGAAAGATTAGTTGAAGACTTAGTATTTCAAATCCTTTGGATTATGAAGAGAGATTGTAGAGATTTCTATTTTGGTCGAATTCATACTTTGACCAAGCTTTTTGGAGATCTTTATGGTCAGTTAGAACATTTTTAGGGATTTTTAACAGAAGTCATGGGTCTCATTATGACTTAGTGCAGTTGTTAGAAAGTGAGTCATCTTCTTGATAAGTTTTAACTCCCTTTTTGTAGCCTGGATTCCTGAATTCGACCCAAGTGCTAGGATTGTATTTAGGGAGTTTTTTGAATTCATTTTGTGGGGTTGGGAATTATGCAAAGAAGACTTATGTGACAATTTTTTTTGTCCTTAATATTTTTGTGCAGAAATTTGTAACCCGTTTTTGGAAAGATCAAATACAAGTGACAGTGGTTGAGTTTATGATAATCTGAATCTATTTTGGAGCCTTCCCTTCTTTCTGTAATTCTGTGTATGTTCAGGTGATTTGATAAAGACAATTAGTGAATCATCATTTTTCCATGTTGTTTTGTCTCACCCAAACACCTAGTTGCAGAAAAGTATGTTTCTTTGCAGGTTGTAGTTCATATTTTGAAAGGTGAAGATTATAAGAGAAATATTCGTTTTCTTCCTTATATTGGTTTATTTTCAGACTTTATTACAAAATATTTATGCAAGCCTATACAGAAAGGAAGTGTTTTGTATTCATTCAGATATGCTAGTAATCCCTCCTAGTTATTAGTATTTGAATTTTCATATCATTTTGGTGCATCACCTGATTCTCTAGTTTAGAGTTTAAGATTTTAAGTTTATTTCAGTAACTTCTATCCCTTTCTCTCACAATTTCATCTTAGTTTTTTGGAGTTATTAGTGATTATCCGATAGGAATCGGCCTAGAATCCGAAGGTTTCATTTTTACGCATTTCCCACATGCAAAAATGAATCCCATGTTAGGCAAGATTGTTAAACTTGTTTAGTTTAACAGGGTACAAAATTTTAGTCTTAACAATAACATCATGAATCAAAGATAGTAGACACAAATTACAGTAACAACGTGTAATTTGTACTATCACAATTGCTTTGAATAAAAGTTTTAGCTCCAGTTGTTTCTTTGTATTCACTTTTCTTCAAACAGTACTACACAATCAGAGTTATGTTTGCACAATTTTATTAGAGCTTTCTTGCATACAAATAAAATATGATTTTTTACAATGAGGGAGGCACTTCTTATATAGGAAAAGAAGTGAGAGAAAAGACGAAAAAGTAGGAGCATTTCAACCACTTTGACTCGGTAAAACTAGGAGAGAAGAATTATTGGATTACATGTCATGAGGACATGCAATTGCATCATATGCAATTCATCTTCTCTAACTACAAAGATGAAATGCTAAAAACTAAAAAGAAAAAGGCGGAGAGAGTTAGATCAACCCTTGACATTGTCAAGAAAAGCCTGATATTTGGCAATACAATTATGAACCATAGGAAGGTCTCGGATCTCCATCGTCTTTGAAATCGTTTTAACTTCGATTGCATTTGCATGTGCTGATTTTACTACTTTGTAATTCTCTGCAAGAGAACCCCACAAGTGTTTTGCCATAAACTTGTATGCAGAGAACCTGTTCATTGTATGCAACTCGAAATCTTCAGAATCAAAATTAACATTGACTCAGTTGATGTACTCCAAAGTCATTTCCTCTTCTGTGAATAGGTTATCATCCTTAGTAAGGACCTTGCATCCCATCTGCCTCAAATCACTCATAATCTTCATTTCCACTGCTTGATAGCTTTCTAAGGCTCCCTATAGTTTTGACAAAAGATTTTCCAGTATATGCTCTTTATGACCCATGAGTCCTTGATATCTATAGAACATCTCCGGGCATGGAATGACATCACATGAAATCAAGACATCCAAATCAATGTTTTCCATTTGATCTCAAATACCCAAAACTTCTTTTAGGGTATTGGTCTCTTGGTTAAAGGAAGTGATCATGTCATGGAGTCGTTCTTCAACACCTTTGATATGTTCAAGGACTTCAATTGCATCTTTGATCAAGTGAACTCCTTCTAAGATAACCTCTTTGAACCAAGCCTTTGCCACTTCGACTTTCCGATTCACTTTGACTGTCTGAGACATGAAGACTACAGGTTGCAAGGATTGTTGGCGAATGATCTCATGAAAACAAGCATTCTCCTGCTTCAGTTGACTTTTCTTTTCCCAGAGCTCGTGATTGCTTTTGACAAATTCAAGAGTGCATCTTGGGCATCCTGTAAACACCTCAGTTGTGACTGTTTACCAAGTTCAATTTTGGTGAACTTGTAATTTGAGTAAATAAGCTCCTCAGTTGGTTTGTCCACCAAAGGCTTTGCAATCTTGACTTATTTGGTCTTTTTAGAATCACAATGATTCTTGAAATGACCTTTGCCTTTGGGAGTTTAGATTTATTCTTCTTAGTAGGGAATCATCTAGTGGTAGAACAACCTTCCTCCTTTTCATGGTGGTTTTTCCCAACCATAGAGGCAGATTGAAACCTTCATCTGCTGAAACTACAATGGAGGCTACAACACATTGTTCTTGATTGTATTTCTAACATCACAGTGCATGCTTTACTTTGCATAGCCGGAACCATGGGTATTGTTTGAGATGATTCCATCACACACATCTCAAACCATGCAACCAAGATATCATGTTGGGAAACCTGACCTTCTGTGAGAGTTGGAAAATCATCTAATATATTTCCCAACTTCTCACATTGCTTTGCTATGAGGATAGGAGGAGTTGCAGAAGAGATGGGAAGTGCTGACATGTTCACTTCCGAGATGGAAATGGTAGGCGTGAATATAGTGGAGAATGTGTCCACATCATTATTTACGGCATCCAAGAATGGTTCTTCCTAAGTAGATGGTTCCTAGTTATTTGTTGGCCATGGGGGAGATATGATCATTATCTCTCCCTCGTCCTCTTCCTCCTTTTAATTAGATTCTTCTTTTGATTCTTGAGTTTGCATGGGTGCTTGAGAGAAATCTAAGCGTGGATTTGATCCTTTTCCTTCTTGAGCTTAAACTTGAGTGTTTAACCAACCCGGATGAGGAAGAACTATCTTTCTTCTTGATCTCCACTTGTGATCTCTTCCCAACCAGCCCAAAGTGATTGCAATCTACCCCGTTCTTTGAATGTACTATCTTGAGGCATTTGCTTTTCAACAAATTGTTAGTATTCAGTAAGATAGGTTGGAATCTAGCAGAGACAGAAGTTCTTTCCTTTTGTTGTCATTGAATAGGAAAAAGGGGCAAGATTGTGAAACGGAGTATTGTGATACTTTGGATCTAGGATTATGCTATCATCTTCAATCTCAAAGCCTTTTGGAATCTCAACCATATTAAGGTTGATGATTTACTGCAGCATAAGCCTGCAATAGTCCATCGTCATGATGTCTATCACTGTGCGCAAGTCAATCCATATATTGTTTATGCGATGAACATGGGCGAATGTCCTCTTGATCTTTTAATGCATCCCTCAATAGTCAAAATTGAATGTAGCCTTGAACTTCTTCAGAGTAATGAGATGATGTTCTGCTTCCATAGCTTTTTCTTTATACATTGAATTGAGCGTATGTAGACCAATTTGGAGGGGTTTTAGCAGTGGTAATGTTGAATCCTAGCCTATGTTGATTGTGTTGGTACGATTGCACCTCCATGAAATATCTAGCCAACTCCATTACAATGATCCTATTAGTAGGATATCTAGGTAAGGTGTATGATTCTTCTTGAAAATAACCAACTCTCAGATAGGTGAAAGTTGGAAATTTCAAGAAAATGCACCCGAACTAGTTTACCTCTTGCCAAGCTTCATTGATATTGTTTTGAATACTAACTCTTTCTCAAAAAGACACCGAAAATTTTCAAAGAACCCTTTTGCAATGAAACTTGCTTTGTGTTAGTGTAATCTGATCATAGTAGTTCCAGATGGGAATTAGAGAGTGATCTCCTTTGGTGGAAAGTCCTAAAAATGTTCCCATGGCTGCAACAATATAGACTAAATATGAATCATGTAAAATGGTGTTGATGTTCCCACATGAATTAACTGCTTGCACAATGCCGTGCTAATGAGCTCTCCCTAGTAGATGGGTTCTTTGTTTTCAAAGATCTAGGAGATGAACTTATACATCCAGTGTTTAAAGTTACCAGATTCTTTGAGGCCACAGATTTTGCTGAGAGTTACCGAATCGATAACTTTTGGGGAGAAATAGATATGTGTATTGTGGGGAGAAATAGATGTGTATTGTTTTAGGCCATCTAGGAAAATTAGATTTCTTATTCTCCAACCAGTTTTCATTGGTATGCCTCTGATAATCCAATTTGCTTTGAATCCATAGTCGTAGAGACATCTCTTTAGACAAATCCACGCATTCTGAAGTCTGAGGGACTTTGAAGATCTGCTCAATAACATCAGGATTCAGGCTGATAATGACTTTACCATCTGTATCCTTAATTGTTTTTGATTTAGGGCTGAAGTGACGAGCACATCCCAAGACAAACTTAGGATCTAGGGCAGCTATATACTAGATGAATGTTACTACTTTTGATACTCTTGATTTCCTTGTTGGCAGGAGCATTGGTCCTCTGCAAGAAATTGGCCATGTTTACATGCCCAATCTCCCTATCAGATATTTGATCGAGAGTAGATGAAATGAGCTATGCAGTTGTGTGAGCCAGCTCCTTATCATACTGATATTTCATCTTTCCTTTGGATTTTGATGGTGTAGACATATCTTGCATTGCAATATGTAAATTCCAAAGATTGAATACATCTTTTGAAGGGATTGGATCCATGAAGGTGTTGGACTTTGGTTTGCAATAGAAAATCTATGAAGAACAAGGTGTTTGAAGTATTGATTAGATACTCATGGAACACGTGATGGCTGGAAATGAACCGGAGAGAACATGCATTTGGATAAAATGGGCCAAAATTGGACTTAGAAGTATGGATTGCATGTGTGATGTAACACAAGGTAGGTTGCTAACACTTAGTATCCTTCTTTGCAAGGTTTTAATACCCGTTTGTTTCCAGACCAAAACTACCCAAAATAGGCCCAGTTAATTAGGCCTCCTAGTTAGACAAAACAAGAAATATCTCAAAACTTCCCTTAACAAGGTGGCAAACAAATTTGATTTATGAGTACCCTTTTGGAAGATCTCAAGGATTTTCAAGGTTTTAGGTTCTCAAGGTGTCTGTACAGCAGAAAGCAAGAATTTAGCCTTAATACAAGGGTTTCAAGCAAAAATTGCAGCATTACCTAGGGCCTCTTCACAAGGGTAGCAAATTTGATCTTGGAAACTTCTCCTTTGGCACAAAGCTTCATTTCTTGTCCCTCTACCTTCTCCAAGTCTGGTTTGAAGTATTAGCAACATTCAAACCTTCATGTTTCTTTCTTTTAGCAGTGTGATTCTCTAGCCAAGTGCACAATACTTGCCTAGGGCATCATTGGAAAAATAGAAAACTTCATTTTCAGTGCCCAAGCTTTATAATACATTATGTACATGATGTCCTCTCCCATTTCCCTCATTTCCATGATGATTCCACGGTGGGAACTCATGGGAGAGTCATTTTTGTGTGGGCTGCCTGGTAGGACCAGCAAACAGGGTGTTTCCAAAATAATTTTCAAAACATTAACAAATGAACATTTGAAAGGAAACTTACTGAAGAAAAAAGTACTGTACTATCATGAACTAATTGAATCTAAAGTTAAACTACAGCCATCAATCCGCTGATTTGATCTTGCATTGCAAAAACTAAAAACTTTAAAGGGAAAAATACTCAAAAATGTTTGTATTCAAATGCAATATATCTTCTTCCAACGTCCAACCTTTTGATCTTCATGATCCTTTCAGGTCTTATAAGGCCTCCGAAGGCATTGGTTCAGTTACACCAACCATTTTCCTTCTTTTCCATGCCATTTCAAGAAAAATGGAAAATTTGTTGTCAAGCAACTTTGGCAATTTTTACATTTTTGACTTCTATACCCTTGAAACCTTTTTGGATGGATATAACTAGGTCCAATAGAGGTTATTAGGCATACCTTAGCCTCCTTGCAACCAAAATACTCATTTTTACCCTCTAGACCCCGCTTGACAACTTTTGGCAACTTAGCAACTTTTTACAATTTTTGACAATAATTGATCAACTTTGCATTGTAAGAGTTCCAAACACTCGGAGAAGATGGAAAATCACTACTTAGCACTTGGGTCATATTCCATTTCCCAATGACTTGTACGGACTTTGACCCACTTTGACCACCTAGTGTCCACCCAGAGTTTATTAGCACCCCTAGACAAGGCTTAGCCAAACCAACTTGGCCTAAGCACACCAACACAACACAATGACTTGGCTAGAGTCACAACAAGCCTCAAAACAAAAAATGAACACAAACCAAACCAAAAACAAGGGTTTAGGTGCCATGCAACATACTCCCCCAAACAAAAGGAAGTCAAACCATCCTTCGATTGACTAAGGTGGGATCAATGCCCAGGCTGTTGATGTCTGATTCTTTCACCCATGTAGCCTCATCATCATCCTTTCCTAACCACTATACCAAGTGTTCCATGTAATCTTTGTTTCTTGTCTTTTTGTAGGCTCTTGAGTCTAGGACCTTATTTTCTTGTAGGGGTGGAGTGAGAGGGAGCTTAAGATCTCTTATCGCTTGAGTGATCTCAAGAATATTTTGAATGGCATCCATTGCTGGTCCTTTGTAAGAGACCAGGTCTGTAATATTGAAGATAGGAGACAATCCTAGGTCTACAAGAAGATCCACCTTGTATGCATTGTTGCCATAGTTGGCAAGGATTTGGCAAGGACCCAACCTCCTCATTTGCAGCTTGTGTGGTACACCCTTCTGTAACCTTTGCTTGTTTAAATGCACCATTACCAAATCTCCAACCTGAAATTGAACCTCACTTTTAGAGGCATCCACCTTTTGCTTCAGTTTTTTAGTATTGTCAAGTAGTGTTTTCCTGGCTGTCTCATGAACCTCCTTCATAGATTGGGCAAAGTCTTCCGCAGACCCACTGCCTTGTGCTCCATTTTTCAGGTCCCTTAGTTCACATATGTCTCAAGGATGTAAGCCATAAACCACCTCAAAAGGGCTCTTACCAGTAGACCTATTTATTGTGTCATTGTAGGCATATTCAGCTTGTCCAATGAGTTGTTCCCATGATTGCCCATACACCTTTGTAAGGCACCTCAACAAGTTTCTAAGGCTCCTATTGATGATCTCTGTTTGGCCATCAGTTTGTGGGTGGTAGGCTGATCCAAATGATAAATTTGTTCCAAGTTTATGCCATAATGTCTTCCAAAAATGGCTCATAAACGTTGCATCCCGGTCTGAAACTATACTGAGTGGTAGGCCATGGATCCTAACCACCTCTTTGAAGAATAGATGAGCAATGTTAGAAGTATCATGAGTAGTTTTGCAAGGCAGAAAATGGGCCATCTTACTAAACCGGTCCACAATGACATAAATGTTGTCATATCCTTGTCTTGTCTTGGGTAAACCAACAACAAAATCCATGCTAAGACGTTCCCATGGTCTGCTAGGTGTTGGAAGTGGCTGATAAAGTCCAGTATTAGAGGATGTCCCTTTTACTTTTTGGCATACAATGCAACTCTTCACATATTGCTTGATGTCCTTAGATATTCTAGGCCAATAATAGAACGTAGTGACTAGCTTGTTAGTTTTGTTGACTCCAAAGTGACCACTTAGTGCCCCATTATGTTTTTCTTGAATTAAATTCTCCCTTGTGGACCCCCTAGGGACGCAAAGCTGACTGCCCTTAAACAAAAGATCATTTTGCAATGTATAATCAGAAAATTCACCATGAAAACTATTCTTAAACTCCTTGCATACCTTGTAAATATGAGCAAAGTCCTCATCATCAGCATAAAGGGCCTTGAAGCTATCCATCCCTATGCTTTGGAGTTGTATTTCTTGCATTGTGAGGAGCTTTCTGCTCAAAGCATCAGCAACTTTGTTTTGTACCCTTTTTTTTGTGCTTGATTGTGAAGGTATAGGCTTGTAAGTACTCTAACTTCATGTGCTTGCTGCTTAATTTGTCTTGAGAGTTTAGAAAGCTGAGAGCTTGGTTATCAGAATACTCCACAAACTCTTTAGGGAGCAAGTAGTGCCTCCGCTTTCTTAATGCTTGTACTAGAGCATACAACTCTAGGTCATAGGAGGAGTACCTCTTTTTGGCATCATTAAGTTTCTCACTATGAAAGGCCACCGGTCTGCCTTCTTGGCTTAGAATAACACCAATGGCTACATTACTAGCATCACATTCCACTTGGAAGAGCTTGTCAAAACTAGGGAGTACCAAGGTAGGCAATTCTGCAATTTTCTTCTTTAGTATCTCAAAACCTTGATCAGCTTGTGGAGTCCAAAGGAACTTTTTCTTCATTCCACCCTTGATTGTATCTAGCATAGGTGCACATATCCCACTGAAGTTTCTAATGAACTTCCTATAGTATTGAGCCAAACCATGGAAGTTTCTCACCTCTGATGCAGTTCTTGGAGTAGGCCAACTTAGGATGGGACCTACCTTCTCTTGATCCATCTTGAGATCTCCTTGAGACAAAACAAAACCAAGGTCAACTAGCTGCTTCTTCGTAAAGTCACACTTCTTCAAATTGATCATTAGCTTTTCATCATGGAATTTCTTGAAAACAATTTGCAAATGCTTTAGATGCTCCTCTTTAGTTTTACTGAAAATTAAAATGTCATCTAAATAGATAACAACAAACTTACCAATGCAATCTGCCAAGACCTCATTCATGAGTCTCATGAAGGTTGATGGCGCATTAGACAAACCAAATGGCATAACAAGCCACTCATATAAGCCTTCAGTAGTTTTGAATGCTGTTTTCCATTCATCCCCTTCATTGATCCTTATTTGATGGTAGCCACTTTTCAAGTCTGTTTTGGTGAAGTATTTTGGCCCCCCTAAACAATCCATTAGGTCTTCAATTCTAGGTATTGGAAACCTATACCTAATGGTGATTCTATTAATGACTCTAGAATCGGTGCATTGTCTACAAGTTACCCCCTTTAGGTGCTAACACAGTAGGGACTGCACATGGGCTAATGCTTTTCCTAATCAGTCCTTGGTCTAGGAGTTCTTGGATTTGTTTGGCAATTTCTTCATTTTGCTGTGGTGTCATCTTATAGGCAGCTTTCTTGGGTAGGGTGGCTCTTGGGATAAAGTCTATTTGGTGGCTAGCAAGTCTCTTAGGAGGTAGGGAGGCTGGTTGCCCATCACACGCTATGTCCTTGCACTTCTCAAGTAGTTCTTTCACCTCACTAGGGATCTCTGTTTTCTTACTAGCAGATTCATCTTTGGGCTTCAAGACCAAGGCATATCCAACTCCCCCTCCTTCCTGTAGGGTCTTTAGAAACTCCTCTCCAACCATGAGCACACTTGGTGTAGATTTCAGCTCTCCCTCTTCTAGCAAAGATTGAATCTTGAATGTCACTTCATCTTTCTTGAAGGAATAGGAGTTCTTAGTACCATCATGTATAGCTTGACTATCAAATTGCCATGGCCTTCCAAGTAGAAGGTGGCATGCATCCATGGGAAGAGTGTCACATAGGACCCTATCTTTATACTTCCCTTTAATTAACTCCACCCATGCTTGTTCTCCAACAAGTATATGTTGCTCCTTGTTGAGCCAAGTGACCTTGAAGGGGTTTGTATGAAGGATTCTTTTCAATTTCAGTTTGCTGACAACTTCTTCACTGATAATATTATCAGTTGAACCTAAATCTATGATCACTCTACATACTTTCCCCAAGATTTTGCATCGGATTATAAAGAGGGCTCTCCTTTGGCTTGGTTCCTCCTTAACCGGTTCTTTGATGAGTGTCCTCCTTATCGTGAGGTTCTCTCCTCCTGATTCAAGTGGGACCTCAGAGTGTTTATTGCTTCTGCTACACTCTTCTTGTACATAATTTACCCTTTTTGTACTTCCTTGGGAAGTTGAGCTCTTCTCGGGACACTGGTATGCAGGATGTCCTAGTTGTTGACAATGATAGCATTTCATGGTAGCAAAGTAGGAGGAGCCTCTTCCTTGGCTGTTGCTTCTTCCCCTCCAATTGGTGTTAGAACTTCTGCCCCTATTTGAGTTTCCTCTTCCAGAACTTCCTTTTTGCTGATCATAACTTTTAGTGTCTCCTTGGGGTTTGTAGTCCAGTCCTCTTCCTCTATAGCCTCTACCTCTTCCATCTCTTCCCTTGCCTCTACCCCTTTGATTTGAATCTGCCTTCTTTTTGTACTTTTTTTCTACCTTTAAGGCAAGTTGAAAACATTTATGGACTGTTGTAGGAGTCCACAAACTGATTTCTTCTTGAATGCTCAATTTAAGGCCGCCTAGGTACCTAGCCACTTTAATGGCTTCACTTTCTTGTACTCTAGATCTTAGACATAACTTATGAAATTCTTCAGTATACGTGGCTATATCCATGTCCTTTTGCTTTAGACTTCGCCTCTTCTTATGCATTTGGATTTCATAATCCCTAGGCAAATACTGTTCTTTTATTTTAGTTACCATTGCCTTCCAATTTGCTATAGGCTGCTTGCATAACTTCTCCCTTTCTTCCTAGAGGTATTTCCACCATGTAAGTGCTACTCCTCTTAGTCTTGACTTGGCCACTTTGACCTTTTGTGCTTCAATAATGCCTTCACATTCAAAATGGTTTTCCATCCCTTCTATCCAATCCATCACCAGATTAGGATCCATCTTCTCATTGAACAAGGGAACACCTTCTAGGGTCTTTCCTCCCAAGGCCTTAATAGCTTTCAAAAAAGGCTCTTCATTGATATGAGGGTCAGGTTCAGGGACAAGGTCTTCTTCATCTACCTTCCCCTTACCACTTGTGCTGCTTTCACCTTCTTGATTCTTCTGAGTTGCCTCAGCAACTTCCTCTAACTTTGCCTTCATTTCTTCCAATGCTTCTTCTAAGATTCTATTCCTCTCTTTCTGTTCACCCATCTCTTTGGCTAGCTCTGCATTGGTCACCATGGCTGACTCTCCAATGGATTCTTGAGTTTGAAACATCTACCCACTTTCCCAAATCAGCAAGCTCTGATACCAATCTGATGTAACACTAGATAGTTTGCTAACACTTAGTTCTAACTCTCTTAGGACTTTCTTAGGCCTATGCTCAGCCTAATAGGGTTATTTGCTCAACCCCAACCAATAGAGGATCTTTATTAGATTCTTCCACAAACTCCTACCAAGGTAACATCAATGAATTGCTCGCATGCTCCTTTACAAGGTACTCTTCTTAGGCACCTCCATACACCATTTTGCAACCAAATGGAATATAACTTCTTTTTGATGGGATGAGGGTTTCCCCAAGTCATATTTGATCTTCCCTAGATTCTTGGTATCCTTCTTTGCAAGGTTTTAATACCCATTTGTTTCCAAGACCAAAACTGTCCAAAATACGCCTAGTTAATTAGGCGTCCTAGTTAGGCAAAACAAGAAATATCTCAAAACTTCCCTTAGCAAGGTGGCAAACAAATTTGATTTATGAGTACCCTTTTGGAAGACCTCAAGGATTTTCAAGGTGTTAGGTTCTCAAGGTGTCTATACAAAGAAAAGCAAGAGTTTAGCCTTAATACAAGGGTTTCAAGCAAAAATTGCAGCATCACCTAGGGCCTATTCACAAGGGTAGCAAATTTGCTCTTGGAAACTTCCCCATTGGCACAAAGCTTCATTTCTTGTCCCTCTACCTTCTCCAAGTCTAGTTTGAAGTATCAGCAATATTCAAACCTTCATGTTCCTTCTTTTAGCGTTGTGATTCGCTAGCCAAGTGCACAAAACTTGCCTAGGACATCATTGGAAAAATAGAAAAATTCATTTTCAGGGCCCAAGCTTTATAATACATTATGTACATGATGTCCTCTCCCATTTCCCTCATTTCCATGATGATTCCATGGTGGGAACTCATGGGAGAGTCATTTTTGTGTGGGCTGCCTGGGCAGGACCAGCAAACAGGGCTTTCCAAAATAATTTTCAAAACCTTAACAAATGAACACTTGAAAGGAAATTTACTAGAAAAAAGTACTGTACTATCATGAATTAAGTGAATCTAAAGTTAAACTACAGCCATCAATCCTCTGGTTTGATCTTGCATTGCAAAAACTAAAAATTTTAAAGGGAAAAATGCTAAAAAATGTTTGTATTCGAATGCAATATATCTTCTTCCAACGTCCAACCTTTTGATCTTGATCCTTTTAGGTCTTATAAGGCCTCCCAAGGCGTTGGTTCAGTTACACCAACTATTTTCCTTCTTTTCCATGCCATTTCAAGAAAAATGGAAAATTTGTTGTCAAACAACTTTGCAAAGTTGTTGGTGACTTTGGCAATTTTTACATTTTTGACTTCTGTACCCTTGAAACCTTTTTGGATGGATACAACTAGGTCCAATAGAGGTTATTAGGCATACCTTAGCCTCCTAGCAACCAAAATACTCCTGTTTGCCCTCTAGACCCCGCCTGGCAAGTTTTGGCAACTTAGCAACTTTTTACAAATTTTGACAATAATTGATCAACTTTGCATTGTAAGAGTTCCAAACACTTGGACAAGATGGAAAATCACTACTTAGCACTTAGTTGAGTCATATTCCATTTCCGAATGACTTGTACGGACTTTAACCCACTTTGACCACCTAGTGTCCACCCAGAGTTATATTAGCACACCTAGACAAGGCTTAGCCAAACCAACTTGGCCTAAGCACACCAACACAACATAATGACTTGGCTAGAGTCACAACAATCCTCAAAACAAAGAAAAACACAAACCAAACCAAAACCAAGGGTTTAGGTGTCCTGCACCAATGTGGGCAAAGATGGGCTTTCGTTTGTATTGTCAAGAATGCAAGTTGGATGCATATGAATACATGCGCAAAATGAAAACTTTTGTTTTTAAAATGTGACCTTTAATTAAAATTCGGTTCTCTAGAGGTAATTACATGTGGTAAAAATGAATGATCTTTACTTAAGATAAATATGTAATCACGTTTTGAGGATGTAATTGCATGTGTTGAAGAATGGAATTTGGAAAATGGATGAAGTATGGATTGGCATGAAGGATGAAAGCATGTTATGGACTTGTATTCTCACGTGGGAATCCTCAACTTTTTTCCAAAAAGAAACCAAAACAAGCAACAAACATCCAAGAAAAACTAAGAACAAAACAAAAACATACCTCTTGCTAATGACTCAAATACAACAAACTTCAAGATATCCCTTTACATGCAACTTTCGCTTTTGGAGTTTGGAATAGTTTTTACTTTTGCAATTGAGAGAATTTCAAACTTATTTAAAGACAAATTACCTAAGACGTGGGCTGTATTTGAATAAATGGGAAAAATGAACCAAGGAATGCAATATTGTAGCAAAACAAGTAAGAAATACGAACAAAATTAAATCCTTCTACTTACTTGGAGCTCAATGAGCCAAAAATGGAGGGAAGAGAAGTTTAGATGAATAAGTCTTCTCCAAAATGGGATTCTACCATTGCAAATGCATGCAACAACTAAGAGCCTTTGACTTATTTGAAGTTACGAATTGTGACCTCCAAGGCCAAATGCATGGATGATTTTGCTTGTAGATGCCAAAATGTGATCTCAAAACTCCTTTACATGCAAAAAGTTTTTTGAAAATGCATGTTCTTGGGCGTTTTTGGAGAAAAACATGCCTATAAATGCAAATTCATAAGGTGTTTTGGCATGAAATAGTGAAAAGCATTGATCCTAGATGCAAATGCATGCATTCAAATGCCAAATTGTTTCCTCAAGGTGCAAACACATGGGCTGGAAATGAATGTTTTTGGGCGTTTTGACGAAAAACACAGTCCTTGGCTGCCTTTACATTTAACGTTTTTTGGTGTTCTTGCATTCTTTCATGGAGAACGTGTCCTTGGAATGCTTTAGCATGAAATGTTTATGAGAAAATACATGCATTTAGGTCAAAGTCGCATTCTCCTCATGCAAGTCCATGTTATAAAGGGGCATGTATTTGTGACTTTTAGTGCAAATTGCACTCTTGAGATGCCATTACATATGATGCATGGTCTATATTTGGGAAAATCTGCCTTAGAAATGCTTTTGACATGAAAGTGAGATTCAATCACACTCTAGGAGCCTCGTTGCATATTTAAAATGACTTGGCAATAACATGTTATGATTCTTTTAGAGAAAATCTCACTCTTGGAGTGCAAACACAAGTGACGTTTTGCATGTAAAAGACATATCTCATGGATATCGGACTCATTGAAGCCTTTTGCATGTTTTAAAATTTTCTTTTTAGTTTGCTTACGTCAATCTTTTTTCCTCAAAGAACAAATCTTTGCACAACTTAAACTTCCTGTTTAGCACATCTAATTTATCATTGAGTAAGAATCACTTAAATGGGTCAAATAGAATATTTATACTATATAGTTAACATATTGTGTAAATATTTATTTAAAAGCAACATTTTACATAGATGTTTTTAATAAAACATTTAAAGCAAATCTTAACATTAAACTAGACTATATAGTGCATTATAGTCACTTAAGTGAAAAATTAAAAAGCAACCCAACATGAAAATATAACATAAGGTGCGCTATAGTTACTTAAATCACTTAAGTGATTAATCAAAAGTGATAAAGTAACTTAAAAACATAACATAAAGTCATTTTAAGTTGAAATTTTCAAAATGTGAAACTCAACATTAGAATATAACATTGATATTTTAAATATGTGATTGAGTTTGGAGAGTCCACTTTTTGGGCACTTAAATGGTCATATCTTTTGACTAATAAGTCTGATTAAGCTCTAAGATGTATCGAATCAAAGGGCAAACCAAAAGCAAGAGATTGCACGAAGCAAGAAACTTAAAGGAAACTAAACAAATACTTGAAAATGCAAATAAGGACTTTGAAGGCTTCAAACATAAAGCGTAGGATAATAAATGAAAAATCGGAAAGGATTTGAGGAAAGGCTTCAGTAAAAGGATTTACTATGCGAATTGGGAATAATTGCTTGATCAATATTAATTAATTAAATAGTGAATTTTCTTAGGGATATACGAAGCTTAGTTGAAAAGTTTCATATTGTTACCTCCATTTTGTGATGCAAGTGGCTCTATCTGGGGGATGTTACTTGTTTGTTCTTGAAAACAATGTGGCATATAATCCAGTTCTATAAGTGGCTTCATTGACTCCATTGGGTTGTAGAGTTAGGCAACTAATAAAAACAAAAATCCTAGGACCAAAAACATAAAAATTACCAAAAAACTGTTTTTGCTTGCAATCTAGTGAATTGTGAAAGGACCTCGCCAAAGAGAGTCAAATTTGCCATGCATTCCTTTTGGTTCTCATCTTTTGTCCTAGAGTAGAACAAGATTCCCAACTTGGAATTCTTTGTATTTGGTCTTCTTATCAAAGAGAACTTTGACTTGCTGTTGATGAGTAGCAAGTCGATCCACCACTTCTTTTCTTTGTTCTTCCAGTTGTTGATAAAACCTGCTTATCCAATGAACTTGAATAAGTTTCATCCTCAATTGATTGCATCAACTTGAGAGCGGGAAGCTCTAAAGTTATAGGAATCTCAGTATTGATCCCATATAGCAATAGAAAAGGTGACATGCCAATAGCCTACTCTGGAGTAATCTGGTCAGCCCACAAAGCATCAAACAATGCCTTGTGCCAGGTTCTTTGATTTGGTTCCACAAGCTTCTTGAGAATAGTTACAATGTTCTTATTGATTGATTCCACTTGACCATTACCTTGTGGATAATAGTCTAAAGCATGTGCTAGAGTTATCCTGTGATTGAAACATAACTTAGTTACTTCCTTGGAAGAGAAAGCAGTTGCGTTGTCCGCGAAAAGCTTATTTGGAACACCAAAACATGAAATGACGTTCTGCTTCAGAAAGTCTCAAATTATTTCTAATGTAGAGCCCTTGATAGGAATTGCTTCCACCCACTTAGTGAAGTAATCTGTTGCTGCTAGGATATGAGTGTGGCCTTTAATGGAAGGCGGATTGATGGTACAAATGAAATCAATTCCCCATTGTTGAAATGGTTCCTTGATCACTACTGGCTTCAATGGAAAGCAACAAACTTTTTTTTACATACAAATTGTTGGCATATTGGCATTTCCTTAACAATTAATGACATTGTTAAATAGCGTGGGCCAATAATATTGGGCTCTCAGGATCTTCTGTGCTGTAACAGTTGAAGAGAAGTGTCCTCCACAAGCTTGATTATGGCAACACTCTAGAATCCAAGCTTGTTGAACTTTATCCACACAAAGTAGAAAAATCCCATCAATTCCTCATTTGTAAAGACAATTCTCCCATAGAATAAAGTCAGCAGCCTTTCAGTTGAGAGTCCTTCGTTCTTTGTATGATAAATGGAGGCGACATTCACCATATGTCAGATAATGAGCCATATCAGAATACCACTCATTCATTGTACTGAAGAATAGAACAATAGGAAGAGAAGGAGAGTTCTCATTCTCTACTTGCAAGAGTACATTTTAGCCATAAGCTAACAAAGTCCCTTGCCATGAACTAGCTTGGTTGGTCGTATCTCCATATCATATTCCTGGATTTTGGCAATCCAGTTTCCTCTCTTTGTACCAAAGTCTTGTTGCGTCAAGATGGTCTTGACAGTAATATTCGGAACTGGAGCAATGGTATGCGAGTTCAGAATGTAGATCTCAAATGCTTCACTTCTTTGACGACAACATAAGCATGCTTCTCTTTCTAATTGTATTTTTACCTTCAAAGGGAAACTCATGAATGAAATGGGCGATTCAATACCTTCATCATTCCTCTGTATCAGGATGGAAGACATAGTATGCTCGGAAGCATAACTATACATGAAACTCTTTGTGTAATTAGGGCACTAGCACGGGTGCATGTGCTATTGCATTTTTGATTTTTGCGAATGCTTTCCTCCCTTCTTGACTATAGTGAAAGGCATCTTTTCCTTTCTTCATATCAACAATGTGACGAGTCCTTTTGGCAAAATTAGGCACAAATCTTCTCAAGAAATCCACCTTCCCTAAGAAAGAGTGAACTATTGTCTTATTTTATGGCAAAGATAGGCCTTGAATTGCCTGCACCCTATGTGGATCAATTTTAATACCTTCTTGGACATGCCTTCCATCAGACCAAAAATTGACTTCTTGGTATTCAGTGATATGCCATGCTGTCTGCATCATTCGAAGACTTGTCGGAGATGATAGAAATGATCTTGATGTGTTTTGGAGAAAACATTAAAGTCATCTAGGTACACAATGATGCTTTCATTGATAAGACCTTTGAAAGCAAGATTCATCGCTCATTGAAATGTGGCCCCAACATTAATTACATTGAAAGGCATCCGCTAGTATGCAAATGTTCCCAATGGGTTAGTCAATGCCGTTTTATATTGATCATCTTCACAGATTTCAATTTGAATGTAGCTTGAGAAACTGTCTAGCATAGATGACATCTCTGAACTAGTAACAACTTGTAATACTTGGTCCATGACTAGCAGTGGATAGTTATCCTTGCGGGATAAGTGATTGAGATTGCGGAAATCCACACATGCGGATTTCTCCATTCTTCTTTCTTACAAGAACTATGTTAGCTACCCATGATGAATGATGGATAGGAAAGACAATACCTGCCTCCAACATCTTTTGAATTTTGCATAGAGTAGTAGCCAAAATCTTTGGATTGTATTGCTATGCTTTTGGTGGAAAGGAACTGCGCCAAACTTCAGAGGAATACCATGTTGGACTTCCTTGGGATGGAAAGACTTCAGATCTTCATAAGAGTAAGCCAGAACATCCTTGTATTCATGAAGCAATCTTATGAATGTCTCCTTTCCTTCGTCATTGCAGTAGTTATCGATGTTAACCAATTTAGAAATCTCTAGTCACAATGTTGTACTAATCATATTTTCCCAAGGAACTCGTCCTCGTCTTTTCTTGCTCTTAGACATACATGTGCTTGTTAAATAGCTTTTCTAAGAAAATTAGACCCTTGGGGATCTTATTCCCTTTTAGTTGAATAACTTCCTGACTGGTATCGGGATCTTCATTAGAAATGACTTTATTTGGCGAATTTTCACCTCCTTCAAAGTACACATCATTAAATCCTTCCTTGGTTTCAAGGAAATTGATGATCTGAGTATCATCATTGAACACTTGACAATGTTCACAGTTATCTGGGACACTTGGTCGATAAAACAACTGTATCTCATATATGCCATCCTCAAAGTCTTGATGAGGGATGAGCAGAGTGCTTGAAATGGCAAGTGAAACAGCCCTATCATTTAGTTCCCGAGGAATCACTAAAATATTGAAAGCATCAAATATCTTAATGAAGTCCCATACTAAATCATGATAATGTCTAAGCTGGTTAGTTTAGGCTTGATATTGACCCTTGACATACTACTAACTTAGCATCTCCTTTAACATGTAGGTTTTGGATTCCTTTAATCTGTGCCATATTCAATCCCAATATCAAGGCCTCATATTAGCCGTGTTATTGATATTCGGAAAGTGCCACTTGTATGAACAAGGGAAATATTCCCCTTCAGGTGAAATCAATACAATTCTTGCACTAGATCCCATAGAGGCACAACTTCCTCTTGATGTTTTGGTAGCTTTAGTAGGATAAACCTATGAGATCAAAGAGAAATTAATATAATGGCAATGATTCATATATATATACACACATCTAATGTCCCCATTTTTTGTTAGCATCATAATTTCAGGGATTAGCCTAATAGTGGACCCTCGTAGGCTAATGAGGATGATTAGAGGATTTTTTGAGGATTGATTCATCTCCAACATTCAGGGATTTATGGATTTGGAGTTCATTCAATATCATTTAGACTTCATTTGCCATACTATTTATGGTAAGTAATAGAGATGAAGCCTTTCTATTTTTAGAAAGTGTATTTGGTCACATGGGGAATTATGAGGAGAGATTCCTATTTCAGACGGCATGGCAATCAGACAAGTATTTCAAGAGGTATTAAAGTTCAAGTGACTTAAGTGATTTATTTAAATATTTTAATGTTATTATAAAGTTATAAAGTAACTTATAATAATAAAGTCACTCTAATATTATAAAGTGCAAATATAAAGTTACTTTATGATTTAAAGTCACTTTATGAGAAAAGTAACTTAAGTGATTAAAAGACGAAATTGTCTTTTATCCCACATCGCTAAGTTGTTCGTACCTCTCCTTGTAATGTCCCCTTTTTAGCATTCATAGCATGACGTTGTCGTTTTTTACCGTACAGGTAAAATGAACGCATACAGACAATGGAATAGAATAGCAATATTATATATGCATATGCCAAACATACATTATGCTTGATAAGATTCATGATAGAAGATGCTTTACAATGATCCCAGACGGGATATAAATACTATCCGTCGAACCTTCCCAAAGGAGTCCGTCGGCCACAAACATTATGTCCGCTACAAACTATTTATCCGTCGGCTACAAAATACAAAACACCGACGACAATCATTCCGTCGGCTACACAAACACCGCCGGGACCATCCAGTCGGCTGACACCATCCCCCCCAAAAAGAAAAGTCGTCTCCGGACGACAATTACAAAATATCTGAGACAAATTAACAAACAAAATACATTATCAGAGTGACTACAACAAGAAAAATCTGCTTCTGTCACATCACTTCCACATTTATCCCGTTACATCTGTAGCCTCTGCTAACACAATACTGTCTCCTCAAGCTGACCTTGATAGGCACCCGTGCTGCTTTGTTTGCTTCCAACACTGGGTCCACTGAGCTAAGTGTCGCTACACTGCCTCCAATTGGATGATTAGCTCGTCCCGAGCTCTCTATGCATCCACTAAGACAGCCTCCCAGCCAACACCTACTCCCAGTGCCTCTGGTACACAGACAGTCCATGCTTGCAACAACTTCAACTCTTCTCAATTGGTTAGACTCCCACGACTGATATCCGCAACGACTGGGGGTCCAGGGGGCAACGCCCCCGGCGGGGTCGAGGGGCAGCGCCCCTCGCCGCCAAGACCAAATTAGCACTGTGAAACCCACACAAAAATGCACGGAATAGACTATTTCTGACATTTTCTGCCGATTCCACTCTTTTTGGCAATCACTGATGCGTCCCCTTCCTGTTGACATCATCTGTAACTCATTCTGAGCAATTTGAATCTGTCGTCGATTTTTTTTGTTTTTTTTGTTTTTTTATAAATCCATCCTTGAATCAACCCGCAGGAGCATAATATCATCAACGAACTTTCTTCGTTCGTGGGGTAGAAAAATAGCTCGCGGAAAGCAAGACGCGGGGGAATGCTACAACAGCTGGAGCCCTTAACCATAGCATCCGTAGCTTCACCACAGATCGCAATGCCTAGTTATGGAGGAGATCGAACGCCACCGACTTCTTCATCTTAGGAAGTCTGTCTCCAAGAACGGCTATGCTTCCAATACCCGAGGGAGAGAAATAACACGGCTTCTTGCACAGTCTGCTCCTTAGTAATGTCCTCTATTACCAACACCCTACAGAAAACATGAGAAAGTTTGCAAAAAGAAGGGATCAATGCCCGCGGAAGAGTGCGAACTTGAAGCCGCGGCCACCACCAAAGCCCCCCCCGCGGGAAGGAGTCAAGCTCGTGGTTGAAAAAAGTCCACGGAGGAATAGAAGCAGTTACAAAATACCCACGGCCCCTTGCACAGTGTGCAGAAAGAGCGGCAGAAAAACATAAAAAAATTTGTGCTCGCGGCTAAGGAAGGACACTCGCGGAGAAGTAAGAATCACCCACGGAATACACAACATCCATGGAAAAATGGAAGGCTTGCGGACAAGTGGCCGCGGACAGGTGCCCACGGAGCACCTCCCGCGGACAGGTGCCCACGGAGCACCTCTCGCGGACAGGTGCCTGCGGATAGATGCCCGCAGAGCACGTCCCATGGACAGGTGCCCGCGGAGCACCTCCCGCGGATTTGATTTTTTTTTTTAATTTTTAATTTTCCAATTTTTTTTTTTCATTTTTCTTTTTTTTCAAAAATAAAAATACAGAAAAATATAGAGGTACCTCAATTTTGGTTCCAGGCGTCGCCATTCTGCAACGATGGGGGAGTCAGCTGGCCATTCTGTGACAGCGACGAAGTCTTCCTGGCACCAAATATTTGCAATTTAAGTCTGTTGACTACCAGAGGCACCTCTTGCTTGTCCAATGTCTCCAATTTTATCGATCCATTGTCGTCGACCTTCTGGATCTGATATGGTCCAACCCATCTGGCCTTAAACTTTTTCAGTTTGAGTTCCTTCCAGCTGTCGTACTTGAGTACCAACTGGCTCGACTGAAACCTGTTAAGTTTGTCATGCCATGCTTTATGTCTGTTCAGTGTCACCTCCGTCGCCCATTGTGCCTGCGGTCGTCGCGCATCTAGCTTATTTCCTTGCTGTCGGTATCCTTCAGGTAATTTTATGGTGCGATGCCTTCTTTTCTTCCTGTGCGGTCCGTTCACCGTGTACCGAATGGTGAAATTTTTCTTTTTTCTAAGTCTGTGTTGTATGTCCTTCCCTTCTTCAGCCGTAACCTCTTTTGCATCATCTGCTTCTCTATATTCCTCCGGACACTCATTTTCCTCCTTTTTCTTACCTTCATCGACCCTTAGCATATTACAACTCGGAAAGAGTTTGTAGTCTTCTATTTACCAATGGTAAAGGCCATTCACCAAGTCTAGGTCGTCGTCATTTGATCCTCCGTTTGGTCTCAATATTTTTTCATCGTCCGGTTCCATTCTCCTCTTTCCTTCATTGTCGTTTCTTTCATCGTCATTGTCGCCTTCACCTTCTGAGTCTGACGATGCTGTCTCCTCACCTACCATTTGTGTGTGTAGGTCAATTATGAATCTTTTGCCTCCGTGCTCCATTGATAGGGTATTTCAGTTCCAATCATGTTTTACTTTTGCTTGCACCAACCAAGTCCGTCCGAGAATAGCATCATATCCTTTTCTTTTCAATGGAATGACCACAAAATTTAAAAAAAATGGTTGCGTACCAATGGTTATCGGTTGCGCCCTCAAGGTTCCTAACGGTTTGATCCCGTGCTGGTCCGCCGTGAGCAACTGGAATGTAGGTGGCCACAGCGTCGGCTTTCCCAACTTCTTCCAAGTATCCTCCGGCAACACATTGACGTCGGACCCTCCGTCGACAATTGTGTCTGTCAGAACGTTTCTGAAAATCCCCATCTCGACGACTGTCGGATGCCTTCCCGTCGTGAGCGCCAGGAGCATTGGGTATGTTGTCATCACTTTCCTGCTGTCCCTTCCTGTGTCCTCCGTTGCTTCCAAAAACAGTGTATGATTTAGAATGGCCATCCGTAATTGGGGCATTGTGAGGAGGAGGTCACTTATCTTGACTGGTATCTCCGTTTGTAAGATTTGCCATACAATGTTTTGTTCCGCGAAGTTCCTTGCCAAGGTGCCAGTGATGTCCTTCAACTGAGATGTCTCCACTGACGATGCCTTTCCAATTTCCGCCTGAGCTTCCCCAATTTTCCTCTTTTCTTCTGCCGGATTTGGGTACTCTTTTGCTTGCCTCCGTGTAATTGCCAGAACCTCTTCATCTGTCCGGACGATGGTTAGATTCACTCCAGACTTCGGGCACTTGGCATCTTCATGATCGTCGGGTCCACACCATCTGCATAATAATTTCGATGTGTTTGTCGTTGTACAATCCCGTGCAAAATGACCCCACAAATTACATGCTCGGCATTGAACAATCGGCCGTCCATTTGCATCATACTGGGTTCGACTTCGGCTCCCATTATTATTGTTATTGTTCGCATTGTTGTTATTTTGCCCTCAATTATTATTCCTGTACCCTCCGGATGTGGCACCTGCGCTATTTGTATTTCCGCTACTGCCCGACGGGGAAGCCTCTTGTGTAAGAAGCACCTGCGGAGATCCTCTTGTCTTCATGTTAAAGGGGCAGTCTTTTGTCGAATGGCCCATGATCTGACAAATGTCACAGAATTGGTTCCTTGGACACAATCCTTTAGTATGACCGTCGGTCTTACACTCCGTGCACCACAGCTCACTGCCTTTTGGCTCCTTCTGCATGTTTTTAAACTCTTTCATCATGCAGATCATGTCCTTCTGTAAAGCGCGGACCTTCTTGCTACTGCCGTCATCGTCGCTGCTATCTTCTTTGGCAGGCTCATCATCATCAGAATCAGATGAGCTAGTGTTCTTCTTCTTTTTTGTTTTCTGCTCACTTTTTAAGTACAATGCTCTGTTATAAGCTTCCGTGTATGACGACGGTGGCACAATTTTCATTTTCCTCCGCAACTTCGAGTGTAGGCCTTCCACGAACCATCTTTTCTAAAGTCCATCTGCCGGCTTACTTTCCATTTTGTTTATCAAGTCTTTTAATTTCTTGGCGTAAACGTGGACAATTTCGTTCTTCCCCTGCTTAGTATTGAAGATCTCTGCTACAATTTCATTATCATCCCGCAACAGTTTATATTATGCTAGAAACTTCTTTTTAATGTTATCCCAACTGTTTAGCTTTTGTGGATCTGTATCAGTGAACCAATCAATTGCTACGCCTCGTAGGGTGGCCGGAAATTGTCTCATCCAGTCGTCTTCATCAGTTATCCCATTTGCCTTCCAGATCGTTTCACATGTTTTGCAATGTCGAATGGGATCGGCCGTACCATTGCCATTGAACTTCGGCAATTTCTCTTTTGGTCTCGCCATCACAATTGGTTTTTGTAAACAGGCGTTGCTCGGTCCTGCAACACTGGCGCTCTTCACTCCCATACCGGTGGTTTGCACTCCCACACCGACAGTCTGTACTCCCACACTGGCGGATTGGTCTCCCACACCGGCGGTCTGCACTCCCACACCGGCGGACTGGTCTCCCACACCGGCGGTTTGCACTCCCACACCGACGGACTACTTTCCCACACCGGTGGACTGCACTCCCACACTGGCGGATTGCTCTCCCACACCGGTGGACTGGACTCCCACAGTGGTAGACTGCTCTCCCACACCGTCAGAGTCAACAACTGCGAACCTTGGTGAAGAAGGGTGTTCCTTAGTTGTCCCCTGCGGAAGTATATCCCGGACGAAGAGTTCACTCCACGCTCTTGTTCTGTCGGCACTCCGAGCCGTGCGAGTCGATGCTCTTCCATCTGGATTCTCTTCCCTCGGCGAACACAAATTCAAAAACTCCTCCCGTGCTTCTTCCACCAATTCCATCCGCTGCCGAGTCTCCTCCAACAATTCTTTGGTGCTCTGATTTTCGTCGGCAATTTTCTGAAATCTTCGTCGGCGTTCGGCTTGCTGTGCTAGCATTAAATTCTCTTACGCAGTACGGATTCCATCTTTTCCCTTGACCTTATTCCGATCCTTGTTAAGCTGCTTTGGCATTAATCTTCATTCCTCCCACCTTTGAGGTTCATAAGGCAACGACACCAAATGTTTACCATACAGATAAAATGAACGCATACAGACAATGGAATAGAATAGCAATATTATATTCGTATATGCCAAACATACATTATGCTTGATAAGATTCATGATAGAAGATGCTTTACAATGATCCCAGACGGGATATAAATACCATCCGCTGAACCTTCCCGAAGGAGTCCGTCGGCCACAAACATTATGTCCGCTACAAACTATTTACCCGTCGGCTACAAAATACAAAACACTGACGACAATCATTCCGTCGGCTACATAAACACCGCTGGGACCATCCAGTCGGCTAACAGTCGTTAGCTTATTTTTCCATGGTCCCGTAGGCTAACAAGGACATTAAAGGGATTTAGAGGCCATTTGGCTTAGATAGTTTTAGTTGCAGGTCTTTTTAAGGGGTTTTGAGGCAACTTTGGGCATACTTACTATTTATAGTAAGTCATCTTGGACATGGTCAGACATCCAGTGGCAGCGTTATGTTAATGGTAATTGTTTAAAATTGACAAGAAGACTAGTTTATCATTGATAAAATTTGTTATGCATTGATAAAGCTATTTTATAAAGTTAAATTTAAATAAACTTTATTAATGCATAGACTATAGTTTGTGGAAAATATTTATTTTATAACACATTGGAGACATAAGTTACAAAAAGGGAGTTATGTTTTATCCCACATTGGGAAAATAGAGGATTGAGCTCTTGTGAGAACACTATGAAAGAAATGGAAGAGCTTCTTTTTTGGTATGCTTGGATGAAGATTAATGTTATGTTGCTGGATATCTGATTATTGGGCTTGGAGGACGGAATCCCTCTTTGCTAGCATTCTCTTCGCTGTTGAAAGACACAATCAGGAGGATTAACGGTGTTTCCAAACACATTGGGTTTCATTTAGTGTTTTTCTACAGTACGGATGAATAGAGTTTTGCTATAGTGCACGTGAATAGTCTTTTGTTGCAGTGCGGATGAATAGTGTTTTGCTACAGTGCACGTGAATAGTGTTTTGGTACAATGCGGATGAATAGTGAATTTGCTACAATGCGCGAACAGTATTTGCAACAAGTTTAATGTTTATTCTTGCTGATTTGGGGTTTGAAAGGCTGCCAACTACATCTGCAAAAATACTACAGCAACTAATTCCAGGTTTCTTCTGTCAAATTTTTATACTTTTGCATTGTAGTTGTTGAATACGAGACTGATATTTGTCGCAGCATGTTAAACAATTGTATGAGCACATTTACATGGCAAAAATTAATATTTAATTAGCAAATAAGAAGTTTCAGATTTTCCTATATTTTGTAGTATGTGTGCCAAGTGTTTGACAAAAATGCTATGTTGAGTTATTAAGCAAATTGATTGATATCATAAAGTAGCTTGCAAGTTTCTTTTTTTGGGAAAAATAATAGGGGAGGATACTACAGTGGTATCAGAGCTATAAATCCTGCCATCCTGTGGGGGTCTTATAGAGAATTTGGAACAGCCGAATAGAGAGGAAAGTGTTTGACAAAATGTCAAAACACTAAAATCAAAGCATTTATGTTTGAGCATGCAACAGGGGCCTTATAATTTTTGCAATACCAGAGCAAGACAAAATAGGATTTCAAATCTGTAGAGAGAACAGTCTAGTTCATCTATGTAGGTGGACATAGAATCCAATCATACAGACACAGAGGTGGTATTCTTTGATCAAGATAGCAATATGGGTGATCGAGATGACAGGAATACAGGATTAGGCAGAGGCGGGAATGCCGGTCCAAATCAGGGAGAGGAAAGATTCTTATAGTTATTAGACACCTTGGCATAGGGACAGCGATTAGCAGAGCATAGAGCATAGGAACAGAGTTAGAGATTGGAGCTTATGATGCAGATGATGGCTCGTCAAATGGGGTTGAATGCTAATGTGGGTGGAGGAAATAATCAAAATGGTAATAATCAGGATGGGACACATAATGGAGGCGAACAAGTTGGGAACAATTTCGGTCATGCACCCTAGCAAACTAGGACAGTGAGTTCGAGGCCCATGATTCCCATATTTCCTCCTACAGCTCCAGAGCAGCCCGTACCAAAGCCCCAGATCACTGATATATAGGACCAGTTCAGGAGAGATTAGGAAGCCGGAGGTCCAGATTTTACTGCCGCAATTACCTTTAGGGAGTATATGGATGTGCGGATGAAGCATATGCCACGTGGACATGACAGGAACCAGAGCTATGAGCTACGGAAGAAAGTAGGAAAATTTCAGTTACCATATTATGATGGCTCGGGGAAGTCTACAGCAAGAGCTTGGGTTCAAAAGCTTGACACATACTTTCAATTGAACCCTGTGCCTGAGGAAGAAGCTATTAAGTATGCAGCAATTCACCTGGATGGGTTAGCACATGAGTGGTGGCATCATGGTATGGTCACTATGGGTCATGCACACATTACCTCATATGTGGAGTTTACAGAGAGACTGACTGAACGTTTTGACAGGAAGGATCCAGAACTCCATTTCAAGGAGTTAGCTCAGCTTAAACAGTGGGGATCATTGGAAACATACATTTTAGAGTTTCAAAAACTTGCAGTACTAGTAACAGATGTATCTGAACGAAGGATATTGGTTCTATTTATGGATGGGTTAGCTGATCCGTTGAGGGGGTGGATTAAAGCTCTTCACCCTCCCACTTTGCAGGAAGCCATTAAGAAAGCTCGTGACATGGATTCCTCTTCAGCTTCTAAAAATAAATTTCAGGCAAAGAGTTTCCCTTCGAGGAAAGATAAGGACATGAAACCTTTCCATAGAGAGGCTCAGCCACCTAAGAGGAAAGTAAGAGGTTGGACAATGAGACACTTAATGATCTTAGGAAGAAGAAGCTTTGTTTTCATTGTAGGGAGCCTTGGGGTTTGTCACATAAGTGTCCATTGAAAGCAAAAGCTAAGCAGATGGAGTACTTTTCAGCCGAAGAGTCAGCGGATGGAGATTCAGAGTAGTCATCAAAATCAGATGGAGATGATGATAATTCTTCACATGAGGAAGCACGCAGTGATAGCAAAATAGCTTAGCTGTCCAGTATATAGGAGGTCGTCACTTTCAGAGTTAGGGGAACTTTGGATGGACAGAGATTTGTGGCACTCATTGATACAGGGGCAACACATAACTTCATTGATGAGAAGTTTGTGTTACGCAGAGGGCTACATACAGAGTAGCATAGGGGATTTAAGGTGATGGTTGCCGATGGCTTCAAAATCGACTGTAACAAGAAGATCTCCAACTTGTAGCTTTGTTTGGGAGATTATGACATGACAGGAGATTTCTTTGTGGTCAACATTGGCGATCAGGATATGGTGCTTGGGATGAACTGGATGAAGTCTCCGAAAGAGTTCACATTTAACCTCCAGAAAATGGAAATGAGGTTTGAGGCAAATGGTAAGAAGATAGTGGTTAGAGGGTTGTCAGATGAGAAACTTCGGGTGGTGTCGCTCAAGCGGATGCATAATTTCTTTAGACATGATCAGGTACAGTGGGCAGCAGCAGAGTTCAGAGCAATGCTTTAGATGACAGAGCAGCATGCACAAAAGTATCCACCTGATGTAGAGGAACTAATAACCAAACATACTAAGGTGTTTGGTGAGATACCTCTCGGGAGACCCCCGAATAGGGGAATCGAGCATGTTATTGAGTTAGAGGAAGGGGCAAAGCCATTCATCATCACACCCTACCGCCTTCCAAAGAGATATAAGGATGAAATAGAAAAGGCAATCAAGGAGTTGATTGACATGGGGCACATACGGCCAAGCAAGAGTCCTTTCGTTTCTTCAATGGTATTGGTGAAGAAGGATGGTACAATGAGGATGTGCATTGATTATACAGAGCTAAACAAGAAGACAATCAAGAACCGGTACCCTATTCCACGCATCGATGAGCTTATTGATGAATTGCACGGTGCATGCTACTTCTCTAAGATTGATTTGAGATCCTGCTACCACTTGATACGGGTTAGAGAGGTGGATGTGGAGAAGACAGCTTTTAGATGCCACTACGGACATTTTGAGATCTTAGTCATGCCCTTTGGGTTGACTAATGCCGCCACCACTTTCCAGTCTTGTATGAATAGAGTATTCAGAGATCAGTTGAGGAAGTTTGTGTTGATTTTTTTTGATGATATATTGATATACAGCCGTACTTGGGAGGAACATTTGAAGCATATTGATGCAGTGCTCAGCATTCTAGAGAGGGAGTCATTATATGCCAAGATGAATAAATGTGAGTTCGGAATGACTGAGTTGCTCTATCTAAGGCATATTATTAGTGTAGGAAGTGTTCAGGTTGACCCAGACAAGATCAGGGCCATTCTGGATTGGCCACCGCCAAGGAACACTTTACAACTCAAGGGATTTCTTGGGCTTTGCGGGTTCGACCGCAGATTTGCGAAGGGATTTTCACAGATAGCAGCACAACTTACAGATTTGACATGGAGAAACAGTTTCAAGTGGTCAGAGAGGGCTCAGGATTGTTTTGACAGGTTCAAGGAGCTGATGAGTACATGTCCTGTTTTAGCCATTCCAGATTTCACCAGGCCTTTAGAGCTGCAGTGTGATGCCTCGGGAGAGGGCGTAGGAGCTGTCCTCATGCAGGACAAGCATCCCATCGCATATGAGAGAAAGAAATTACAAGGTGTTGAGACAACTTACAACATCTATGACAAAGAAATGCTAGCAATCATGCACGCGCTAGCTAAGTTCAGGCAATACTTAGCAAGGAGCCGATTCACAGTAAAAACAGATCATAACCGTTTGAAACATTTCCTTGGACAGAAGGATCTTAATGATAGGCAACAGAAGTGGTTTAGTAAATTACAGGCCTATGATTTTGACATAGTCTATGTCAAAGGGAAGACAAATATTTTCGCAAATGCTTTATCCAGAAGGCCTCATTTGCTTGCTGTTGGGATAGTCATGTATGATTGGAGAGAGTTGATCTTGGCAGAGTATGCCAAGGATAGTTGGGCATCTAGTGTTATTGAAGGAGCTATTCAGGATAGTCGATACACTGTTGTAAATGATTTGATCATTTACAAGGGAAGGATTTATTTGGTACCTGGGTCTACCATGAAGCAAAAGATCTTGAGAGCATTTCATGATTCACCAATAGCAGGACATCGAGGATTTTTTAAGACATATCGATAGGTGAGAGAGCGCTTCACTTCGAAGGGGTTTAAGTTAGAAGTGTTACAGTTTGTTAGGGAGTGCCCAGTGTGTCAGCAGAACAAACATGAACATTCCTTTCCAGGCGGTTTACTATAGCCCCTACCTATACCGGAGAAGAAGTGGGATAGCATTTCCATGGATTTTATCACAGGCCTTCCAAAGGCACAGGGTTGGGATTGTATTTTTGTTGTGGTAGACAGATTGACGAAATTTGCACATTTCTTTGCGATTTCGTCCACATATTCAGCAGTACAGACAGTAGAGCTATTGTTTCAAGAGGTATTTAGATTACATGGGATGCCATGGAGCATAGTCAGCGACAGGGATAGTAGGTTTATGAGCCACTTTTGGCAAGAGTTGTTCAGGTTGTGTGGAACAAAGCTAACTCCGAGTACCAGTTACCACCCCCAAACTGATGGGTAGAAAGAGATAGTGAATAAATAGGGTGCGGGGTACTTTCAAAACTACATTGCAGGAGAGCAGAAGGCTTGGGTGAAGTGGGTACATCTAGGGGAGTACTGCTATAATACCTCTTTCCATATGTCTATTCAAATGTCCCCTTTCATCGCATTGTATGGGTATGATGCTCCTAATTTTTTGGATTTATTATTTAGAGACAGTAGGGTGCCTAAGGCCAAGGAAATTTTGCAGGAGTGTCAGGACATTATGCGATCCTTGAAGGAAAATTTGCAAAAGGCACAAAATCAGTAGAAGCAATATGCTGATCAGCACAGGTTTGAGAGGTCTTTCGAGGTAGGAGACATGGTGTACCTCATGTTACAGCTGTATAGATAGTCCTCTCTCAAGAAGAGTGGAGCAGAGAAATTGAAACCACGCTACTATGGACCATTCAAAGTAATCAGGAGAGTGGGCGAAGAAGCTTATGAGTTGGAGTTGCCTGTAGATAGTAAAGTGCATAATGTGTTCTATGTGTCACGCCTTAAGAAGGCATTGGGCCACAATGTGGTGCCTTTAGTAGTATTGCCACCTCTTAATGATGAGGGAAAGCTTATGTTGGTTCCCGAGGCAATACTTGACTGTAGGGAGAGGGTGCTTTGCAGGCGGATCATCAAGGAGTACTTGGTCAAGTGGAGGAATCTACCAGTGGAGGATGCTACTTGGGAAAATGAGCAGATATTATAGCATCCAGAGTTGAAATTGCTTGAGGACAAGCAATTTTGGGAAGGGCAGACTGTAATGTCCCCTTTTTAGCATTCATAGCATGATGTTGTCGTTAGCCTATTTCCCCATGGTCCCGTAGGCTAACCAGGACATTAAAGGGACTTAGAGGCCATTTGGCCTAGATAGTTTCAGTTGCAGGTCTTTCTGAGGGGTTTTGAGGCAACTTTGGGCATCCTTACTATTTATAGTAAGTCATCTTGGACATGGTCGGACATCCAATGGCAGCGTTATGTCGATGGTAATTGTTTAAAGTCGACAAGAAGACTTGTTTATCATTGATAAGATTTGTTATTCATTGATAAAGCTATTTTATAAAGTTAAATTTAAATATTTAACTTTATTAATGCATAGACTATAGTTTGTGGGAAATATTTAAATGAAAAGAGTCCCCTTTATTTTATAACACATTGGAGACATAAGTTACATAAAGGGAGTTATGTTTTATCCCACATTGGGAAAACGAAGGATTGAGCTCTTGTGAGAACATTATAAAAGAAATGGAAGAGCTTCTTTTTTGGTATGCTTGGATAAAGATTAATGTTATGTTGCTAGATATCTAATTATCGGGCTTGGAGGACGGAATCCCTCTTTGTTAGCATTCTCTTCGCTGTTGAAAGACACAGTCAGGAGGATTAACGGTGTTTCCAAACACACTGAGTTTCATATAGTGTTTTGCTATAGTACGGATGAATAGTGTTTTGCTACAGTGCGCACGAATAGTGTTTTGCTGCAGTGCGGATGAATAGTGTTTTGCTACAGTGCACGTGAATAGTGTTTTGCTACAGTGCGGATGAATAGTGAATTTGCTATAGTGCGTGAACAGTATTTGCAACAAGTTTATTGTTTATTCTTGCTGATTTGGGGTTTGGAAGGCTGCCAAGTACATCGGCAAAAATATTACAGCAACTAATTTCAGGTTTCTTCTGTCAAATTTTTATACTTTTGCATTGTAGTTGTTGAATACGAGATTGATATTTGTTGCAGCATGTTAAGCAATTGTATGAGCACATTTACATGGCAAAAATTAATATTTAATTAGCAAATAAGAAGTTTTAGATTTTCCTATATTTTGTAGTATGTGTGCCAAGTGTTTGACAAAAATGCTATGTTGAGTTATTAAGCAAATTGATTGATATCAGAAAGTAGCTTGCAAGTTTCTTTATTTGGAAAAAAAAATAGGGGAGGATACTACACTCCTCATTTCAAAGTTATAAAGGAAAGCATTGGCATTGGGATTGTTACAAAGAATATATGTTATTTTACAAATCCTAAAGGTTTCTTAAATGTGACTGGATATTTCCTAAGGACGAAACCCCTTAAGGAGAATAGTGAATCTGGACGCAAACCTAGTACTCACATTGCATTTTCAGAGCTGAGAGTTGAATTGATACATTGGTGTATCAGAAGTTGGATTCTCCATTGTAGGTAGAAGCAATAGAGATTCAAAGGTCATACCAGATAGTGGTAACCTATAGGCAGCAGGTTCAGGCAGGTTGGAGTTCATAACAAAAAGAAGATTGGGCATGAGAAACAAGTCTAGAATAGTGGCACGTACAGGACATGGTTTGGTCGTTTGGAGTTTGAATAGCAAACAGATTGGACAACCATTACATAGTTGATATAGAGTTGGCGTGAGTCTAGTTCTAGGTCATTCAGAGGCCATTACATAGCCCCAGAAAGTTTTTGAAAGAGCTTCAGCAGAGAAAAACACAGATAGAGAACAACATCACAAGAACCAAATGGCTGGAATATGCCAAGACCCTCTACGAGTGTGATTTAGAACATAGAACCATTGTAATCGAGTCTATAGGTGAGTTATTCAGCCAGAAGGATATTATTCAAGGCATAAGGAGGTTAGCTGCTGGTAAAGCGCAAGATATAGATGGGCTACAAGCTGAATACTTAAAATGGGGTGCTGAAACCATGGCACCACACATCACTAAGATTTTCAATAGTGTCAATAGAGAAGGCTTCCCTATAAATTAGACAACAAGTGTGGTGATCCCACTCCACAAAAGCGGACATATAAACAACCCTTCTAATTAGCGAACCATCATGATCAGTTGACTCTTCGGAAAGTTATTTGGCAGAATGGTAGAACAAAAATTCAGTAAATGGGTTGAAACAGAAGGCAAAAGAGCAAAAGGGCAAGCAGGCTTTAGACCGAAACATTCTACAATAGATCACGACATCACTCAGATATTTAGAGAAAGTTTGGGACACTCAAGGGGCCGACGCTTTTTGTTGTTTTGTGGACTTTAAAAAAGCATTTGACACAGTACCACGCAACAAAATTTGGGACAGAATGAAAGACTTGGAAGTTTCTAAAGAACTTAGGTCTTCTGTTCACAAATTGTATGAGCAGGTCAAAGCTGAAATCAGAATGATGGAAGGGCTATCAGAGGATTTTGGCAGCAATATCGGAGTTAAGCAAGGGTGTCCACTATCTCCAACATTATTGGGGCTCTATATTGACAAGTTAGAAGAATGGATAAACAAGACCAATGGTGAGGGGGTACAACTGGCCCACTTTGTGATAAGATTGCTTTTATGTGTAGACGATCTCATAATACTTGCTAGAACAACTAAAGGTTTGAAAGAACACTTGAAATCACTAGAAAGTTTTTGCCATGAAGTGGGAATGCAAGTGAACACTAGCAAAACCAAAGTTATGATCTTCTTGCTAAAGAAGCATAGGGGTATATAGGACGAGTTCTTGTTTGAGGGTAACCCTCTTGAGATTGTGGAGGAGTACAAATACTTGGGCATAGATTTTCAAAACAAACTCAATTGGGATACATGCAGATCAAAAAGGATCCAAGGGGGCTAGAAGGCGTTATATTCTTTACAAAACAGGTGTAGGAACACAGAATTATGGGATTGAACGATCATTAAAACTCGTTTTGGTTTTCTGGTCACTCCGATTATTCTATACGGATGTGAAGTGTGGGGTAGTAGTATGTCCAAACAGAAATGGCAACAGGTAGAAAGAATTCAAAAACACTTCATTACATGCAATCTTAAAGTCAAGACCACGATGCTGTATGAGATCTTATTGGTGGAGGTGGGTTCCTTTCTGTTAGAAGTTGTCGCATTGGTCCGGATGCTAAGCTATTTAAAGAAAACCCAAAGTCTAGAAACACATCGCTGGCGCAAGCCAGTCGTAGAGGAAAAAACTTGTCAGGCGGAAAAATACATGGAGGAAGCAAAATGACAAATGGATGCGAAAATGCGATATCAACATCCATACTTGCTCGAATAACATTAAGGAAACAAAGAAGTTTGTCATGGAAAAATTTCGCAATATTTTATGGACAAGGCACATAGGGTGGAAAAAATCTTATTACATTAAAGAATTTAACCCCACTTCTAGTTATGATGAAAAGGCCTTAAGAGCACCTATTAATTGGAAAGAAAAAATGTTGATGGCACAAATCAGAACTAGTTCACACCAGCTGCAGTGAGAAACTGATAGATGACAAATTCCAAAGGAAGAGTGGGCAGACAAAACGTGTTTATTCTGTAATATGGGAGCAGTAGAAATGGAGCAACACTTTGTCAAGGATTGCCTGGCATACAGTGACATTAGATCTGGTTATACAGAGATATTGCAAAACAAGGACTTCAACTACTTATTCGAGGAAGATCAATGAAGAGAACAACGACTTTGATTATCAAACTTTAGAGGAGAGACAAGTTAACCAAAACTTTGCAGCTAGATTAGTTTTCACTCCTGCCTTGCGGGGGGTGATCGTGTAGGTACCATAGGCTACTTTAGCCTTGTGGATGTCATTAAGATCTATCATATCATATCATTATGTTTTTAAGTTACTTTTAACTTCAATTTTTTAACTTAAAGTGATCATAGTGCACTTTATGTTATAATTTTAAGGTGACTTATGTTGATGTTAGTTTTGTACCACTACGTAACATATAGCAATTAAACACTTGATATGGAATATCAAGTCCTCAATTCCTCTCTTGAAAAGTTAATACTTATGAAGACATAAGCAAGAACTCCAATGTTCCTTACACCTGTGGATACTAACTCAATATATCGATGTGATTTGCTGGTAATCACGTAGGCGGCTTATGTTATTCATTCGAAGATAACTTGGTGGTACTTCGCTTGCTTGACTTGTTTTTTTCCTCCTTGATCACTTTTACTTTCAACTACTGCTACCACTAATGCTTATTGCTCTACTACTACTCCTATGGATGGAGAAATTAAGAAATGGACGGGGATCTAACCAAATGAAAGCTTTTCAGCGGTGCTATCTCCATTGGTGCGATGATTCTAAGGGATACTCGTAGGATTTTCACACTGACACCTATCTTCCAACTCAACTTGAAGTACAAGCGGAAAGATGATATGCAAGTAGAACTTAGGAGCGATTGGACTAGATTACCACACAAGGCTTCCTAACAAGCCGCTAGGATGCTAGTGGCCTAGTATATAGGTCCCTACCAAACATTCACTAACATCACCATACAATTAGCCATCTACTACTCTAGCAACGTGAAATGAAATCCTACTTTTAATTTGAGAGATGAGAAGAACCATGCAATACACCAAAATGATCATGTATATCCACCATGCAGGCCACAACAATGAATAGAGAACAATTTTGATAGTATTTTGGCAACAATTCTCTAACATAACTCCCTCATAAATGAGAGCAAAATGGCCTTATGTAGAGGCTCCAAATTACAATAAATGGCCGAGATTAAGAGGCAAAATCAAGGGCCAAGATTATATCTTACAAATCTTAATTAGGGTTACCATTATTCAACAAGTTACATGAGGGCACCAACTTTGTGGGCCAATGAGAAAACTACAATAATTTGTCAACCAATGAGAACATAGGACACTTGGCATGATTTGATTGCATGTACATGAAAGTGCCACCTCATCAACCTTATCTTATAAATTTATTCAATCCTTGAGATAAGGTGAAGCCTTGGATGCTTGAGCTTGTCCTTAGAAACTTTCTCATCACCACTCGAACTTGCTTGTACTTGATGTCCTGACCTTGAAAGGATGAGGTCTTCATGCACTTGGGGTAATCTTGCCTTGGCCTCAATGGCTTCCCTGGATGTGAACTTCTTTGCAACTTGAGAGCCTTGCTCTTGGCCACTACCTTGAAATCAAATTGAACCTCCCCCATTATCCTTGCCTTCCTGGTGTTCCAACCTTCCCATTCGAATCGAACAAAGCTAGTTTGCACGATTAGCGAAGCCTTGCCTAGCCTCAAATATTTTCAAATCTCTTCTACTAATCCGCTCTTTCTTGAAATTGTAGGGCTTCTTGAATCTCAATCTTCAATTAAATTCGCCCTTCACCCGATTTCATTCTTCACCAAAGCTCGCACTTCAACCTTTGCCGACTTGCAATCAAATAGAAGGGCTAGGACCCCATGTGGAATTGCTTCTAGTTTTGCACTGCCCTAAGTTATAATTCTACCTAAGTTGTAATTCTAGATTTTCACTTATAATTCTAACCCAATCAAATTTGCCCTTTCCATTTACAATTTCATCAATAAATAAATATATCCAATTCTCGAATTGCATACGTTGTGAAACGCCCATGACTCAGTTGAGCAGCACAATTAGGTCGCCATACTTTGATTTGAAGTCTGATCGGATGAACCTTGACACCTTGGTCACTCCCTTCTTGCCTTCATGTACCCAATTCTGTTTTAGGAGAGTGAAGTAGGCATCTTGATTACCCTGGTGGAACTTGGCAGCCTGATCCATTGCTTGTCTCTCAATTGTATCATGTTTATAGTGCCACTGTTGGTGTTACAAACTTGCTTCAATTTCGAGAAGGTGGTCTTTGACATTATATCTTCTTTGTCTTTTTTTGGTATACGTTCCTCTTGGGTTCTTGCTTGCACTAACATCTACCATCCTAAACACTTATTTTTGTGCCTTCGTTCTAAGTGATATGGACTACCCTTATCAGTCTCCAACTTTCTTTCTATTGATGGATTCTAACTTATTTTTGCCTCGCCAAGTCCTATCACTACACCTATCAATCTCCAATCTTCAACCTAGGGGTGGGACTACCACTTATTTCTGCCTCTTCGTGCCTTATGATGGACTATACTTATGACTCCCTCTCCAATACTTAGGGTGGTCTAGCTTATTTCTGCCTCCCCAAGTGACCTATCATGAAAACTACACTTATATCTCCCAACTCCAACCTATCAATGGGATGATGAAGTGGTGGATGAAAAGTACAAGTAAGAGAAGAGGAACGAAACCAAGCAAGAACAAGAGAGAGACAACCTTGCCCTTAGAGCGGCCTCCAAACACAGAATAAAGTTCGTCCTTCTACCAGCAAAGAACACCTTTGGAAATTTGTCTCACATGTGAAAATTTAGTCCTCCAAGAAAGAATGTGAAGTCGTGGCTATTGAAATAAGACCCTAGGAATTTTGTCTACCTTATGCAAATATTGAAAATGCTGATCAAAGCTCCATGTCTAGGGCACCAAAATGTGTGTAAATCTGCCCTTATGTTGTCCAAATCAGACTTGATCAAATTCTGGAAATTGTCATTGAAATACTTGATCTAGGGCACAAAATAATGTCCTCAAATCTGCCTTCAATATCCTTCAAAAAAGTTGCCAATAGTAGATGTCAATGAAAATTGCTAGAGTTTGGTTATGACCCAGCTAGGGTATGAAGTGCTGCAATAAAACTTGTCAAATCAGGCTCTCAAATTTGTCATAAATGATATAAATCAGACCTCCAAAACACTATCCAAATTTTGTCCAAAATGCCCTAGAAGTTGCCGCCAATAAAACCCTAACATGCACATGCAAATTACTTAGAATGAAGGTGCTCAAATGTGATGGATTTTGCTGCCTTATGAAGACTGGAATTGATGCAAAAGGATCAAATCTGAAAATGAATCAAATGCTTCCCAAAACAATCCACAATGGAAGCAGCAAAACCCTAGATGCTAACACATGCCTCAAAACCCTAGGTCGCTGCCCATGAATAGATCTGATATAAAATTGCCGCCCCTTTGCAGGAAAAAAAAAATGAGGCCTCCACAAAATTCGCCCAAAAATTAGGTCTCCACAAAATTTGACCAAGCAAGAAAAATCTGAATTTGCCTCAAAATCACCTATGTTAGAAATTCGCCCAAGATGGAAGAAGGAAAAAAATGCCTCCAAGCAAGGAAAATCTGCTCTAAGAAGAAAATCACCTAGGCTGGAAATTGCCTCTCCGCAAATTTCGCCTAGCACGTGAGGAAGAGGAAGATGGAATGAGAAATGAAAGAGGGGGAAGCCTTTCTTATACCAACATTTCACTAATCCTCCAAGCTGGCCGACTTGCCCTGGGAGAGACAAAAAAATTAAATTAGGCCACCATTCATGGTTCAAATTTAAATGCATTATTAAAATTACTTCTTCCATAGTGAAATTAGCATGTTTAATTGCCGGTTAGGACCAAAATTGCAAAATAAAATTAAGAAATCCTTAGAGATGTTAAAATTTCCATTTAATAAAATTTTAGTAATTAAAATATCATTTAAAATCAGATTTAACAAGCTAAAGTTGATTTTCAACTTTAATTTACCAATTTTTTTTTTTTAAAAATAATTTTAAAATCTTCAAGGCAAATTTAACCAATTTAATGCAAAATTTTGCAATTTTATCCATTTTCGATTTTGCAATGCAATGCAATTTTTTTTTTATACCAAAATAAATCATTTCTCTAACATCCAAAATCAATTTTTTTCAATTCAATTTCACTATCACAAAATCCTCTTTTCACCAAAAAAATTAAAAATTTTCCGAAATAATTAAATCTAAAAAGATTTTTTATTTTGAAAAAATGCTCAAGATATACAATTACATCCAATTTTCAAGATAAATCGTCTAAGTCCAAAAATATCCTGCCGAATATTGTTTTAATTATCAAAAAAATGTCGTTTTTGAAATTTGTTTGGCCTAAGGATAAAATTGTGAGTTCCGAAAAATTGAGCTAAGACCAGGTGAAAAATAAATTTAACCTCCTCTCTCTTGACCCAAAGGCGTCCAAGGCGTAAAATTTTCTAAAATCAGAAATTTTTGGACAACTTCAAAAAATTATTGCCAAGGCGATAAAAAAAGGGGGTCCCCAAAAATTTTGGGGCGATGATGTGAAACTTCACAACAAGTTACTTTTTAATTTTTTAGTTAAAGTAACTATATAGCTATATAGTTTCGGTTTAATTTTTGGTTTTTAAATCAAATGCTTATTTAAATTGTTGGGTGGATATTTTGCAAATGCTTATTTAAATTGTGGGGTGGATATTTTGCAACCGATAGTTTTGAGTAAAAATTCAGTTGCAAAATAGGATGACCAGCCACAGCGTGTGACACAGAGTCTCTCCTACCTTAAAGGGAAGGCTCCCCCTTCTCATTGTTCCTTGGATCAACTCAAGGTAAGCAAGAAATTGAGAGATTTATAAACTGGGTGTTACTATTTTCCTTTCTTCTTAACTTTCAAGAAAGGATCCACTTATTCGTAAGGTGAATAATGGGCAAAGTGAATCTCTAATTACACTTCTATCACGAGCTGGGAACAGTGATACCGATAGATTTTAACTAACTCAAAAGCTAGCCAAAACGTACCAGTTTGGCTCTAAGTCCTGTTGTACTTCTATATAGTAAAATCTCTACAATTAGGGCACAAAGACTCCTAAAAATAAGAACAATCTAACTATTTTGCAAATCAAGATGAAAATACAAGCTACAAACAAAGCTTCTAGCTATGGATTTTCACAATTGCTCCTGGTCAATGCTCGGGCTTCAATTGTTTCTTAACTCTTTTCTATCAATCATAAGATACAATACCAATGACAAAAGATAGTACGAATCAAAGGTAACTTGAATGAATTATAGACAAAGCTTATAATTCACACAAATAACAATCTCACTTAATCAAAGTTAAGTCTCAAATGCTCCTTTGTATTCACTTTCTTTCAAAATAATGCTACAAAAACAAAGTTCTGCTAGCACAATTTCTCCAGAGCTCTCTTGCATAAAGATAATGATGATTTTACAATGAGGGGAGCACTCCTTTATATAGACAAAGAAGTTGAGAAAAAGGGGGAGGAAAAAGTAGGAGCAACTCAACCAACTTTGACCAAGTCTAACTACAGAAAATAAAGGGTTACATGCAATTACACGTGCAACTCGCATTACATCTTTTACATACATGTAACTCGCATTACATGTAATTACACTTTTTCATGTAATTCATCTTCTCCAACTACAAACATGAAAGAAGAAGAAAGAAGATGGAAGAGGAAAGAACAATTCTGAAAGGCCTTGTACTTGATGATGCAATCCTAGATGATAACAGGATTGGGAGTTCCTGTACCATGTACTGCTGCATTCATGTTGATAATCATAGTGTTGTGTCTTTTGATAACCTCTAGCTCTCTTTGATGAATTGTCCATTATCATGTGGAAACTTGATGTGATCCATCTTTTCTCGCTCAAGTTGTCGTGAATTCTCCTTTGTAGATGAGCACAAACTGGAGTCTTTGACACTTTGAAAACCTTCTTGACGATGTTCGGATGTACACTCGAAACAACTTTCCATCAGCACTTTCAGCTCCTTTTTTTTTTTGAAGTAAAGTGCTTGGCGCATGGGAATGCGTGTAAATGGAAATTGCTGATTTTCAAAAAGTGACTTGGGCTTTCAAGATGTCATTGCATGGAAAATGGATTACATGTAAATGCAACATGTAACGGAAGGTGGAGGGTGAAATGAGATGCAAGTGTGAGTGAAAGATACACTTTACATGCATATGTGGATGAAGGCTAAGATGAAAAGCATGGAAAGATACAGAAATATGTATTTGCTCATGGAGGTGCGAATGCATATGGAGAGGAGAAAATGACATCTTTTTGACTTTTCAAAAAGTGACTTTTAGTCAAAATTGGACCTTTTAGATGCAATTACACTTACGACATTTCGTGTAATCGTGTCGTGCGAATGAAAGCGAAAAATGAGATGGATGAAAACGAAAATGAAAAATGGGATTACATGCATGTGTGAATGGCGAATGATGGTGAAAAACATGTAATCACATTTGTCGGATGAGATGTGAGATATAATGACATGGAAATGGAATGTGAAAAATGAAAAAATAATGCGTTCGCATATAGTGAAGGAAAAACAAGTTTTTGGAAAAAAACTTGCAACTTCTCCAAAATGGAGAAAAACCGGCAACAAGCACACAAAACCAAAACAAAAGAAAAACAACATACCTTTGAAAACAACTCATAACATGCCAAGATGCAATGCACTCCAAAGATGAAATTCGAATTTGGAACTTGGGGAAGAACCAAAAACATCAAAATGAAGGAGAAATTCATATTTAAAAGAAAAATGCACATTCTAAGGCAAAGATTCTTACAAATGGCATCCATTCAACGATTTCATGCATAAAATCAACAAAGATAAGCATGAATTAAAATGCATGAAAGAAGATGTCCACTTACATGAAGATTAAGTGCTAAAAATGAAAGAGAAAAAGCTAAAATAGCAAGTTTTATAGTCTTAAGACCAATTCTCCCTTAAATCCGGATTTTCAAACAACCTTTTGACTTTTTCTGCACTTGCATGTAATGGACATTCGATGGTCGGATTTGACATGAAAGTGCCAAATAAATAGTCTCCAAAAACAATATCATGCATTTAAAACTCAAAAACAATCCCTTTTGATCAAATGTATGGGTTGAAAATGCAATTTTTTGAGTTTTTTGAACAAAAACATGACTTTTTAATTAAAAAATTTAGGCCATTTTTGCAAAAACGTGGCCAAAAACTGCATGTTTTTGAGTCATTTTTGACTTGTGAATGCAAAAACGACTTCCCCAAATGGATATACATAGATCCAAATGCAAAAAAGTTGCTTTAAAACACATAAAAGTAGATTAAAACTCCAATTTTCTGAGCATTCTAATAAAAAACGTGTTTCTCCAAGCAAAAACGATTTGGTGTTTTAACACCAAAATAATGATCACAATGTAATGGAATCAACAAATAAGGTCAAAACGATTTGATTCCAAACAAAAACATGTTCCAAATTTGAAGATTTATGGAGTTTTTTGCAAAATTGTGCCCTAGCTTGAGAGTTTTGAACACATTTTTGGGTGCAATAAACTGATTTTTGATAAGGGCAAAATGATCACATCTCTAAAATGTTTTGAATGCAACTGATTTCATCCAAATCCATGGAGAAAAATAAAAGTTATGATCAAAATAGGAGGTTTTTGGAGCAAGAACATGTTTTCTTCACATAATAGGACATTTTTATGTTCATTAAATATTTTAAAACATGTTGGAAGGCAAAAGAGGACCTTTTAGAGTCCATTACATGTTTTAAAATATGTCTTGAGACATAATCTCACTTTTTGAGACTCATTGCATATTTTAAAATGTGTAAGATTCCAAAATCTCACTCTTTGGAGTCACTTATATATTTAAAAATGTCTCACCTTTTTGATGCACAAGCATAAAAACTCAAATTTTCATGTCATTGCATCAAAAAGGTCCACTTTTACAAGCTTTTGATGTAATGGCATGAAAAATATCCTCAAAGCGAATTTTTAAGTGCAATAGCATGAAAAGTTTCCACTTTTTATAGATTTTTATATGCATTTGCATATAAAAAGTCCACTTTGAGGCATTTAAGTTATGTATTTCACTTAATTTTATAAAAATGTCATCAATATGGGTCAAAAATAACATTTATGCATCATATTAATCAATATAATACATAAACATTATATTAAAGTGACATTTATATAAGTATTTGATTTAAAAAAAATAAAATTTAAAAAGTAACTATATAGTTCTATAGTCACTTTAAGTGAAAAATTAAAAAGTAACTCAACTTAAAATTATAACATAAAGTGCATTATAGTCACTTTAAGTTATAAATTTAAATGAAAAGTAACTTCAAAACATAATAAAAAGTGAGTAAAATGTTATATTTTCAAAAAGTGAATGTCAAAATGAAAATATAACATCATATTTTTAATTCGTGCTGTTGCACCTAAAATGTCCACTTTTGAGGCACTAAAATGACCATATCTTTTGACTGACAACTCCGATTGACCTTTAGGTTAGACCGAATCGAAGGGGAAAACGAAAGGCATGACATGAGCAAAACCAAAAGACTAAAAACAAACAAACGCAAACTCAAAAGCAAAAAATAGACTTTGAAACCTTCAAAAATCAAGCAAAGGCTGGATAGAAAGCAAAACAAAACGACTTGACGAAGGCCTTCAGTAAAAAAATTCATTGTATCAATTGGTACTGATTGATTGATCAATACTAACCAATTAAATAATGAAATAAACTCAGAGAAATGCGAAACTAATTTGAAAAAGTTTCGTACTGTTACCTACATTTTGTGGTGACAAAATGCAGGACAACATAAATGTTACTTTTTAAATGATGTTTCTGTATTATATTTTTAAATATGATGGATGAATATTGTTTATGGCCCATTTAGTAACATTTTTATAAATTTAAGTAAATTAAATGACTTAAAGTCATCTAAAGTGGACATTTTATATGCAATTACATGTAAAATCCATCAAAAGTGGACATTTTACATGTCACTACATATAAAGTTTATTTTGGTGGACCTTTTTGATGTCAGTACATCAAAAGGTTATCATAAGTGGACCTTTTTGATGCCACTGCATCAAAAGTGAAGCTTTTTTGCCTTAACATCTAAAATGTGAGATGTATTTTAAAACATGCATCCTCTTCCAAAAAGTCCGATTTTGCTTGTATGCATATTTTAAAATATGCATCGTCCTCCAAAAAGTGCGATTTTACTTATATGCACATTTTAAAACATGTTCTTGACTCCAAAAGGTCCGATTTTATAGTAAGACATGTTTTAATATATGCTATGGCCTCCAAAAGGTCCAATTTTAAAGAACTCCATGTTTTTGCCCTCCAAGAACCCGATTTTGATCATAAGTGGAGATTTTCTTGATGGGTTTACATGAAATCTTTTTGATTGAGGCGTTTTTGGTGGGCAATGAGTTTTCTTGCATTCAAAATGGATTCAACAAGATAAAAAACATTTTTGGAAGCTCCAAACTAGGGCACGTTTTTAAAGATATCAGCAAATAACTCCATTTTCAGTGCATGTTTTTACTCCATTCTAAATCGATTTGGCTTTATTTAGTGTTTGCATGGTATCTTGGTGCAAATTTTGGTGTTTAAACACAAAATCGATTTGATCTTGCTTGTTGGTAAAAAACGTTCTTTACCAAAAACGTCCAAAGCATGAACATCTCAAAAACGTTGAATTTTGGATCAAATCTAGGGCACGTTTTTGCATCTTTCAACAACTCTTCCTTGTTTGCTGCCCTCTTCAATTCAAATTTGTAAAAGGTTGAAAGATTCAAACAATTTTGGAGAATTTTTAACCATTGGATCATTTTTCTCCTTCATTTTTGGCACCTAATCTTCATGTAAGTGGACTCTTTCTTTCTTGCTATTTAATTCATGCTTATCTTGCTGATTTTATGCACTTAATTGCTTGATGATTGCCACTTGTTGAAATCTTTGCCATGGAAAGTGCTTTTTTCCTTTAAAAATGAAGTTTTTGTTCATTGTCATATTTTTCATTCTTTCCCAAGTCCCAATTTCGAATTTGAGTGTTGAAGTGTTATGCATCTTGGGATGTTTGAGTCACTTTCCAAATGTACGTTTTTATTTTTATTTTTGTGTTTTGTTTTTGCTTGCCGGTTTTCTTCGCTTTGAAGAAGTCACAAGTTCTTTCCCAAGAACTTGTTATTGCTTCACTTCATGCGAAAGCATCATCACATTCCACATTCCATTTCCATGTCACAACACCTCACCTCTCACTGAACGAATGCGATTATATGTTTTCCATGTCATTCACCATCCACACATGCATGTAATCTCATTTTCTATTTCCATTTTCACTCATCTCACTTTTTATATCCATTCACATGACATGATTACACGAAATGCCTTACATGTAATTTCATCCAAAAGGTCCAATTTTGATTAAAAGTCACTTTTTGAAAAGTCAAAAAGATGTCATTTTCATCTCCCATGTATTTTAACTTCCCCTTTTCACCAAAAGTGACTATAAAAATCATTATCCCTTTTCCATTTTCCATTTCCATCCCTCCATATGCATTTGCACCTCCATGAGCAAATACATATTTTCACTTCTTTCCATGCTTTCCATCTCATCCTCCATTCGTAGGTACATGTGAAATGCGTCCTCCACCTGCATTCACATATTCCCATTACATATTGCACTTACATGTACTCATTTTTCACGTAATAATGCCTTGAAAGCACTAAGTCACTTTTGAAATCAACAATCTTCATTTGCACGCATTCTCATACATTCGACCTTCGCACATTCTCATTTCATTCCATCTTTCATTTTTCCATTTTCATAGCATTTCATTCCACATTCCGTTCATTTCATTTTCATCCATCGCATATGCATATGATTTCTTCGGGTTCATTTCATTGAATCTACCAAGTCTCCAATTTGTTTCCAAATCTTTGTTGATCACAAATCAACATGTATGGCGATTCCATCTGATGTTGTATTTATGTTTTGGAATTTTTGTGTTACAGTACAAGCACAAGAAATGTCCTCACCATCAAAATCCAAAGGCAAAATGAAATATCAATATGATAAAGAATTGGCTCATGCAGCTCCTTCATTAGTCATATCTATTCTGGATAATGTGATGGAGACAAAGATTGGTTATGTGGATGTGGTTGATTTCCTACAGAGAGTTGAAACTCCAGTTGGTCATGAAATGAAGCGTATCAAGAGAAGTAACATTCATTTGGTGTCTACATTTCCTATGGCGGCTATAGAACTTGACTTCATTCTCGTATGTGCATGGCAGTTTACTCCAAAGACGAAGATTATCAAAGACGCTGATGACAAGGTTATCATTAGCTTTGATCCTGAGGTCATTGAACAAATCTTCAAGGTTCCACATAAGGCAGAATGTGCAGATTTGATCAAAGAATCATCTTTGGCATGCTGGAATGCAAAAGGCTAATTGTCAGAAGTAAGTCAACCTTTACTAGTTAGACAATAAAAGAAGAAACTTTTCCAGATGGCCAAAGACTGTTCATTGCGATTACTTTAAACAAGAATATAAGGATCTCATCATTCTTCGCAACAGAATTTGTGGCCTTAAATATTCTACTATTTCGAGCCATGGATGTATAAGTTCATATTTCAAATTATGGAGAATAAAAAACACATCTTTTGGGGAGAGCTCATCAGCACTGCACTTTGTCAACAGGTACTCAATGTGGAAACTTCAGCGCCCTTCTACATGAACTCTTATCTTGTTTACGTTGCTACTGCCATGGGGTCTCTCTGGTCTTTCAACCAAGGGAGATCGTTTTCAGGTTCCTATTTGGGATTACTATGACCAAATCACTTTGGCAAATGGTAAATTTCATTATAGAAGAATCCATGATGCTTTCTTTGGGAATTTTTGATACTTGTTCGATAAACATTTATCTGTCAAAAGAGTATCTGATGCAGCATGGGAGAAGGTGAATCAATACGGCTATATTTTCATGCAGTTTCCAACTTTCACATACTTGAGAGTTGGATATTTCAAAGGTGAGCTGTATACCTTACCTAGGTATGCTACAGATCGAATTATTTTGATGGAGCTATCTAGATAGCTTATGGATGTGCAGAGTGATTAGTATGCTATGCATAGTCTTGGCTTCGGCATTACCTCAGCTAAACTTTTGGTGATTGGCAACTATTCGATCATTTCTGTACCTAAAGCAAAGAACATGGAAGCAGAGTTGCAGTTGATCACCTTGAAGAAGTTTAAAGACAGATTTGACTTTGAATACTGAGAGATGAATTCTTGTTAGTGAACAGATTGTCCTTCGAGAAAATGTATGCAATTCTGACCCTAAATGCCCAAGTGAGAGGACAAACTAACACCAACAGTTGGATAGGTTATTATGGATTGATAACCTTCCTCTGAATTTTTATAAGGTACAGCTCCCCGTGTGAAATATTCAATGAATCAAATGTGAATGCTTTTACCAGAAAGCATAAAAGGATAACAAACATCTACCTATAAATATAGTGTAGATGCAGGAAAGACTACACAACTACAAGAAATTAAACGGTAAATGACACAAAGTCCATTCACCTTGACATGCTACAAAAGACGGAGTCAAGAAACACATTATCCATCTTGAGAAAGTGCAGAAATTAAGATATGGAGATATAACAACATATTTCAAAGAAAACTAAAGTGACACAAAGATCACAATTAGTGGAAAGTAGATTGCTCAAACTCAAAGTTTTGACAAACAATTAACTCTCAAGTCTCCCTCCTCTGAAAGCATAAAATGCATCACTATTACAAGCACCATTAATAAAATCATGAGGTTTTCTTTGCATTTTAAACAAAATACAACTCTCTCGACACACAGTTCAGAAAGAAAAGAAAGAAAACCCTAGCTTTGCTTCCCACGACCTGCACAAGAAAATGAGCTAATGCTTGAAAAATCTAGAAAAGTTTTCCCCCTTTGCTGAAGCACCAAGACTACAGTTCCAAAGAGAAAGATCTGTGTCACCCCCTTATCACTGTATTCACAGCCTCTGTTTTGCTGTAGCTCAAAGTCTCCCAGTCAAAATTCAGAAAAATTGGAACCCTGTTTACTTTGCCGCTGGCTTATTTAATCTTTCTTCTTCCCGTGACCTTTCAGTTTCATAACTGATTCTTGGAGGCCTTTTTATCTGCATCCTTTCACCTTCTTCGTAATTTCTCAATTATTAAAACTGACTTATATTCCCCGCATTACTACATACATCCATCTTTGCTCTATTAAAGTACGTTATGATAGTGATGAGTCATCATTAATATGAATTTGATTTGTAAAATTTTAATAATACCTTCGAGAAGAACTTTGTGTCTTTTACCCATGTTTCCACATGCATAGGCTTTAATTCCTCTTCTTCATGTCAAGAAATCAAAACATCACCCATGTTGATAGAGGTGCATTTTACCAATCAATTCGTTCCATTTGCCCGTCGTCACATGATTTTAAAATAAAGCCCTATATCTATTGTCATGAAGAGGAGTTGATCTATCCATGGCATATTTCCTTGTGACCCTTCCTTATAGCTATAATAGCAGACTCATTGATGAGATTTTGAATATTTGCTCCAGAAAAACCTGGTGTATGGAATGTAAGCTTCTGAAAACCTACATCCTTAGTTAAGTGTTTCTTGGAAGTGTGCATAGAAAAGATCTTTACACGCTTTTCCTCCGTAGGCAATCCCATATATATTTTTCGTGCCGTGGACTTCAAGTGTTTGGGCACGATATATCGTCAAGGTGTCAACTTATGGATGACCACAACTCACTCCTTGTATTTCAAGATGTTTTGACATCGAGCATATTCTCTTACCATTCCTTTAATTCACTTTAGCCTCATGATCTCAAACTGAGATCGAGACCTTCATGGAATTGTCCTTGCGAGTTCTAACACTATTTCTCCATAATGTCTTCATTCATAGGCGAGTCCCTATGACTCGATATGTGCTTACTCCAATGTTCTTTGTTGAATACTCCACATACATTCATCCTGAAGCTCAAATGATATGTTGTCCAAGTTCTGTGTAGCTTGCAGCTTTAAGAATCTCCAATAATGGATTGACAATTATCATCAAAATGCTCCAGCTCACGTGTTTTCCCGTAATCTACTGCAACCATGTAAGTCAAGATGTGAGAGGGACACCTGATTTGTGATATTTTAGGGCAACACTTTTAATTGCTCGCACCCACAAAGGTTCACATGCTCGAGCTCTGTCACTACTGCAGTCACCAAGAATACGTATGTATTTGTTCATCTCTCTCTTTGAACAACCTCATTGAATGATGGATTATTGCTGGTTGTGGCTCTCTGTTGTGAGGTTATTTGTAACCAAACTCCCTTTATTCCCTTCACCTCCCTGCCAGATGACAGCGAGGTTGTGAGGAACTGCAGATGACGACCCTATCATTGATACCTGTCACCTCCGAGAGCTATGACTTGTCGTTACATTGGGATTGCATTAGGAATAACTTTCTTCTCTGTCACCTTTTCCCGGTTAGACTGATCATATGCTTTCATTAACATCTGGCTAATCCTTACTCTATTACCAATAAACATTTTGAATGCCGCGGCTCCATCCTTTACATTTACATCTTTGAATCCTTTGATCGACAGATTCTACTAGCAGAAGGTGATGATGTATGGCTGTAGGGTGCTATCATCATCGTGATAAGATACCAGGTTGCAATCATCTCTATAAAGCCCACGATTATTCTGAGATAAACCAGCATGAACAGCAGAATATGCCGCTGATAAAACTGTTGTAAGTATTCCAAGTATGAGAATGCCTGTTGAAACAACTTTACATGACTATGAAGACCGTTGCACTCATAATCCCAATGTTCACTCGAAAGCCCACTGTAGCATCAGTATGAGCAGTTCGGTGAAATTATTGAAGCTGGCAAGAGATTTTCATTCACCTTAGCATGAAGTGCAACTATGACAAACGTAAATGCGAGAGCCAATGTAACAACAATGAAGAATGTATTCGGGCTTCAATCATAGCCTGCAAGGTGGACCATTTGAACTACTTTGAACTACTTCGAACTGAGGTTCAAACTCTGCACTTAAAGTTTTAAAACTGTGACCACCTTGGGTACTAACAATTCTCAAATGAAAAGAGCTTATACTCATGTTCATTGCATCGAGGATATCTCGATTGATATGAGGACAGAGCTTGACATCATGAAGATGGACTATTGCAGATTAACCCTGCAGTAGATAATCGATTTTAGCATGTTTGAGATCCCTTCAGATTTTCAAATTGAAGATGATGGTGACATCCTTGATCCGGAATTTCGTCAAACCAGTTTTGATAAGAAGTACCCTTTTCCTATCCAATGGCAACAAAAGGAAGGTACGTCTATCATGGATAGATTTCAATCCATCTTGGTAAACACCAACAAATGGTTGAAAAGTAAATGCTTTAAAAGAGTAAATCCTAGATTGTGGAAATTTTGGTCCTTTTGGTAGGAAGTCACAACTCGAAATCATAGGGAAAGATGGTGCCTTGTCTTCTGATGCTAAGGGTTCCCTCAAATTCAAATTGAAGGGTGGAAAAGAAGCTAAATCATCTCAAATCTCTGAACCAATTCAAGAATTAGTGGAAGAATCAGAAGATGATTGGAAATAGAATCTGATAAAGAAGATTTGGATGAAGCAGGGGATATCATGAACATATCTCCTCCAAAGCCTGCACAAGCTTGTACATCTTCTATACATGAAAAGCCTTTTCTGCATGAGGTTGATGATGATATGGATTCATTCTCTACTTTTTTCACTCCCATTCCAGTCTCGGAAGTTAATACCATGGCTCTTCCTATTTCCTCTGTTGCCCTTCGCATCCCTGCGAATGAACAATATGAACATTTAGCAAATCTGTTTGAGAATTTTCCAACTCTTACCAGTGGTCTAGTTTCCCAACTTGATACATCTTTGACAGGGTTTGATCTTTTCATGACAGAGTCTTCTCAACATGTTCCTATGCCTTCAACCATGCAGACTGAATCCTGTTCTATTACAATGGAAATACAATTAGGATCAATGCCAATGGTCTCCATTGTATTTGCTTCTATGGATGAAGGTTTTAGCCTATTTGCATGGTTGAGCAAAATAGCAACGAAGAGGAGAAAAGTGGTTTATCCTTCGGACAATCTTTCTGTTAAGAAGACCAAATCCAAATCTTTGAAAGACAAGATTGTTTCAAGGATTTTGGTTGATTTAGATAAAACCAAATTTGTTGAAGTTGCTGAGCCTTTGGTAGACAAACCTGTTGAGGAACTTATTTGTTCTGATTACAAGTTTACTAAGGTTGAAAATCGAAAGGCAATCACGTTTGAGTTGTTTGCAAGATGCTCAAGATGCATTGGCTAATGTATCAAAGAGCAATCATGAGCCATGGGAAAAGAAAAATCAACTGAAACATGAGGTCCCGTCTAAATGAGTTCATTCAAAAACAATCTTCTCAAAGTGTTGTTGTTATGTCTCAAACATCTAAAGAGATAAAGTTGATTGAAGCCGCCAAGTCTTGAATACAAGAAATCATTTCTGAAGGAGCTTGAGCCATCACAGAGACATTTGCAATTCTTAGGTGCGTCAAAGGGATGAATGAAATTGAGCAAAGTTTAATTTCTTCTTTGACTCAAGAAGTGGATAACTTGAAGGAAATCTTCGATGATTGGGATGTAATGGTAAGATTTGATTTGGATGCTTTGTTCTCATGTGATGTTCTTTTGTATTGTGAAATGTTCTTCAGATATCAGGGTCTCATTGGTTACAAAGAGGAAACATTGAGGAAGCTGATCACAAATGTGCAGGTGGCCTTTGGAGATTGTCAAGCAGTTGAAACAAGTGTTACTTGTGATTTAAAATAGATTGGCTGCCATGTAAGTGATGAATCTGGTAATCTCCTTGCAGTAGAAAGAGTAAACTCAGAATATACAATCAGGATCAATGCTGATGTAGATTTCGAAGACTTTGGTTCACACATGATGAACAAGTTTGTCTTGTATAAATCCTCGACAAAACACTTGTTGGATACTATGGCAGCAAATTCCAAAGTTGTACAAATAACATATGCAAATGTAGTGAGAGTAGAAGCCATATCGAAGACCATGGAAATTGTTGATCTTCCCACAGTGCGTGACATCGTTGTCAAATTCAACGCATTGAGAAACAATTTTTAAGATTGTTTGTGTTTTTATTTCATGCTAGTAGTTGTAAAGGATGCATTACACAAAAAAGTGTAATTACATGTAATGCGAGTTACATGTATGTAAAAAGATGTAATGTGAGTTGCATGTAATCCTTTATTTTCTTCTACAGTTAGACTAGGTAAAAGTTGGTTGAGTTGTTTCCTCTTTTTCCTCCACCTTTTTCTCAACTCCTATGCCTATATAAAGGAGTGTCTCCTTATTGTAAAATCATCATTATCTTTATGCAAAAGAGCTCTAAAGAAATTGTGCCAACAGGACTTTGTTTGTGTAAGCACTATTTTGAGAGGAAGTGAATACAAAGAAGCATTTGAGACTTAATTTTGATTAAGTGAGATTGTTATTTGCATGAGTTATAAGTTTTGTCTATAATTCGTTTATCTTTGATTCATGTTATCTTGTGTTATTGCTAATTGTATCTTGTGAATTGAATAGAAAAGAGTTAAGAAGCAATTGGAGCTAGAGCTTTGACCCGGAGCAATTGTGGAAGTGTATAGCTAGAAGCTTTGTCTATCTCTTATATTTTCTTCTTAATTCACAAAATAGTTAAGATTTTCTTGTTGTTAGGAGTCTTTGTGCCCTAATTGTAAAGCTTTCCATATAGAAGTACGATCGGACTTAGAGCCAATCCGGTACATTTTCAGCTAGCCTTTGAGTTAGTGAAGGTTTATCGGTATCACTGTTTCCAGCTCTTGATAGAAGTGTAGTTAGAGATTTACCCTACCCATTACTCGCTCCACGAGTAAGTGGATTCTTTCTTGAAAGTTAGAAGAAAGGATATTGGTAACACATTTTATAAAATCTCTCGACTTCTTGCTTACCTTGAGTTGATCCAAGGAATAGTGAGAAGGGGGAGCCTTCCCTTTAAGGTAGGAGAGACTCTGTCTCACACACTGTGGCTGGTCATCCTATTTTGCGACTGGATCTTTACCCAAAACTGTCAGTTGCAAAATATCCACCCGATAGGATCAACCCTTGAAATTGCCAAGGAAAGCCTTATATTTGGCAATACAATCATGAACCATAGGAAGATCTAAGATCTCCATTGTCTTTGAAATGGTTTCAAGTTTGACTACATTTGCATTTGCTGATTTGAGAACTTTGTAATTCTCTGCAAGAGAATCTCGCAAGTGTTTTTCCACAAACTTGTATGTAGCGAACTTGTTAATTGAATGCAATCCAAAATCTTTAGAATCAAAATCCGCATTGACTTTATTGGTGTACTCCAAAGTCATTTCCTCTGTAGTAAATAGGTTATCATCCTCAGTAAGGACCTTGCATCTGCCTCAAATCACTCATGATCTCAATTTCCACTGCGTGAGAACCTTCTAAGGTTCCCTATAACTTTGACAAAAGCTTTTCCAGTATTTGCTCCTTATGACACATGAGTTCCTGATATCTATAGAACATTTCCAGGGATGGAATGACATCACATGAAATCAAGTCATCCAAATCAACGTTGCCATTTGATCCCAAATACCCAAATGTCTTTCAGGGTATTGGTCTCTTGGTTGAAGGAAGTGACCATGTCGTGGAGTCTTTCTTTAACACCTCTTATACGTTCAAGGACTTTGATCGAATCTTTGGTCGATTAAACTCCTTCCGAGATAACCTTTTCAAAACAAACCTTTGTTGCCTCGGTTCTTTGATTCATTTGGGATGTGTGATATGTGATAACCATGGGCTGCGAGGATTGTTGGCAAATGATCTCGTAAAGATGAGCATTCTCCTGGTTAAGCTGATTTTTCTTTTCTCAGACCATGACTGGTTACCAAGTTCAATTTTGGCAAACTTGTAACCTGAGTAATTAAGCTCCTCAGCTGATTTGTTCACCAAAGGCTTTACAATCTCAGCATATTTGATCCTTTCAGAATCAACAATGATTCTTGAAATGACCTTTTCCTTTGGGAGTTTAGATTTGTACTTCTTGGCAGGGGAATCCTCTGGGGGTAGTACAACCTTCCTTTTCATGGTGATTTTTCCCAACCATGTAGGTAGACTAAAACCTTCATCTGTTGAAATTGGAACAGAGGCTACAACAAACATTGATCCTTATTGTATTTCTATTGTTACAGTGCATGCTTCAGTTTGCATAATCAGAACCATGGGTGTCCTTTGAGACGACTCTGTCATAAATATCTTGAACCCTGCAACCAAGGTATCAAGTTGGAAAACTGACCTTCTGTGAGAGTTGAGAATTCATCAAATACATTTCCCAAGTTCTCACATTGCTCTTCCGTGAGGATAGGAGCTGTAGAAGAGATAGGGAGTGCCGACATGTTCACTTCCAAGATAGAAATGGTAGGTGTGAATGCACTGGAGAACGAATCCACATCATTATCTATGACATCCAAGAAAGGTTCTTTGTGAGTAGATGGGTCTTGGTTGTTTGTTTGCCGTGGGGAAGATATGATCATTATCTCTCCCTCTTCCTCTTCATCCTCTTCATTAGATTCTTGATTTTGCATGGGTGCTTGAGAGGAATCTAAGGGTGGATTTGATCATTTTCCTCCTTTGAGCTTAAACATGAGAGTTTTAACCAATCCGAATGAGGATGAACCATCTTTTTTTTCTTGATCTCCACTTGTCATCTCCTCCCAACCAGCCCAAAGTGATTGCAATCTACCTCGATTTTTGGATGTACTCTCTTGAGGCCTTTTCTTTTCAGCCGCTTTTTAGTATTCAGTAAGATAGAATGGAATTTATCAAAGACAGAAGTTCTTTTGTTTTGTTGCCACTGAATAAGAAAAAAGGCAAGCTTGTCAAACTGAGTATCTTGATATTCTAGATCCAGGATCATGCTATCATCTTCAATCTCAAAGCCTTTTGGAATCTCAACCTTGTTAAGGTCGATGATTTGCTGCAATGTAAGCCTGCAGTAGTCCATCTTCATGATGGCTTTCTCTGTGCGCAAGTCAATACATACATCCTCAATGTGATGAACATGGGTGAATACCCTTTTGACCTTCGAATGCATTCCTCGGTGATCAAAATCGAATCTAGCCTTGAACTTTTTCAGAGTAATGAGCTAAAGTTCTGCTTCCATAGCTTTGGCTTTATACACTAAATTGATCTTATATAGACCAATTTGGAGGGGTTTGGTAGTGGTAATGCCGAATCCTGGCCTATGTTGAATGTGTTGGTGATTGCACCTCCATGAGTTGTTTGGTCAACTCCATCAAAGTGACCCTATCGGTAGGATATCCGGTAAGGTATATGGTTCTCCTTGAAAATAACCAATTCTCAGAGAGATGAAAGTTGGAAATTACAAGAAAATGTGTCCAAACTGATTTACCTTTTGCTAGGCTTCATCTAATACTCTTTTGAGTACTAACTGTATCAAAAGAAAGCCTGAAACGTCCAAAGAATGTATTTTGGACCCTTTTGTAATGATAGTTGCTTTGTGTTAGCATAATCTAATCATAGTAGTTCCAGATGGGAACTAGGGACCGATTTCCTATGGTGAAAAGTCCTGAAAACATTCCCACGGCCACAACAATATAGACTAAGCACGAATTCATGTAGAATGGTACTGATCTTCCCACATGAATTAACTGTTCGCACAGTGCCATGCTTATAAGCTCTCCCCAGTAGATGGGTTCTTTGTTCTCAAAGATCTGGAAGATGAACTTCACATCCATGGTTCTAAGTTACTAGATTCTTTGAGGCCACATATTTTGCTAAGTAGAGTTATCAAATTATTTAACTTCGGGGGAGAAGTCAATTCTGCGTATTGTTTTAGGCCATCTAGAGAATTTGGAACTCTTATTCTCCAACCAATTTTCATTGGTATGCCTCTCATAATCCAATTTGCTATGATTCCACAATTGTAGAGACATCTCTTTGGACAAATCCATGCTTGTGAAGTTTGAGGGACTTTGAAGATCTTCTCAATAGCTTCAGGGTCTAGGCTGATAATGACCTTACCATCCGTATCAATAATTGATTTTCATTTAGGGCTGAAGCGACGAGCACATCCTAAGACAAACTCAGGATCCAGGGCAGCTATAGGAAATGTAGATACTAGATGAATAATACTCCTTTTGATACTCTTCATTTCCTTGTTGGCAGGAGCTTTGATCCTCTACAAGAAATTGGCCATGTCTACATGTCCAATCTTCGTATCTGATTTTTGATCCAGAGTAGATGAAACGAGTGATGCACTTGTGTGACCCAGCTCCTTATCATACTGATATTTCATCTTCCCTTTGGATTTTGATGGTGCGGACATATCATGCATTGGAACATGGAAATTCTAAAGAGTAAATACATTGTCTGAAGGGATTGGATCTGTGAAGACGTTAGACTTTGGTTTGCAATGGTAAATCTATAAAGAAAAAGGTGTTTGAAGTATTGATTAGATATTTATGGAACACATGTGATGGCTGGAAATGAACCAGAAAGCATATGTATTTGGACAAAAGGGCCAAAATTGGACTTGGAAGGTTGGATTGCGTGTGGGAAAAGATGCAGTCAAGAATGCAAGTTGGATGCATATGGATACGTGCAAAATGACAACTTTGGTATTTAAAAGTGTAACCTTTTACCAAAATCAGGTTCTCTAGAGGTAATTTGATGTGGTAAAAATGAATCATCTTACTTGAGATAAACATGTAATCAGGTTTGGAGGATGTAATTGTATGTGTTGGAGAATGGAATTTGGAAAATGGATTAAGTATGGATTGGCATGGAGGATGAAAGCATGTATATGCACTTGCATTCTTGGGTGGGAATCCTCAACTTTCTTCCAAAGAAAAATAAAAATAGGCAACAAACATGCCAGAAAATCTAAGAGCAAAACAAAGATATACCTCTTGTTATCGATTCAAAACCTCTTACTATTGACTCAAACATGACAAACTTCAAGATATCCCTTTGCATGCAATTTTCATTTCTGGAGTTTGGAAGACTTTTTATAGTTGCAAATGAGAGAATTTCAAACTTATTTAAAGACAAAATGCAAAAGACATGGGCTACATTTGAACAAATAGACAAAAATGAGCTAAGGAATGCAATATTGTAGCAAAACAAGTAAGAAAAACAATAAAAACTGATCCTTCTATTTACTTGGAGCTCAATGAGCCAAAAATGGAGGAAAGAGAAGTTTAGACAAATAAGTCTTCTCCAAAATGGGGTTCTCCGAGTGCAAACGCATGCAACAACTAAGAGCCTTTGACTAATTCAAAGTTGCAAATCGTGATCTCTAAGGCCAAATGCATGGACAATTTTTCTTGTAGATGCCAAAATGTGATCTCAAAACTCCTTTACATACAAAACATTTTGGAAAATGCATGTACTTGGGGACATTTTTTGAAAAAAACGGGCCCTAGAAATGCAAATGCACAAGGCATTTTTGCATGAAATAGGAAAAACATTGATCCTAGATGCAAACACATGCATTCAAATGCCAAATTGGGTCCTCAAGGTGCAAGCACATGGGCTGGAAATGACTGTTTTTGGGCGTTCTGATGTGAGACGCACTCCTTGGCTGCCTTTACATGTAACGGTTTTTGGTTTTCTTGCATTCTTTCAGTAAAACGTGCCCTTGGAATGCTTTAGCATGAAACCTTTCTGAGAAAACATATTCTCCTCATGCAAGCACATGTTTTAAATGGGCATGTATTTGTGACTTTTAGTGCAAATGGCACTCTCGATTTGCCATTACATATGATGCTTGGGCTGTATTTGGGAAACATGCCTTAGAAATGCTTTTCAGATGAAAGTAAGATGCAAATTGCACTCTAGGAGCCTCATTGTATATCTAAAATCACTTGGCAATATCATGTTTTTAGTCCTTTAGTGCAAATTGCACTGTTGGAGTGTAAATGCATGTGATGTTTTGCAAGTAAATGGCATTTCTCATGCAAATCAGACTCTTGGAAGCCTTTTGCATGTTTTAAAATTTTCCTTTTTATTTGCCTAAGTCAATCTTTCTCCTTCAAAGGGCAAATTGCACTCTAGGAGTGTAAACACATGTTTTACTTTTGGCCTCAAGTGCAAATTGCACTCTCCAAGAGTATTGGCATGTGCTGAAAATATGCTTTGACTTTACATGCATTTGGGTTTGTAAGACAAAATCGTACTCTAAGGATGCAGTTGCATGAAACATATTTTAAGGACATGTTATTGAGTCGTGCAACTTAAACTTCCTATTTAACATATTTCTAATTGATTATTGTGCAAAAAATCATTTAAAATGGGTCAAATAGAAGATTTACACTATATAGTTTACATATTGTGTAAATATTTATTTAAAAGCAACATTTTACCTAGATGTTTTAAATAAAACATTAAAGTAAATCTCAACATCAAATTAGTCTATATAGTGCACTATGGTCACTTAAGTGAAAAATTAAAAAGCATCTCGACATGAAAATATAACATAAAGTGCACTATAGTTACTTAAATCACTTAAGTGATAAAGTAACTTAAAAACACAACATAAAGTCATTTTAAGTTATATTTTTCAGAAAATGAAACTCAACATTAGAATATAACATCCATATTTTAAATATATAATTGAGCTTGGAGAGTCTACTTTTTGGGCACTTAAATATCCATATCTTTTGACTAATAAGTTCGATTAAGCTCGTAGATATGCCGAATCAAAGGGAAAACCAAAAGCAAGAGAATGAACGAAACAAGAAGCTTAAAGAAAATTAAACAAACACTCGAAAATGCAAATAAGTACTTTGAAGGCTTCAAAAACCGATCATAGGATAATAAAAGGAAAAAAAACGGAAAGGACTTGACGAAAGCCTTCAAAAAAAAGATTCACTATGCGAATTGGGAACGACTGGTTGATCAGTGTTAACCAATTAAACGATGAATTATCTCAGAGATATACAAATCTTAGTTGAAAAGTTTCTTATTATTACCTCCATTTTGTGATGACAAAATGGAGGACAACAAGACACACATGCATTTAAAATAAAAAAATGATATGTATTATAAATAAATAGAAATATATGAAATTATTTCGATTAAAATAGTCAATACCACATTAGAAACATATTCAGAAGGTTCAAAAGACTAGATTTAAAGAGACCAACCAACCCCCATTAGTATTAACAATTACAAAATTGGGGGAGGTGACTTGAATATATGGACTTTCTCCTATCTATTGCCTGCTAATTTTATATATGAGTGTCTTTACAGTATAGCTTGTCAATACAAAAATCGTTTACAACTTTTCATCTAAACTGTTTGAAGCTGAGAGCTTAGTCCCAATCCCCTTGCTGCGGAGTAAGTGCTATGAAACTTGATGCAGTAACATTAGGAGCCGGTTCAACTGCACTATTCCAGTCAATGTTTGCACAGGATCCTCTGTATTAACCACTGTATTCAAATGACAGTCTTCCATTAGCTTGTTAAGATTATCAATTTCATTTTGAGTAAGAAACTTTGGTAGTTATCAATGTAAAGTGCTGCTTTCACTTCATCTTTGTATTTTAGCAATGAGCCTTCTTGAACCAGCTTCATGAACCCGCTTCTTGGGATATCCAAGCATAATGAAACTTGAGGGATTGTAGAAAAGTGTGTGAGTTTAAGATTAAACTCAATAGACCTTCTCCTTTCATTTTGAAAGATCTCTTTATTCCCGTCTTTACAAAGCAGCCATAAGATCTCACCAGTTAGAACAAACTAGAACCTATTTTGCGTAAAATCAAATATCTCAACATAACCAGCCAAGACTTCTCTCTAGGACAGACCAGGCTTTTTATTCCACACAATAGAAAGACCAAAAAATATAGACCAGACTTTTTTGGCATAAATACAATCAAAGAACAAATGTGCAAAACTTTCAACCTTATTAGACAAATCACAAATGTTAGGCTCAATATTGATAAAAGATAAGACATGTCCTACTGCAAGTTTTTAATCAACAATAACCATCTAAAATAGATCTTTTTAGGTTCAGATGGGCCTTTCCAAAGTACTAAATATAGAATTAGCCAATTTGAAAAAGGACAGTCTAACCCCCTCCAACATTGAGACATGCGTGTGACTATAGATTGATCATTATTGAGCAGGCTATATGGTTGTTTCTTGTAGCATGCAGGAGAAGAGTGCCATCAATCCATTTTGAGGATTTACCGTATGTATCACTATCCATAATTATGCCCATCTGTTCACTGTTAATCACTTTAGATAATAGAGTATATGTTTTCTTTTGAGAATTGGGGATACTATATTTATTAGAAATCTCATCCCACAACCCTAGCTTATTATTGACCAGTAGATCACTGATGATAGAAATACCTTTTTGATTCCATTTTGTTGCCAAGCAACTCTGTGTTAAAGCTAGTGACTTGTTATTTAAATATAGTCCCCACTGGATCAATCTGTCAACAACAACATAGACTGGAGTTCCACCAAAAACACCTCTGAAAGTGACAACTCCCTCAATTGAGACCAAGCATTCCAGAAAGAATTGAATACTTTAGACCCAAAAGTCTTCATTTTAAAGTCTCCCATTATGATGTCCCAAATGAGATGTCCTTCCATTGTGTAGCTTTTCTAATCACTGATCTTTCAATATTGTTCCTCACTATGACCTAGTGTTCATCTCCCCAAAAGGCTTTGTATATCCATTTAGAGGCAAGAGCTATCCCATGAGCTTTAAGATCTTTTAAGCCAAGACCCCCCAAGTCTCCTTGGTAAACACACCACTCCCACTTTACATAGTGCCTTCTCTTTGAACCCGTCCCATCTGACCTAAGAAAGTCTTAAGAATCTTTTCAAGCATTTTAGTCTGATATATAGAAAACAGCCAAGAGGAGGCAAAATAAAGATGATGTGAAGAGAGCACTTTCTGTACAACTTGGACTCTCCCAGCAAGAGAAAGGGAGTGAGTTTTCCACTTAATGTGTTTCTTATTTATCTTACTATAAATTTGGAGATTGAAGGCTCTATAGCAAAAGGAATACCAAGATATCTCACGATTTTGCTTTGGCAGCCCAATTCCAACCCATATTGGTTAAGCATATACGAGGCGTATCTGGCCAACCAAGGACTGAAGACACGAGGGGCCACTTTAGCACCAGATGCTAAACAAAAAAACATAATTCTATCAAAGGGCATTTGCAAAGTTGGACTCGGAAAGGTTGAGAAACAGATATGGCCTTCGTTTACTGATAACTTGAAGACTACCATCTCATAAGCTGATTCAGGAAGATTGTGCCTAGTAACTACATTCAGTCATTTTAAGAGTCACAAGAGTGTAGGATTCTTTGCAATAAGCTTAACTCAAATAACCATTTAAAGTGCATTTTATTGTTTCATTCTTATTACATATTCACTTTTTCTATTGTTCCTTATGGTGTTAGCTTGCCTATCTACAATTGGACTATTGGCTAATCCTTTCTACCATGCCTCATGGAAGTTGCTTACATGTCATAAGCATCACTACCTCCATTCACAATAATGTAGGCCTCAACTCATGTCTCCCTTCATGGGCTTCTTGGCTAATTTTTCATTTATTTCTGCTACCATCCCTGTTGGAATGGATTGCAATATTTCATCCATTTGTGTTAAAATCCAGAAGACAGTAGGGTTGTCTCAACTTTAAAGCATGCCCCTATGAATGAGGATGCTAACTCATCAATCACTGCACCACCCATGGGCCTTCAATCTATTCAATCAGGCCATCATCAAGGATTTTCTTAGTATGAATTTACATATTTGTTAAAATTAGTCAACCATGAATTGCACAAATTTCTTTTTTGTAGCTAAATATTTTTGATGTTGAACTTTCACATACTTAATTTGACATATTTTTGTGTAATTTTATTTGATTCAACACAAAATAAAGTTTATCAAATCCTGCAGTAAGTGCATAAGATCATCATGTTTGTGGTCATGCAGGTTCGTTTACCATCAATGAACAATCAAATTGCATTAATTCCATGGGCAGATATGCTTAACCATAGTTCAGAGGTATATTGATCTTGGTTATAATTTGATTTCTTTCAATTAAAAATCAAACCTTATGCCAGGAAGGAGACTAATTCTTTAAGTTTTTTACCTTTTTATTTGCATTAGAAATTTCTTACAAGATCTTAGTGGTTTTGTTCTTCAGGTAGACACATATTTGGACTTTGATCTTTCATCAAAGGGGATTGTTTTTGCTGCTGACAGAGCATATCAACCAAGAGAACAAGTTAGTAAAACAAAAAGTTTTGACTTTGCAACAATAAAATCCTGATTTGTGTACAATTTATGAGGAAAAATAATTTAACATGAATATAAACCCAAACTATTTATGCTATAAGAAACCCTAACTTACAAGTAATATTATTTAAAGTAATTCTAAGCCATAAACTTTTTTCCTGAACACGTGCTTGATTATGTCCTAAGCTACATAAAGAGTATGGTTTGCATGATGAAATGCTATGGTGACTAACCCCAATTTTTCTTGAATTTGTATGCGAAATCTGAAGGTTTTTGCTTGCTGAACTGAATAAGTTTATTGCATGTGTCTACATGGAGGTTTATGCCCACACAATGCCTTTCATAATGTAAGAAAACAAATACTATAAGTCTGAAGATTCAAAACTGAAGAGACTTAAACCTTCAGCCAATTTAAAGGTTCAGATGTACCTTCATTAACACTCCAGATTCAATGACATCTGATTACAGCATCTCAGACTTGTACAAACAGAAACAGAAGTAGATTATCAACAAGGTAAATCCTTCAATCTCCCTTAGATTGGCCTCCCACAAATATTCTCTGAATATACTCTATGTAAAATTAGAGATACAATCCACAATGAAGTCTAGCTGTGATTCTTGAATGAAACCCCGAGTCAATCTTTCAGATTGGGGCTTTCGCCAATGTAGAAGATGTTCCTTGCAAGAGTTTTCGTTCCCACAAAGCCACAAGATGATCAAGTTCAACCGATAAATGCATTCTTCAAATCATAGTTGTAAAATTCTGCGATATATCGTGAGTTGTATTTGAAAATGAATTAAACACCAAATTACTCAGCAACATTATATCCCAAATATCACGGCGGTATTGTGTAGTTTATATCACTCCAAATAGCAAAGTCTGCAAATTAATATCATTGACTGCTTTGTCAACGGGAAAAGAAAAAAAATTTAGGTTGTGCTTCAGTGCTTTATAGTTTTGACTTTTAAGTTTATATTGCATTGTTTTAATGCCACAGGTCCGAGGAAAGTCAGGTTTGAGAAAAGCAGTGACACAGTTTGAGGAAAGTCTGGTTTGAGAAACGAAATGGGGCCATGCCATATACTCAAAAAAACGATGCTGTATGAAAACGACGCCAGACAAGTAAAAATGCCTCAGTCAGACTAGTCACAAAAACACTCCCGGGGAAAAATCCGATGCTAGAGAAAAATATACAGGAACTAGAGAACAAGAGAAACTCCCTTATTTGCTGATACCTAACCTAGCTCTGATACCATGTTAATGTTTTGCCCAAAAATAAAGATAAACAACAATAACCAAAATAAGAACAATAAGACACAAAGCACAACTATTTATCTTGGGAAAACCCTCCAACATGAGGGGAAAAACCCAGCCACACAAAAAAAAACCTGTTTTATTAAATTAAAGAAGTTCGATTAAAATACTTTCAACTGAATACAATACTTATCACATAAAGAAATTATATATAAATTGAATTGAGAGACACATTATATCATAACCAAAAGTCTCTCCATTTTTCCGAATGCAAGTCTCTTCATATTTCTAAATGCATGTCTCTTCATATAATAAAATGTCATATATTTAGGATGAGACACCTAGCACACCTTGAATGTCACATCGTGCTCACTTGGTTATAAGAAAGATGTAAATGAATATGACAGAAATATCATCATAAATCTCTTCTCTAGCAATATCAGAGGTGAAGATCTCTATTGAAGCTATAATTTTCAACAACAACATGGGTTGGGAGAATGACAGCAAGGTATTTGGCTATGTACATGCCAATTGCATTTGCTTCAAAGTTTGTCAAGTAACTCCCTTAATTGTAAAAGAAATTATGTGGGTGCCTATAAATAAGATTCGATCCCTTTGGTAGTCATAATAACTACTTCCTTTGGCTTTTGAGCAGAAATGAGAAACTCCCTTTGTTGGAACGTTTTGCAAATTGGTCAACTTATGATTGTTATTAAATTGCTGATACAATATTATGTTTGTCTTTTCGGTATGTTGTGAGCCTTGCTAAAAATTCCAAAACTCCGATGACTTGAAACTTCCTGCACCATTATTCCTTTTGTCCGCATTCTGAGCAACTTAATAAACTTGGCTAAATGACTTATAGACATCATGGTCACTTGTTGCCTTTATTTGACATGCTTGGCCAACTTTGGGAATATGAAGTCGAGATAATGCACCAATAGAAATAGCTTTCTTATTCATCATCAGACTTTGGATGCACTTTTGTTTTCGAGAGTTTTGCAAGTGGATCTTGTCAGTCACCTTTTCTTTTTCAGCTTTTGGAGATCTTTTATCAACTTTGAATTCCCTACTAATGTTGTATGATGTATTAATAATTATGAAGCTATCTTGTACTACCACCCATCACATGCGATCCCATCAGTGGTTTGGAAATTTGAGTTGGTAACTGGACCAATATAACTATTTCGTACATCCGTTATGTAAAAGAAGAGCTCATATTGTTGATCATTTTAGAAAGTTTATTATTTGACTGATGGCAGGATGACTTTACAATACGCATGCATCCATTTTTGTTCTAGCAAGTTAACATTAACTTATAGATGAGACCTTTTATGGAAGGTTTGAATGATTTTTCACATTATTCTCAAACGGACTTTTAAAGTCATTTTAATAACTGGACTGAATTAGTGATGTTTCTTCTTTTGAATGGCAGAGGATTCAACATGTACTCTTTCAAACTCCAAATGCTTTGGGCAATGATTTTGATGCAAAAATTTCATATTTTGGCTTGTCAAAAAGGGGCTAACACAGATCAATTCTTGAACGTTTGCAACCTCAGCCTATGTTGTTTTTTATTAGTCTTCTATTCATGCAATCCCGGTATAGTCTCTGATCTGATTTTTTTGATTATAATAGCTTTCTGGTTTTTAACATTTATAACTGTACACCCAAACTAAGATAACTGCTGCATTTCCATACTGGATATGAAATTCCTCCCATCTCCATTTAATAAGTCACAAAGGGATCCAATTGTGGGTTGCCAGCCTTATTCACCGCACCATTTGACTGATTGAACAAATAATTCCTGTGACTACTTTAGACTAAACTAATTAATTAACCATTTTTTTCAATTGATATTGGTTTGAAGCCAATGCCCTAGTTTGGCAGATATTAAGCATCATAATTATGTTGGTGTATGTTGTCGTCGATAGAAATTGTGTATCGGCCGACGGGTCTCTTCGGAAAGGAAATTGTGTATCAGCCGACGGGTCCCTTCTAGAAATTGTGTATTAGCCGACGGGTCCCTTCGGAAAGGAAATTGTGTATCAGCCGACGGGTCCCTTCGGAAAGGAAATTGTGTATCAGTCGACGGGTCCCTTCGGAAAGGAAATTGTGTATCAGCTGATGGATCCCTTCGGAAAGGTTTTTATGTAACGACATGTATGTGGCCGACAGACTCCTTCGGGAAAGTTCTTCGAAAAGTATTTATAACCCCTTCCGGAAGCATTGTATTCATCTTATCATGAGATATCATATCATCGAAGCATAATGTAATGTTTTGGCATATGCGAATAATAAGGAGAGTTCTGCTGTTCGTGTTCGTGTTCTTTATCTATGTGCAATTCTTAATTAACCTATGCGGTAAACATTTGGTGCTATTGACCTGGTACGCAGGCAGGTGGATATGAATTAAATGCCGAATCAGTTGAGCAAAGATAAGAATAAGCTGAAAGAAAAAGATGACATATGTGTTGTGCAGGAAAATTTAATTCTGGCTCAGTAGACAGAGCGTCGAAGGAGATTTCAAAAAATTGCCGACGGAAACAAGAGCGCAGAAGGATTGTTGAAGGAGACTTGACAACGGCTTGAGTTGGTGGAAGAAGTGAGGTAGGAGTTTCTAAACCTGCATACGCCATGGGAAGAGAATCCTGACGGAAGGAGATCGACTCGCACGGTTCGGAGTGCCGACGGAGCACGAGCGTGGAGTGACCTCTTCGTCCGAGATATACTTCCGGAACGAACGGCTTCGGTTGACGAACCCTCTTCACCAAACAGCGCAGAAGCAGAAAACAGCGCGGGTATTGAAAACAGTGCGGAAGCAGAAAATAGCGCAGGTGTAGAGAACAGCGTAGGTGTGCAGAACAGCGCAGGTGTCCAGAACAACGCGGCTGTGCAGAACAGCGTGGGTGTTCAAAATAGCGCGGGAGTTCAGAATAGCGCGGGTGCTCCAAATAGCGCGAGAGTGCAAAATAGCATAGGTACACAACAAAACCCTCGACATACAGTGATAATGGCAGGTCCGAAGGAAAAATTGCCTAAATTCGATGGTGATGAAGCAGTTGATCCCATTCGACATTGTAAAACATGTGAAACGATCTGGAGGGCAAACGGCATAACAGATACAAACGAATGGATCCAACAATTTCTTGCTACCCTACGGGGTGTTGCGATTGATTGGTTTACTGATGCTGATCCACAAAAATTAAATAGTTGGGATAACATTAAGGAGTTCATCGCAGAATTTCAACTTTTGCGTGATGATAATGAAATTGTAGCGGAGATATTCAATACCAAGCAAAAGAAGAATGAAACAGTACGGGTCTTCACCAGGAGATTAAAGGACTTAATCAGTAAAATGGAGAATAAGCCGGTAGATGGGCTTCAGAAAAGATGGTTCATTGAAGGCCTTCACCTGAAGCTGCGAAAAAAGATGAAGATCGTGCCACCATCAACATACAATGAAGCGTACAATCGGGCAATGAACCTCGAAAGTGACCAGAAGACTAAGAAGAAAAAGAAGACCATCTCATCGGATTCAGATGACGATGACCCTTTAGGAGAAGATAGCAGTGACGATTACGAGGGAAGCAACAGGAAGGTCCGTGCCCTCCAGAAGGATATGATGTGGATGATGAAGGAATTCAAAAACATGAACAAGGAGACTAAGGGTAATGACCTATGGTGCACGGAGTGTAAGAAAGAAAGCCATACGAAGGGGTCCTGGCTGAAAGATCAATTTTGTGAAATTTGCCAGATCCTGGGACACTCGGTAAAGGAATGCCCTTTCAACTTAAAAACAAGGACACTGCAGCAAGTGTTCCTGTCGCAGGAGGCATCCCTGTCAGGAGGGAACGGGAACACCAGTACGGAAGGTGCCACATTAGGTGGATACAGAAACAACCGGTGCGGTCAAAACAACAACAGCAATAACAACAATGGTGGCAATAACAACAATGGAGGAAGGAGTCGAATTCAGTACGATGCGAATGGTCGGCCAATTGTTCAATGCTGCGCATGCAATCTGTGGGGTCATTTCGCCTGAGATTGCACAACGACGAACAAACCGAAGTTGTTATGCAGATGGTGTGAACCTGGTGATCATGAAGATGCTAGGTGTCCGAAGTCAGGAGTAAACTTGATCACCGTCGGGACGAACGAAGAAGAGGTTTTGGCCATCAATCGGCAGCAAGCGAAAGTGTACCCCGACACGGTGGAAGAAAAGAAAAGACTGGAGGAAGCACGGGTAGAGATCCAGAAAGCAACACAGGTAGAAACGACACACTTGAAGGACACACCGAGTACTTCCGTACGGAATTGCGTAAAACAAAACATTGTACGGAAAATTTTGCAAGCCGAGATACCTGTCAGGATAAGTGATCTGTTGCTCACTATGCCTCAGCTCCAATCGACACTCACAAACATCGTTCCCATTGCCCAACTACCAGGAGAACATGGAAGGAAGCAGGAAAGTGGAGAAAGTGCAGCGGACAAAAAAGATAAGGAAAGTGGCGCAAGTGCAGAAGATCCGATGCTGTTAGCTCTTTCATCCGGACGCTATCCGGCAGTTGTTGAAATGGGCATTCTCGAGACTGTATTGACGGAAACAATTGTGGACGGAGGGTCCGGTGTCAATGTGTTGCCTGAAGACACTTGGAAAAAGTTGGGACGATCGACATTATGGCCACCTACCTTCTAGCTGTTAACTGCCGATCAACACGGAATCAAGCCATTGGGAATACTTACAGCGCAACTAGTGAAAATCGGAACACAACCATTCCTGTTGGACTTCGTTGTGATTCCTCTCAGGCGGAAAGGGTACGATGCCATTTTGGGCTGGGGGTGGTTGATACAAGCGAAGACAAAACACGATTGGAAGAAAAATACTTTATCACTTGAAAGCAAAGGCCGCAAGTATGTCATCGATCTACACACTCAGATGGTTGGAGAAGAAGCTCTATCGTCTGATTCTGAAGGAGAAGACGATGAGAGGAGGCAGAGTATGGAACCTGATCAGGAGGGAGTCCTACGATTGGAAGGAGATGACGATTTGGATTCAGTAAATGGTCTTTACCACTGGCAGATAGAGGATTACGAGCTCTTTCCAAGTTGTAATATGCTAAGGATCGACGAAAGTAAGAAAGAAGGAGGAAATGAATGTCCGAAGGAACACATAGAAGCCGACGGAGGAAATGAATGTCCGAAGGAACATGGAGAAGCCGAAAGAGGAAATGAATGTCCGAAGGAACATGGAGAAGCCGAAGGAGGAAATGAATGTTCGAAGCAACACAGAGAAGCCGAAGAAGGAAACACAGATATGACTGAAGCTGGAGGACAGAACATATAGTACGAACCCAAAAGAAGGAAAGATTCTACTGTACGACTGCGTAGGAAGAAAGTATTATGTCAAACCACAGATATAGCAAAAGGTACCGGCGGCAAGGAAGACACACGATACGGTCTGCACAGGCAACAAAGAGGAAGGGTTCAATAAAAGTTGTAATAGTACAAAGTGAATGTGTTATTGACGGACAGAAGGGGCAACTGACGAAGTCCATGGTAGCGAACTTCGACAAACTGGGCGATATGGAGATGACACAGAACAGGCGTAGCAGGTTTCAGTCCGGACAATGGGTATTGAAGTATGACGGCCGGAATGAGATCAAACCGGGCAAGTTCAAGGTTAAGTGGGTTGGGCCGTATTAGATTCGGTAAGTAGGGGACAATGGAGCAATCAAATTATGGACTTTGGATGGACACAAAGTGCCTCAGGCGGTGAATGGGTCGAAGTTGAAGATATATCACGAGCGGAAGACTTTTGTGTCAGAAAATGGCCTTTCGGAGACCCCTTCATCATTGCAGACCGACGGTGACGATGGTCGAAGGGTACTGACTTAGCTATTCTTTCTTAAAAAAAATTTAAAAAAAAAAAAATTAAAAAAAAAAAAAAAATCGAAAAAAAAAAACCAAAAAAAAAAAGAAAAAAAGAAAAAAAGAAAAAGTACCGTACGGTACCGTATGGTTTCATAATTACAGGGGACAACATCGTACGGGTTTTCATTTGAAGGGAAAAGGAAGTAACGTATGGTTTTTCATATCTAAAGGAGGGTGTACGGTTTTTCAGATAATTTAATAATTGCAGCACGGTTTTTAAAGACAATGTACAGATTTCATGTTTGTAGTACGGTTTTTAAAGACAATGTACAAATTTCATGTTTGTAGTACGGTTTTTAAAGACAATGTACGGATTTCATGTTTGTAGTACGGTTTTTAAAGACGATGTATGGATTTCATATTTGTAGTACGGTTTTTAAAGACAATGTACGGTTTCCATCTTCAAAGTTGGTGTACGGTTTTGCTGTGGTACGGCTTTTTCTTGCACTGTACAGTTTTTAAAAGTTGCATATTGTAACACTGAAACCATCGTACGGATTTTGATAGCTTCAGAAGGTTAACGTACGGAATTTGGAGCCAAAATTTGTTAATTTCCATCATACGGATTTTGAAGACTTGGTGGGATATTGCAGTACGGCTTTTCCAAAAGATTGAAATAGTGAAGACGCCTTCAGAATTGTTTCATCAAAACCCGTGTGCATGGTAGCTCTAGGAAGGAGGCATCCATATGCAATCAGCAGACAGTGTCAAGATTGAAGCCGTACGGATTTCATCACAGAAGGGTGGTAGGAGGTTTTCTAAAGAAAAAAAAGAAAAAAAAAAAAAAACGACGACAGAATCAAGTTGTTCAGAATGAGTGACAGATGATGCCAAAGGGAAGGGGACGCATCCGTGGTTGCCAGAAAGAGTGCAGAATCGGCAGATAATGACAGAAATGGTGTGTTCCGTGCATTTCTGTGTGGGTTGCGAAGTGCTAAAGCGCACCAAGGGCGCTGCCCCAGGACCCCGCGAGGGCGCTTCCCCTTGACCCCGCCGAGGGCGTTGCCTCCTGGATCCCCAGTCGTTGCGGATATCAGTCGTGGGAGTCTGACCAGTTGAGAAGATTTAGAGCTGCTGCAGGCCTGAAGTGTCTATGTACCAGAGGCACTGAGAGTAGGTGTTGGCCGTGAGGCTGTCTTGGTGGATGTGTAGAGAGCTCGGGAGGAGCTGATCATCCAGTTGGAGGCAGTGCAGCGACACAGGTGGCTATCAGGGTCAGATGTCAGATTGGCTAAGGTGACAGTGTTGAAGACCAATTAGTCAGTCAATGTATTTTGATTGTTGATTTGTCTCAGAGATTTTGGAATAGTCGTCAGGAGACGACTTTTCTTTTTTGGGGGGGATGATGTTGTCGGTAGAAATTGTGTATCAGCCGATGGGTCCCTTCGGAAAGGAAATTATGTATTAGCCGACGGGTCCCTTCGGCAGAAATTGTGTATCGGCTGACAGGTCCCTTCGGAAAGGAAATTGTGTATCAGCCGATGGGTCCCTTCGGAAAGGAAATTATGTATCAGCCGACGGGTCCCTTCAGAAAGGAAATTGTGTATCAGCCGACGGGTCCCTTCGAAAAGGAAATTGTGTATCAGCCGATGGATCCCTTCGGAAAGGTTTTTATGTAACGACATGTATGTGGCCAACGGACTCCTTCGGGAAAGTTCTTCGGAAAGTATTTATAACCCCTTGGGAAGCATTGTATTCATCTTATCATGAGATATCATATCATCGAAGCATAATGTAATGTTCTGGCATATGCGAATAATAAGGAGAGTTCTGCTGTTCGTGTTCGTGTTCTTTATCTGTGTGCAATTCTTAATTAACCTATGCGGTAAACATATGTAATGACTATCTCACAACTCTTACCACTCAATCGTTGGTGTCTTGATAGGCATCATGACTGATAAACATTGGTTAACTATTACTGTCGACTCTTCTTGATTAGTCGACTCCATTAGTAGATGAATCTCATAATCCTTACCTCTGAATTGGATGGGCAATCACAATATGCTTTTACTACCAGCATTAGTCTATATTTGCCCACTTTGTTGTAATTTTTGCCTCGCAAAGGATCATATTTGATGGGTGCCTGACATTGCTGTCCTTGTTTAATTTTAATTTTATTATATTCCATTAATGCTATTACATTTGTTTATTATTTAATTTATATTATATTCATATTTCCATTATTGTATTTTATATATTTTTATTATTTGTCTTTATTGTTCATATTTATAGTATTTTATTAAGATTATATTCATATCTTAATATACTGAAATATTAATATACTGAACCATACATCTAATGAATGGTTCATAAGGCACAACACTTGGTGAAGGTTTTGCAAATGGGGTTGCAAGCTTTGGGTTTAACCATGGAGGAAACTCCGTAGTTAAGCGCGCTCAAGCTGGAGTAGTATTGGGATGGGTGACCTCCTGGGAAGTCCCGGTGCTTCACCCTTGTGAGCATCACCTAGATCCAATGAGTGCTAAGTGTTCCATTTATTCTCATGAGAGATGGATTCATGTTGAATCACTACTCATGAAACATGGGTCAATGAGTTTGACTCAAAATCACAGTTTAATCTTGATAGCAATATCACAATTTGACTTGCTGTGGAAATTATCTCCGACTTATCAATTCTTATTATAGTTATAATATACTATTACTTTATTATATATATATTTTTTAATGTTTTAATAAATTATTATATTAATATTTTAATATAATATTAAGGATTATATTGTATTTTTTAATTAATTGTTAGTGTTTAATTATGATTTACTACTCCAAAACGGGGACATCACATCATATTTGATGATAACCTAATTTCTTGTGTTGCAAACTAGGGGTTGGACGTTCCCACTTGGCATTCTTGTGTCTATTTTGATTATCTCTTACCTTGTTAATGCGCCATTCCTAAACTTTAATATTATGTTGGATGTCAAATATAAAGCAATAAAGGCCAAGCCATTCCATCAACTATATAGATCATCCTATGATCATGGGTAGATAGTTTCTTCTATCTATCCAATTCTCGGAGACAAGCTTAATTCACCAAAGATTATGAAATACTTAACTAGAATCCTTACAGTTGTAGCCACTGATATGTATGCCAATAGAAGGTTTGATGCCCCAATATAGATACTTTAATGATTGATTTGTACGATGACATACACAAGAATGATTTGACTATAATGCAGTTGTGGTGATATCTGATATAGTTGTTTGATTATGCAAATTATTTTGAAGTATTTACAGAATTATCTTGCTGTTTCAGATATGACAAATAAAGTATGAAATAAAGATTAACACAGCTAAAAGAATATATTATGAAATTAAGATGGCTGTGCTTACAGGGCAATCCCTGCAATCTTTCAGATTACTGATAATGTATGAAGGCAATCCTTGTGATCTCTTAGTTTGGACAAACGAGAGACTCAATTAATTACAATGCTGAAGATGCTCTATATGATGTATCTTTTAACAATATGCAGTGACCAATAAGGTTATTGTTTCAGCCATATAATTGTTGGTTCTGAATATTGAACCTTTCACCTGTGCAATATAAATATGTAATGCTGATCTGATAGTACAATATAAGTCTGCAAATGGGGCTGTCTCTGATATAGAGTTATGAACTCACAACCGGTTAGCCAAAGTGGCAAATGCTTATAGAGGCAATCCAGTCTGGATTAAAGAAACAAGCAAATTATTCGATGATGATTGAAAGGATAGATCGAGTTTCTTCTTATATTCATGTTATGGAATGAAGAGTCATGTGGTTTGGATGCATCTCATCCCTTCATCTATAACAACACCTTTATTACACCCTTTCAGTTAATGACAATTTTGTAATGATTCCATCAGATAACATCTAAAGTTTGTTATTATTAATCATACCCTTATGTGAATGATAATCACTGCTCATTTAATTGTTTTTATGTCTTAATTGACATAGTTTTCATTAGTGATATCTTCTTTAGCCGATTACTTGGTAATCTGGTTTGATTTTTAACTGTGGGTCTTTATGCTCTTATGATAGAATTGATACGCCACATGTCTTCTTTGCAAGTTGACATATCTGTGCATGAAGTGTGGTATGTATAGGAGACATTACTTTCTCTTTTTCTTGGAAAATGCTTGCCCACAGGCATTCTTATATTGTCATAAAGATTACTGGATCCCAAATAAGTCTCTAGAATGATTTAACATACATCCATTGCTTTAGGTTGATATCATCTGACTCATCATGCAATTCACTCGTCACGTAGATTTCCAGATACCAAAGACTAAAGCTGCAACTGAAAATTGAACTAAATTGTCCTTGTGTATCATCATATAGATGCTTCGTTTTTTTTTATTTCAACAATTTGACTTTCATGTCCAAGCTGTAAATGCCTCTTTGGAGGTCTTGGGAAGTGTTTAATGGACTCAACCTTCATTGATGATTAAAGAACATTGTTCAACCATTGAATCAAAAGCCTTGTATCTTTTTTGAAGATGCCAAAAGAATAATTTCTTAATCTTCTGTTATGTCACCTTCTTCGTCATGGGGTAGGTGGTAGTGTATACTTATAGCATCCTCTTAGAATGTTGATATGGGTGGATATTGGAATGATACTTGCAGACTTAATTAGCTTCTCTAAAGTTTGCCATGATCTAGCCATTTGCTCATCAACTAATGTCATCTTGAGCAATGACTACTTTTGGGTAGAATGCACTAAGGGTTACCCCTTCTCATTACTAAACTCAAACATTCAACATCTGATTGTCTAAACAAAGGAATCCAAATTTGAATTACAACCTTATGTAGATCACTTAAATAATGTTTACTACCACCTTTGTTAGGGTTTGATATACAAATCCAAATTGGTCTGATTTGCTCCTTGATTAAATATGCACTGGGATCACAATTTTTTTTCATCTTTGCCTTTGTGTGATTTTAAAATAGCCTCTTCCTTCACTTGAAGGAGTGGGCTATCGTAGGTTTTGTCTACTTCTGTTTCAAACAAGGGATTACAATGTAATGTCCCCGTTTTTGGCTAGTCTATGCAGTTGGTAGAGTTAGCTCATCATAGCGACCCTTGTGAGCTGACAATGCATTTTGGGGGTCTCAATTATGGATTTACTATTTTTAGTAAGTCTATTTTGAGTAGTTGCTATTTTGGCAGTGCAGTGGGTGGCTTGGCAGTTGGTTGTCACCTATGGTTGATCAGGCTAATAATTGCATGAGCTCTTATTTATTTATTATTTATTGAATTGCATTATTATAATAATGTTTATATTATTATAATAATGACTTATAGAGATATTTCTAAAAAGCAAGTTGAAAAGTTTTTAGTGTTGAGTTCTTTTGAGAAACTTCCATGTTTTCTAAAGGGGGGTTTTATGGAAACTTTTGCCAACAAAAGCTTATAAACGAGAGCTCATTTCATTGGGAAAAGGATGCTCGATTATAGATTTAATTTTGTGCCTTTGTGGCTTTTTCCTGGGTTCTTAACTGTATGCCCTTGCTGATGTATAAGGGTCTCTGAGTTTCTGAAGTTTGTTTGGAGTTACTGCTGATGTATAGTGGCTTCATTGGATAGATCTCTTTACTGTGTTTTTCTGTGATGGGGGATTGGTTTCTTAATTCTGAGAATTCTGAGTGTTGTGCAAATTATTGCTGATTTATAATAATTTGCTACTTTACTCCTACTGTTTTGCCTGTGTCTACGGAGAAGCTGATATTGGAGTTTGGAATTTGAGACATTGGCTGAATTGTGGAGATTCCTGTTAGTATTCAAATACTGAATTGAGGAGATTGTGTGTCTTTGCTGGGAGATATTATAATTTTCATTACTTGTGATTTGTCTAAATTGTTAGCTTTGCCTGCGATTTGTAATGGGGAAGGAATGGTGATATTACAAGTTGGTGTTACTGTTTGAAAGGAGCCATGCACAAATCTCAAACACAAACCTGCAAATTGAGTGGTTATGATTTAGTTAGGAGACCACACGGATTTTGTGTAAGCTGTGATCCTTCTTCATAGCCGGCGGCCATTGTTTGTGACCTGTGATTCACCATTGAGAGTCGTGATTATAGCTGAGGAGGTTGTAGCATTAGTATGGGCCAGTGTCTCCAGTTTGCATGGTAAAATCAGAGCTACAAGTCAGCATAAGCTTACACTTCAAAGAAGCAGCCATACCAAGACAGGAAAGGTGACACGTCACAGCAGCTAGTTCCTTGCATGTGACTAGTAACCTGCACATTAGTTGATGACAAGGGCATTCTTCATTACAGCTGGAATTGGTAGTTAAGGACGGATAATTGGCAGCACAGCTAGGCATATTTGACTACAGTGCAGGTGCCCATAGTTATATATGCAATTCTGGTTTGAGATTCTCAATAAGAAATGAAAGAATTTTCCTTGCAATTATAATCTGATTCTACATCTTCTTTTCAAAATTCTTGCAATTATTATTGTGTAGTGGACTTGGGAAAGAATTAAATAAGTTAGAAGCATATAAACGTTGCTAACAATAAATTGTGCACGATATTCAAATTGGGAGCCGGCAACGGTTTTTTACATACAAATAAGTTGAAGTTTATCCTTGTTCTTATGATCAAGCTTTACTTCTTCAACTCTCCTCTATCTGATCTCTTTGGATGGCTTTTCAAGTTATCTTCATCTCTCTTGTTATGATTTTGGGTTCCATGACATGTAGATGCTCTTCTATTTATATTTACTATTTCTTGTAATTCATCTCTCCTTACCTTTAAAGTCAATTTCCCTTGTTTAACAACTTCAAGATGATGAAGCGGAATACACAAAGTGACTTATGATGGACTAGAAGCACTACTCATAGTTTTTCACAATCATGGTTGATAATCGCTGGCCATTTAATCATCTTTATGTCTTAACTGACATTGTCTTCATTAGCGATCTCTTACTTAGCTGATTACGTGGTAATCAGGTTTGATTTTAATTATGGGTCTTTATTCATTTATAATGGAATCAGTATGCAACATGTCTTCTTTGAAAGTTTATATATCTACACATGGAGTGTGGTATGTAGGGGACATTACTCTGCTTCTTTGTAGAGTGGAAATATCACTCAAGTTCACAGAGATATACATATGCTAACCATACAAAATAGCCCAATTGAAATACATATGATGTAAAATGTAGAGCATACCATTCATACCACAATACCATCAGGCGAGGAAATGATTTCTTTATTAATACCAAAAATCAACATGAGTACATTGACAATATTCCAAATATTTATAAAAGGGTCGGTTGGTTGGAAACCAACGGATGCATTCCCTCACCTCCTAACTACGTACCCTGACTAGTTTTAACAAGTACTAAACATAATAGTTACTTTATTCCGACTACATCTATTCCGCCCCCCCACCCCCACCAAAAAAAAGAAAAGTCGTCTTCCAAACAACTGCGGAACATGAAAACAACAAAAACAAACTTTGACTCAAGAAGAAGGATGGGAGAACATCCCTGTGCTCGGAGCTCCCCTTAGCCGTTGCAGGTCTCGTTCAGCTGTTTTCTGCTTTGTCCAAACGCCTTGCAATACCTGTAAAGCATCCATCTTCTTGGCTTTTGTGGTGGTGGCCTTGCTCTCCAATTCAACTTTTTCTATGTTCCAAGCTTCCTGCATGGCAACTTTCTCAGCTGCCCACTGATGTTGAAGATTCTTCCTTTCCATCCCTCGAAAGGCAACCTCCATAGCTATAAGTGCCTCTATGAGAGGCGATTGTTCCTGTTCAATGGAAATGATAGAACTTCCCCTCCACGTAGCAGCCATGCCCTCTGAATATCCACCCTGTTCTAGAAGTCCCCAATTTGTATGGTAGTCAGTCTGCATAAAGGGGGCCAATGCCTCTGCTGCTGTTATGATAGTTTACAAATTCTGAGCCCTAGGTTGTTGCATGAGCTTCCTAGTAGAATGCTCCATGGCATGAAGCTTAGTGAGGAACAGTTTGGCCTTGGCTGCAAAAGAGGCTTTGTCCGGTAGTTCCCTACGCTCGCTTTGTATCTCTACCTGTTCCTCAGCAGTTGCCTCTAAGGGTGAAGACACTATGCCTTCTTCCTCGAGTAACCTGTCAGCCTCCTCCAGGATTGTATCTGCTTTGGCAACATTCGTACTAGCTACTATCGTCATGCTTTCCTAAGTGTGAATTTCCTTGGTTTGTTTATCCTCTCCTCCTATTGGCTGTACCACAAGAGCAACTGGATGGACTATTTCTGGGCCAAGAGGTATTTGTAACCTCAATTTATGGACACACTTTGGCTGGCATCTTAAGTCGATTACCTTTGTACAGGAGTTGTTATGGGTAAATAAGTGGTGCCAACCTCGGAAGTGATATTCTCGATGCCCCCCATGTCAAAAGTTGTTGCTGGCCGCTTGCTCCTTGATTTAGTTCAGAAGTATCAGTTGTAATAATTCCTTTTGAATCACCAGTCATGTTAGGGTAAATCTCTGGGGATTCTGATATTCTCGTTGGCAGTGGCCCCTATGCAAGTGGTAAAAAAGTAACATCCCCTGGAGTCCCCTGTAGGTGACTTAGGTGGATTTTTGCTTCTTGTGAGTCTAAGGAAGATAAATCCATATTGTTGCCTTCCTATTCTAAACTCCATCCTCTTCATCCTCCGCTTCTTTGATCACCATTGCTTGTTTTAGTTTCTTTTTCTTGGGTTCACCTCCATTGTGAGATCCTACACCCATGGTATCTAGATGGAGCCCATATGTTATAGCCAGTTTGTAGGGTTCTACTCTATTAGCCGGTATCAGTGTCCCTCGGTACTCACTGCTCACCTGAGTGCGTACTGCTTCTAAGAACAAGGCCACCGTATGATGAGGCATATAAAAGGCTTTGTGTTTCAACTCCATGAATTCTTGAGGTCTATCAGAAACAAATTTAGCCTAGTTATATGCCTGTCCTTTATAGACTTCATTAAGGAGGCAATATTGTGTTAGCAGAGGCTACAGGCATGAGACGAAGGTGAAAGTGATGTGTCAGAAGTAGATTTATCTTGTTGTAATCAGTTCGTTAATATATTGTCTCAGATATTTTGTAATTGTTGTCCGGAGAGACTTTTTCTTTTGGGGGGGATGATGTCGTCGGTAAATATTGTGTAGCCAACGGGTTGATGTCGTTAGTAGAAACTGTCAATTGACTTGATTGTCATTGGTGTTTTTGTATTTTGTAGCCGACGTCGTCGGTAAATATTTTGTAGCCAACGGGTAAATAGTTTGTAGTAGGCATAATGTTTGTGGCTGACGGACTCCTTCGGGAAGGTTCGACGGATAGTATTTATACCCCATCTGATATCATTGTAAAGGATGGATCTTATGAAGCATAATATAATGTTCTGGCATATGCGAATAATACAAGGAGTTTTGCTGTTTGTGTTCATTATCTGTGTGCATTCCTTAACTTAGCTATGCGGTAAACAATTTGTTCTTGGATAATAAGGACTTGAGAATGAATGAAATTTTTTATATTGGTAAGATTCACAAAATGTACTCCTCGGTCACTTGTTAGATGGAGTGGAATCCCGAATCTTGTGACCATTTGTTCATAAAGAAATTTCGCTGTGCTCAGAGCTGTGTTGTCTGGGAGAGCCTGTACTTCAGCCCATTTCGTTAAGTACTCTGTTGCCACCACTATGTACTTACATCGATGAATTTTTTCTTACCGTTAATGGTCATACAAAATCTAGTCCCCATAGCTCAAATAATTCTTGTGGTTTGGACAGAAATAGTGGCATGAAGTCTCTTTTGAGTGGTCTTACTACTCTTTGACAAGTGTCACAACTCAATACCCATTCCCTCGCATCTACGAACAATGTCGGCCACCATAGTCCTCTCAAAAGTACCTTCCTCGCTGTAGTATCTGGTCCTAGGTGACCTCCTGCCAGTTCTTCATGGGCTTCGCTTAAAACCCCTAGAATTTCTTCCTCCATTATAGATCTCCTCAGTATTCTGTCCAGTCCCATTTTGTACAATAACCCTTCAATTAGCTAGAATGTGCACTTTTTAAGGCAATTTTTCTCCTTTCCACTGTAGGCATTTCCTTTTGAAAGGTTGTTGATAAGTAGTGTCCAATTTTTTCGTACCATTGAGGTAACATTGCAATTTGAAATATGGGTGCATCTGGAAAATCCTCACACACCCCACTACTTGAAGCTTCTCCTGACTTGATCCTTGACAATTGATTAGTAATCACATGAGATTTTCTTGGCCGCACTATAATTTTAAATGTAAATTCTTGTAGTAAAATTAGCCATCTACTTACTCTCCCTTGAATCATCGGTTTGTTTACTAAGTACATTAGTGCTTGGTGATCAACAAAAAATGTAAAGGGTGTAGCTAGTAAGTAATGTTTGAATTTTTGTATTGCATACACCATACCTAATGCTTTTCGCTCCGTGGTACTTTAGTTACGCTCTGCTTTAGATAGAAGCTTGCTTGCAAAATATACAGGATGATCCGGCCCTTCCTTCCCTGTTTGTGCCAAGGTGGCACCTATTGCATAATTGGAGGTATCCACATGGAGACGAAATTCAGTCGGGATATATGAGGATAGGGGCCCTAACTAATCTTTTCTTTAGTTCTTGGAAGGCGTCTTCCTGCTCTTCCTTCCACCCAAACCGCTCACCTTTCTTGGTTAATCTCTCCAGTGGCATTGATACTTCGACAAATCCTTTTATAAATCTTCTATAGTATCCTACATGACCCAGAGATGATTTGATACCTGTTACATTGGACGATGCTTCCATTTCCAAAGTCACCTTGATCTTATTAGGATCTTCCTTCAATCCTTCTTTGCACACAATATGCCCAAGAAGTCTCCCATGTGAAACCATGAACCTGCATTTTTTTGGATTGAAGGCTAATCTTGCTCTTCGACATTTCTCCATGCATTCTCCAAGAATTTTGAGGTATTGCTCTTGCTCACTGTACATCAACCAGTCATCTAAGAATGCTTTAAAATTCCTTACAGAGATTCCAACGAAGATATGTAGTATGATCCTCTCGAATGTGGTTGGTGCATTGCATAGTCCGAAGGGCATCCTATTATAGGCACATACCCCGTCTTCAACCACAAATATAGTTTTTAGCTTATCCTCTTCCGCAATGCTAATCTGATTGTATCCTAAAAATCCGTCGATGAAGGAATACATCTCATGGCCGACTACCTCCTCGAAAATGCTATTAGTAAATGGAATGGGGAATGGGTCTTTTATTTTCATTGCATTCAAACATTTGAAATCTACACATCTGAATTTGAGCGCCATCCTTCTTGATTGATATGACTAGGGGAGAGGACCCAGTACTTGAATGCATTTCGATAGTTGTGATAGGAGTTGTTCACTTGATACCTACACTTATTGACTTAATCTCCAATTTTTTTGACAACATTGTACCAATACTTGTGACTTTAAAGTTCTTAGTACAATGCTAACTACTCAAAATTGAATAAAATGCACCCTTAGTTATAAAAGTTAACCAATGATGTGATGAAACATCAGCTGTTCAACTATGGGTACCCTTTATGCATGACCATTGGTCTCACTTTTTTTTTGGGCTGTTGTGGACAACTTGGCAAAAAGCATGCTGATGTGGCATCATAACGGGTGACATGGACTTGAAACCTTAGTTATCAGTAGGCGACTCGCCAAGTAAGCTGCTGTAAAAAATTGGGAGCTATTTGAAATTTTTATGTAGGGTTTTGATAAGCACGAAGTTAGGGTGTTCAAGTACTGGGTCCTCTCCCCTATAGGAGATACCCATTCACTTGTTTGTACTTAAAATATTATCCCTGCTTCCAACATCTTTGTGATTTCTTTCTTGACCCTCTCTGCATAGTTTCTATTCATTTTATAAGGCCTTTTCCGCACTGGTCTTTCTCTGGGTATCAATGGAATCCGATGGACACACAATTACGGGGGTACTCCCTTCAAATCTTTGTACGTCCAAGCAAAGACATCCTTATATTCCAAAAAGATTCTAAAGGCTACCGCTTTTAATACTGGGTCCCAATCATCTCCTATCCATATTTCCTTAGGTTGGTCCCCTTCTCCAAGGTTTAACGCCTCGAGCTTGGCCTCTTCATAGTCCACTTTTTTTTTTCAAAAATGTGTGTAGGTGTCTTGTTGAGAGTTGCCATCCCTTCCTTAATACTTTGTGTAGCCTTCCAGGTATTGTTCCTCTGACTCCAATTCTTGTACTTCCAGCATATTACATTCCACATGGAAAACTTCATAGTCTCCCATCTACTAGTGAAATAATCCATTAAGGGAACTTGTGTCGTCTTCTGAGCATTCCCCTAATCTAAGTACTCCTTCCTCATCAGGTTCCATCCCTCCACAGTCTTCTCCTTTGGAGTTTGATGCCAAGTCTTGATTTACTGACTGGTTCTTGAGATCTATGATGTATTTTCTTCCCTCGGACTCAATAGATAGAGTGTTCCGTTTCCAGTTATGGGTAGCTTTTGCTGCAACCAACCATCCTCTTCCTAATAGAGCATCGTATCCTTTCTTCTCTAAGGCGATGACCACAAAATCGAGAAAAAATTGTTGCGTACCAACTATGACTTTTTGTCCCATCAGCATTCCTATACTCTTGATTCCATGTTGGTCCGCCCCTACTAGTTGAAATGTTGGTGGCTAGAGTGTAGGTTTCCCTATTTCCTTCCACATTTCTTCTTATAAGACATTTATGTTGGAACCTCCATCCACAATAGTATTTGAGAATTTGCACTCGAGTATCTCCATCTCTACTAGTGCTAGTGTTCTCCCCATTCCTATGGTGAACAGGGTATTGTCTTTTACCCATACTTCTCCCTCCTCTTTCTTTGAGGTTATCCTTTTTGAGTTTGCCCCCTATGTTAGTGCTACCTGTAGTTGGGGTAATGTTTCTAATAAATCACCTATTTTCATGGAAATAGTAGTTTCAAGAACTTGCCGCACAATATTCATTACACCCTTACTTGAAGTAGGCTTTTCTAGCTTTGTCTTTCCTTCCTCTCTCATGCTATCTTGAATGTCGTTCTTTATTTCCTAGAATCTTTCGGTCTCCGTAGTAGCATCTGGATAGGTTAATTTTTTGGCTTGCATCCTGGTGACTGCAAGAATCTCGCCCTCTGGATCTTCAATGTCTAGCATATTTACCCCCTTTTGTCTTGGGTAATTTGCATCCTCATGATTGCTTGGCTCATAGCATTTGCAAAGCATCCCTCCATTTTGTCCTCCTTCACTTTGACAATCTCATGCAAAATGTCCCCATTCATTACATCTTCTACATTGAATCATTGGTATCCCCTTGGAATCATACTGAAGTGGTCGCCGCGGTGTGTTGTTATTGCTATTGTTGCTATTATTATTACTCCTCTCCTGTTATTTCTGTATCCTCCTGGTGAGGCTTCTGTATTTGTGTTCTTCGATGGAGTGGAAGGAGGTGTAGATTCCCCCTTTGGGTTAGGAATACTTGAGCTCTCCTTGTTTTTAAATTATAGGGGCAATTTTTAATTGCGTGTTCCAGTACTTGACAAATCTAACAAAATGCTTTCTTGGGGCATGCTCCTTTTGTATGGCCTTCTTTTTCACACTCAGTACACCAAAGTTCTCTCCCTTCTTTCTTTTCTTCTTTACTCCCTGTCACTTCCTTCATCAACCGCCTTAGGTCTTTTCTCAAGGCTTGAATGGTTTTGGATTCTTCTTCGCTTTCCTCCGAGCTTTCACTTGCACTTCCATGCCTTCTTGCCTTGGAAGTTTTACTCTTGCTTTCTATGTCCATGACATGGGTACACGCATCTCCAAAGGTCGATGGTGGGACTATCTTCATCTTTTTCCTAAGAGATGGTGTTAATCCTTCAATGAACCATTGTTTCTTTAGTCCATCTGCTGGCTTGTTGTCTAGTTTCCCTATCAGCTCTTTCATTCTTCTGTTGTAGGCTTTGATAGATTCACTCTTCCCTTGTCTTGTGTTATAGATCTCCGTTACAATTTCATCATTATCTCTCAAGAGTCTAAGTTCTTCCTCAAAGGCTTTGTAGATATCATTCCATGTGTTTTTCTTTGCTGCTGCCAAATCTGTAAACCAATCAATGGCAATACCCCTTAATGTGGCCGGAAAGGCTTTTAACCATTTTGTTGCGTCATTTTGCCCATTCGCTTGCCATATGGTTATACATGTTTTACAGTGACGAGTGGGGTCCTCCGAGCTGTCCACTGTGAACCTTGGTAATTTTTGGTTGTCTATTGCCATAATGTGAACACCTCCCGATGGAACACCTCCACTCGGTGGAACACTCCCTCCCGACTGGAAGTTCATTCTTGAGGAGGAACCACTGAAAGTATCCCCTTCTTGACTTTGCTCCTATCGGAGGTTTGTCCTATCCGGTGTCCCTAGATTTTTGTATCCCAACTTCCTTGCTAGTGTCTTTGAGATGATCAAATTTGCTATACCTTCGATTGTATGCTCGATCAACCCTTCTTGGATTCTCGTGGAATCCTCTTGTCCTCCATTCCAGCTATGACGTCTCTCCTCCTGTTGCTCGAGACGTAGTATCCTCAAAGCAACTTCTTCCTCAGTTTCTTCTCCTTGTACTCGCCTGGGATATATGTTTGGAATCAGGGGCATGGATCATTTTATTGTTTGTTTCCCTTTGGAATCTTCATGTTCTTCGTGCTCCGTGGTCCTTCTTTTCGCAAATTGTTGTAGTACTTGTCTCCTTCGTTCCCTTTGTGTCTCAACTCTTTCCTCTTCCACTCTTGACAAATTTTGTGCTAACAGTCAAGGGATCTCTCCCAAGAGACTGTACACTGTTGGTGGCATTGAAAGTTCGTTCATACCGCACCTTCAGGGACCATTCTCTCACGGACTTCCCTTTGTACGTACTGATCGACCGCAACTTCCCAGGCCGTTACCAGATCACGTGTCAACTAATCTTCCTTGGTTGTTTCCTCCTCTTCCCCATCACTATTTGTTACTTGGATGAGTGGTACATATGGCCTTCCCATTATTCCATCCTGCCAACCTCCAAGTTTGGACTTAGGCAACGACGCCAAAAATATAGAGTGGAAATATCACTCAAGTTCACAAAGATGTAATATGCTAACCATACAAAATAAGCCCAATTGAAATACATATGATGTAAAACGCAAAACATACCATTCATACCACAATACCAGTAGACAAGGAAATGATTTTTTTTTTAATACCAAAAATTAACATGAGTACATTGACAATATTCCAAATATTTATAGAAGGGTCGGTTGTTGGAAACCAACCGACGCATTCCCTCACCTCCTAACTACCCAACCCGACTAGCTTTAACAAGTACTAAACATAATAGCTACTTTATTCTGACTACATTCTTTCCTTATCTTTAGAGTTTTACCTCCCTATGTGCAATCATCTTAATTTTATATAAATAGATCTCTCCCATTTCTCTTTCTTTATGTGTCTAGGATTCACCCACTTTAACATCTCCCTAGTTAGAATTTCGTACTATTTCAGCCTTTTATCATTAATTATTTTTTGGTTGTTGAAGTTTCTTTTCATAGTCCTTGAAAATGGTATTTTTGTTTCTCATCAATCTACTTTGGTCATTGAGGATCATTAATATGATGTCTTTTATCCGATTTTCCTTGCAACTTCTTCGTACTCCTCTTTTATTGAATTACTGTACAAAGTTGTTGTTCGCAAGAATTATAAAAGAAATATCATAATATTTAGTATAATGGTCATGTAAGTAACTTTCTTTTAAGTCAGTTTTTAGTAACTTTCTGTTCTTTAAGTTGTTTAGTTCGATAACTTTCTATTTTGTCTTTAATTCTCGATCGTTTCTCTTACGGAAATATCTTGTAATTGCTTATTCAAGGAGTATTCCTTTCCTTTGTTTAACATTGAATATCTCATTCAATTATCATTTCAATAATATCACTTTTAAGCTACCTAAGAGTGCTCTTTGATGAAAATTATCTACAATTTGCAATAAAGCTTGAACTGATTTCCACGTTCCTATTGAACATGCCACACACTTTCTTTTGTTAAGTTGCAAACTTCTCTATACATTTTAACTCAAGTTAATTTCGTTAGTTATTTGTATGATTCCTTCAGGTGTTTATATCCTATGGAAAGAAGTCAAATGGTGAGCTTCTACTTGCATGTGGATTTGTTCCAGAGGAGGGCACTAATGCAGATGATTCAGTGGCAATATCGTTAGCAATTGATGAAAGTGACCGTTGCTATGATCAGAAAGTGGAAGTTCTGCAGAAGCATGGTTTGTCAATGTAAGGATTGAAGTTATCAACATTGGTTCTTTATGTGCAAAGACTAAATAGAAAGTATCTAATCTTCATCACCCATTACTTCTATGTTATTCTTTCAAACTTTCAGAAGCAATTGTAAATGGTTGCATTGCTTTAATATCAGTATATCAGGCCTGGATTAGAGCACACACTTCTTGCTTAAAATTTTGTAGGATATCTGCTTGAACCCATTGCACCATGTCATTCATATCCCCTCTGTAAATGATGTTGGCATATAGTGTCATACCCATAAATATTGCAGTCTACCAGTCTGACTCTGAACCTTTATTCACACAATGTCATATGTCAGTTCAAAGTATATGATGATGAAACATACTGTGATTACGATGACTTCTCAGCAGCACCATTCCATGCTTGGAAACTATATGGTAGGTCTACAGTCATCATTGCCAATACTTGTGGTGAAACTTCTTAGGGAGAGGATTCACCAAAACTATGTCTATTTTTTTGTGCACTCTTCTAATCCTCAATGCAACTATGAAAAGTCTATTTCTCGTTGATTTGAACTTTATTTACTAGACAGAAATCATTAAGATCATATGTCAAACAGAGTGAGACACAATGATGTATTGATTTAGGAAGGATTGTATAAGCAATAAATCAATCCATGCCATATAAGATTTATAAGGATAACCCCCTAAGCAATGTTGAGTCCATCCTTCATAGTTGCCTATTTGACTTGTTCCAAAGCCTTTATTTCTTCTTTTTTCATTTATCTTTTATGAATATTTTCAAGTGATGGCTTCCCTATAGATAGTAGGGCAAAGCATTCTCCCTCCCACCTGGAATCAGCCCCCCTGGCTAGGTAGGTGGATCCATCCATTATATATGTGATACAATCCATAACATGAGAAGGGCTGCCACCAAGCCCGTAGTGCGTAGGGCCCCCAGGGGTTTGATAGTATGACACTGCTTTACAAAGGAGGAGAAACATAGGAAGGAGGAGATTTAGAGAAAAGAAACAGAATTATGTTGCTGTTAGTGATAAAAGGGGAGATTGTTAAAATGTTTTCATTGATGTCAAAGTTACAACGACAAAGTTGTTTTTGATGTCAAAGTCATAAAAAATGGTTTCATTATCTGAGCATATAATTGTTGATGTATGGATGAGATTGTTAGAAGGTTCTTATTGATGTCAATGGTGTGTTTAAGAATGTTGGTAAGGTAATTGAAATTAGTTAACAAAGGATGTTTTCCTTGAAGAATTGCCCTTCTATATGAATGGTATGCCTCTCTTCATAAGAACATGCAATGGTATAAAAAGAGTGGGAAATAAAATATGTAAGTCTTTTTGCAATGAAGATTAGTCGAATAGAAGAAGATATAAAATCAGACTGATTTGAAGATAACTAAAAGTATTTTAAAAAGCAACCAACATAAAGAATTGTTAACAAAAGGTGATGTCTTTTGAAAAGGTCACCTCTATTCAATGAGATGTCTTGTTTCATGAAGAGGTATAAGGATGTGTAGATTCGAAATGTGATAGTGAAATGTTGAGAAGAAGAAATTGTAAGAAGCAAGGATGTCATATTCAATGAAAAAGTGTTATACAAAGATCTGTTGCAGCAACATGAGAAGAAAGAAAATGATTATGTAGTACTGGATGATACTCCAAAAGATGATATTTCAAAGGTCTCTCATGCTCTGCAACAACAAATACCACAAACCCCAGTGAATGTTAGACCGTCCACAAGGCTAAGTATACATCTAAAAGGTCTTTCCCCCCCTTTGTACTCCATTTTATTAATAGATGCTGGTGAACTAGAATGTTATGATGAAGCTATGCAGCTAGATACCAAGGTTCAATGGGAGCATGGAATGAAAGAAGAAATTAAGTCCTTGTTGAAAAATCAAACTATGGAATGGAAGAAGAAATGGACTCCTTGTTGAAAAATCAGACTTGGGATTAATGTAAGTTGTTTGCAGTTAAAAGGACTTTACGAAATAAATGGGTTTTTAGGTTGAAAGAAGAGGATGAAGGTAAGAAAAGACTTAAAGCCAATTTAGTTGTAAAGGGATTCGTACAGATAAAGGGCATTGATTTTGATGAGATCTTTTCTCCAGTTGTTAAAATGGCTTCTATTCACGCTATTTTAAGTATTGTGGCTATTGAAGATTTGTATATGGAATAGCTTGATGTTAAAACAACTTTTCTTCATGGTGATTTGGATGAAGAAATATACATGGAACAACCATACGGGTTTGAGGTCAAAAGGAAGGAGAATTCAATGTGAAGATTGAAGAAAAGTTTATATGGCTTGAAGCAAGCACCTATGCAATGGTATATTAAACTTGATAATTTTATAAGTGACCATGGATACAGTCGGTGTCACTCAAACCATTGTGCTTACTTTAAGAGGCTGGATCATGATAGCTACATTATTTTATGTTTATATGTTGATGATATGCTTGTAGCCATGTTTAACATAGACCATTAAGGGATTGAAACAACAGTTAGCACATTTGTTTGACATTAAGGGATTCACACGGACTAGTACACCTTTGCTTAGTCATTTGAAATTAAGGAGATGTGTAGAAAGACACAGGAAGAGGAGGACAAAATGTTCAAGGTACCTTATGCTTCAAATGTATGCCATAGTATGCAATAGACCGGATATTGTGCATGTTGTGGGAGTCATTAATAGGTATACAAGTCATCCTAGAATGAGCATTAGAGTGTAGTCAAATGGATTCTTAGATACTTGAGAGGTACATCTAGTAAATGCTTACATTTTGGTGGCTCTACTATTGATTTACAAGGCTATGTTGACTTAGATTTGGTAGGTATAGGCGGAGTACTATAGGATATGTATTTACTATTAGTAGGACAACAGTGAGTTGGATTTCTTAGTTAGAGAAGGGGAATGCTTTGTCCACTACAAATGTCGAGTATGTTACTGCTACATAGGCAAGTAAGGAGATGATATGGATACTGTAAAAACCCCTATCTGGCTATATCCTTAACAAACGTCAATTTGCTTTTGCTAATCAACAATTTGATATTTTGTCAAACATTTGGTAGGCAATTTATTATCACTCAATAAATAATGCTTTAAATTCACAGCCAGCTGCTCACAAGTTTAATTAAGTCTTTATCAATTTGGACCTAAACAATTCAAGAGTAATTCTATAATTGATGGCAATGCTACTAATATCCAATTAAAAAAAATTGACTTCTGAAAATTTACAAGCATGCAATAATGAACCTAGAAGTTGACTTCTAACAGATGAAATATGAATCGCAGCTCTCATGAAATAATCCAATTTAGTCGCAGGTTTAGAAATACATGCTCCTTATAATCACAGGTGCTCTAAAACCTGATCGCTGCCCTCCAATAATTGGTTGCAGCCTTCCACAAAGTCTGAAATCGCTGCCAAATACAAGGATGACAGCCACAATACATTCCTCTTATAACCATGCCAAACAGTAGATAGTAGTGGCATTCCAAATCACAAATTTTCCAGCCACAATGAAATTTCCAGGTACAGTACATAACAGTTGGGAAATACTATAATTTAATTAAGACAATTCTTAGAATTAATTCACAATACCTCAGTTGTGAATTACCAGGCACTTCTTAATTCCTAACTCTTATACTTCAGCAAGGGCAAAGAAATCGGCAAACTAAGAAATCGACAAACTCAGAAACTCTTCATAGGCAACAAAAGAAAAATAATCAATCGAATGCTTTACTTATCAAATGGGCTCATATTTATAATCTCCAAATGGCACAAAGTTTCTTAAATGAACTTCACTTAAGAAGCTTCCCACACATAACATTAAAACATAATAAACTGCCATTATAAGCTAATTTATTAATTGCTTTTGGCTCCGAAAATGACCTTTTCCACCATAACTTCAAATTTTGACATGTAAGGCCACTGTTTCTTGTTCCTATGATTTAAAACTTTTTGTCCTGGTTCCAACGAGCTATGATACTGAGGTGACCAACCAACAACACCAACAAAAATAGCAACCTCAACGTATTTAGATGAATAATAATAATTCACCTCTCTTGCAAAAATAACTGAAGAAGCATCAAAATTAAAATCTGACAACACCAAAGTGATCTTGATGATGAAAGATGATGAATGAACCAGACGAGGTGACTTACTATAAATAGACGCTCCCTCCAAGATTCTTGGAACCCAAACTGAAAGCCCAAAATAAAAGCTGAGAGCATCCTCCAACTCCTCTGACTGAACTAAGCTCATCGAAACCAATAGATTGACTTACTATAAATAGTAAGTCCCTCAAACGAAGCCAAAACACACCATAGGTTGTTGGAAAGCCTATAAGCACACAAGTGAGACCCTCAAATCCTACTGTCAGCTCACGAGGGTTACGATGGTGAACTAACCTGGCCAAATGCAGGAACCTACTAAAAATGGGGACATTACAGTCCTCGCTTCCTAAGATTGCTTGTCCCTTGTAAAGTGTCTTGACAATTTTTGAAGTTTTATCCCTATTTTTTTGCCTTAGGAATTTTGTCAAACACTTCCCTTGCAGCCTTAGTTTGTTGATGTTTGTTGTTTTGCTACTATTTTTGAATGCCAATGATATTGATGAATACAAATGATTGCAAAATAACTAATTGGAAATCAAAGTGATATGCAACTTCTTTTTATTATTTTCCAAATGCAAGTACCTGAAATTCTAATGTAAAATGTACACCTACAACCAAGAGGTTTTTTCACAAACACTTGGCATGCATCCTATGAATGACTATGTAATTAGACATTTTTACAAACATTTGGCATACAAACTGAACAACTGAATTAAGTTGATTTCCCTTCAATACTTCAATGTTTACAATGACTGAATACTTTGGTAACAAAAAGACATATATTACTTGTCAAATGTATCCATCTACAATTGCCAAATGTAAATACCAAAAGAACCTGTAATAACTAGCTGAGATGACATGTTTTTTGGCTTTGCTTTTTTCGGATTTGCTTTTTCGGACTGCTTTTTCGGCTTTGCTTTTTCAGATCCGCTGCGAAAACTAAAACCTTTCTCCTTGCCAACTGATGTCAAAAATTAGATGCACGGGTTGAACAAAAATCACTGAATATTATCTTCCAATAAATCACAAATGAATTGGTTGAATACCAATTCCTCCACTCCCAACTAGGGTTGATATCTCACAACCGAAATTGGCACCTTAGAGTCTTCAAACCCTTAGCTAAGTATGCAAGCACTAAGGCTCTTAGCACAATAAATGAATATGCAACTCAAGATGTGTAAAATGACCCCCCAAAGGCTCCTTATAAAGATTTCACAAGCAACTCCAAGAAGTTTCTAGAGGAATCCAACACTTTATTCTTTTAATTGACTTTTTGATATTTTATTATGTTAGTCACTTTAATATTAAATCAATTAAATATAAAGTTACTTTTTAATATTTCATTGTTTAGTAACCTTATAAGTAATTAATTTAATATATCTTTTCCCCCTTATTTCTTCCTTTTTAGCCTTCGGGGAAAATAAAGTCTAAAATGAAATAAATAGTTGTTGCCTGTCAAAAAGGGGACATTACAGTCCTCCCTTCTCGAAATTGCTTGTCCTCAAGCAATTGCAAACTCGGGTGCTGTAAAATCTACTCATTCTCCCATGTGGCGTCCTCTGCAGGCAGATCCTTCCATCTCACCAAGTACTCCTTAATCACTTTGTTCCGCAATTTCCTCTCTCTGACATCAATGATCTCTTCAGGCACCAAGACCAAATGTCCCTCGTCATCAAGTGGTGGAAGAGATAACCTGGTGACCTAATGCCTTCTTGAGGCATGAAACATGAAATACATTATGAATCTTGGTGCTCGTAGGCAGCTCTAACTCATGCTACCTCCCCAATCCTCCTGGTAACCCTATATGGACCGTAGAACCTTGGTCTTAGTTTCTCTGCTCCACTCTTTTTAAGAGAGGACTGTCTATAGGGTTACAATCGTAGATATACCATATCACCAATCTCAAAGCTACGCTCAACCCTGTGCTTATCTGCATAAGTCTTTTGCTGATTCTATGCCATTACCAGATTATCCTTGAGTGCCTTCAATATATCTTGGCTTTCCTGAATCCAATCTTTTGCTTTAGGTGCCCTACTCTCACCAAAAGCCATCTCCATGAATGAAGGTGCATCATACCCGTACAAGCCTCTGAAAGGACTCATTCCAATGGACATATGGTGTGTGGTATTGTAACAATACTCTCCTAAATGCAACCACCTGATCCAAGTCCGTTGTTGTCCTGTTAGTCTAAACAGCTCCTGCCAAAAAGCACTCATAAACCTGCTATCCCTGTTGCTGACAATGTTCTTAGGTAGCCCATGCAATCTAAAGATCTCCTTGAAGAATAGCTCAGCCACCTGTGAAGCCCTGTACTCTGTCGGAATAACAAAGAAATGTGCATATTTTGTGAGCCGGTCTACCACAAAAAAGATGTTGTCTCTCCCTTGTACCTTGGGTAGGCCTGTGATGAAGCCATCGAAATGCTCTCCCACTTTCGCTCAGGAATGGGCAAAGGCTGAAGTAACCCAGCTGGATGTGTATGCTCGAACTTATTCTGTTGGCAAGTCACGCAGTCCTTCACATGCTTCAACACATCATCCTTGAGGCCTTTCCATGAAAACCTCTCTCTAATCTGTCTATAAGTTTTGAAGTAGCCCTGATGACTTGCTAGGGGTGTATCATGGCAAGATTGTAGTATTTTCTCCTTCAATTTTGATTCCGGTACCAGGTAGATCCTATCCTTGTAGTAAATCATATCATCAACTATCCTGTACTTGTCATCCCGAATCAATCCATCCATCAACTCACAAGCAAATGTATTCTTGGAGTACTCCACCAGTAAGATGGATTCCCAATCTGCCGAAATCTCAGAGAGTGAGCAAGCTGAAGGCCTCTTGGAGAGGGCATCTGCAACAATGTTCTTCTTCCCCTTAACATACTCTATGTCGAAATCATTTGCCTGTATCTTGCTAACCCACTTTTGTTGTCTCTCGTTCAAGTCCTTCTGCTCTAAGAAGTATCTGAGACTATTACGATCCGTCCTCACCGCAAATTTTCCCCCAACTAGATACTGTCTGAACTTTGCCAAGGCATGCATAATGGCGAGCATCTCCTTATCATAGATGGAGTATAGTCTCTTAGCTCCCCTCAACTTATGGCTCTCAAAGGCGATAGGGTGTCGATTCTGCATCAATACTGCACCAATACCTTCCCCTGAAGCATCACACTCTAGAATGAAAGGCTGCATGAAATCAGGAATTGCCAACACTGGACAACTGCTCATCACCTCCTTGAGCTTATCAAAAGCTCGCTGCGCCTCTGTTGTCCAACAAAATGCACCCTTCTTGGTCAAATCTGTCAAAGGTGCCCCCAACTGTGAGAACCCCTTAACAAAATGCTTGTAGTAATTGCACAGTCCGAAGAAGCCCCGTAGCTCTGTAAGCGACCGTGGTGTGGGCCAATCTAGAATAGCCTGTATTTTCTCTTGGTGCACTTGGACACCCTCTGCACTGATCACGTTTCCCAAATAAAGAATCTCTCTATGGCCAAACTCACATTTTGAAGCCTTAGTGTACAAGGATTGCTCCTCCATGATGGTAAGGATCTCATCAAGTTGCTGCAAGTGTTCTTCCCAAGTTTTACTGTTTATGAGAAAATCATCAAAGAATACCAAGAGGAACTTATGCAACTGTTTGTTGAAGATATGATTCATACAAGAATGGAATGTGGTAGGTGTGTTAGTTAATCCAAATGGCATCACCAAGAACTCATAGTGCCCATAGTGGCATCGGAAAGCAGTCTTGTGCACATCTTGTTCCCTCACTCTAATCTGATGGTAACTCGATCGAAGATCAATCTTTGGAAAATATACTGCCCCATGTAACTCATCCAATAACTCATCGATCCTGGGTATCAGGTACTTGTTCTTGATTGTTTTCTTATTGAGGGCTCGGTAATCTATACACATTCTCATGCTCCCATCTTTCTTCTTCACTAGGACCATTGAAGAAGCAAAAGGGCTGGAGCTAGGACAAATGTGTCCCATATCAAGCAATTCCTTGATTGCTTTCTCGATCTCATCCTTAATTTCTTGTGATGGCGATAAGGGGTAGTAATCACTGGCTTGGCCCCTTCTTCCAACTCAATTGTATGCTCGAAGCCTCTATCCGGTGGCCTCCCTAGGGGTATCTCACCAAAAACCTTGTCATGTTTGCCCAATAGCTCCTTCATGTCAATGTGGACTGGCTGTCCTGAATTTGTAGATTCCTTAGGAGTGATCACACACTCTGCTGCCCAAACTATGTCATCATGCTTGAAAATACTCTCCATACGTCTAGCTGAAACAATCTTAGGTGCTTTAGATGCCATACCTCTAAGCACCACTCTACGCCCATCAGCATCTCTGAACTTGAGTTCTATGGTTTGGAAGTTCTGTGAGTACTTCCCTAATGGCTGCAACCATTGGACCCCAAGTATGGCATGGATATCACCCAAGTCAACCACATAGAAATCATTTGTAATTGTGTGGTTGCCCATCATAATAGACAACTGTGGAATCCATTGAGTACAAGCTATCTTACGCCCATTAGCCACCATCACACTGAATCCCTCAAAATCCTCTAGAGGAATTTGTTGCTTGTTCACCAATGATGCATCAATGAAGTTATGAGTAGCTCCACTATCAATGAATACAACTATCTGATGACCTTGTAGGACCCCACGAACTTTGAAAGAGTTGAACTTAGGAGCACTGGAGATAGCAGCAACGATCTCATCATGATTTTCCCCATCTGAACCATTATTGTCTTCCCTTTGAGGTTTCTCTTCCTTAGAATTGCTCTCATCATTTGATATCACCTCAATTAAGTGAGCCTCACCTTTCCCTAGGCAATGGTGTCCACTAGACCATTTCTCCTTGCAATGATAGCAAATCCCCTCAAGCCGACACTCCTGTCTATAGGCTTCATCAGAGTTCTCCTTATTATTTTTTTTCTGGAATGGCTTTTTCCTCTAATCCTTATGGGATGTGAAAGGCTTGCTAGGAGCCCTAATGCTAGATGTAGAATATTCCATGTCTCTAGTCTTCATGATAGCATCCTGAAGAGAATCTGGTTTGAAGGCCTTAACCCAACCATGAAGAGGCTCTGTCAATCCCTCAATGAAGAGCATAACCAACCGCTGTTCTAAAATATCTGTCACCATAACTGCCAACTGTTGGAACTCTGTGATGTAAGCATCCATTGAATTAGTCTACCTGAGTTGTGCTAACTCCCTAAAGTGGAGTTCAAGATCCTTACGATCAAACCTATCAATGAGCTTCTGGGTGAATTCCAAATATGAAGTAATGTTGGCATGCCCCAAGGTGACAAGTCCATGGTACCACCATTCATGTGCTTCACCTTCCAAATGGAGTGTGGCGTACTGGATAGCCTTTGTTTCCAACATAGGATTGAGCTGCAAATATGTGTCGAGCTTTTGAACCCAAGCTCTAGCTGTACCTTTGTTACTTCCGTCAAATGATGGTAAGGTTAGTTTTCCCACCTTACACTGCAAGTCTTGATTTTGCACTCCCCGTTGATTGTTTCTTGGTCTATTTCTCAATTTAAGACCACAAAAGTCTAGTAGTGACATGGCAGCCTTGAAATCATCACCTAGAGAGTTGTACTCCCTCAAATAATCACCATATCCCTCTTCTCTTACTTGCTGGTCATGATTTGCAGCACCCTGTTCTCTCAAAAATGTAGGCATAAGAGGCCTAGGAGTAACTCTACTTGCTGTTCTAGCACTGCTTTGAGCTGTGTCATTGTTTTCTTGACCTCCATCGTGTCCATTCTGCCCATTAGTCCTGTTATGGTTCCTATCATTTCCACTGTTTCTGTTATCTACCAGCTGTCCAAGGATAAGTGACAGTTCTTCTTTTTCTTTTGTCATTTCATCTCTCAACTCTTGTTGCCCTCTTGCAAGAGCATTAAGCATTTGCTGGGTACTGCTTTATTCCATGAGTTCTAAAAGACTTAAGCCCCTTTCTTGCCCTGTTATAGAATTTATCCAAAGGATTTATGAATGGAACATTTGGAAACTCTTCACTCAACCTGTACAGGATGGCAGAAACTTTAGCTCTGATACCATTGTAAAGTGCCTTGACAATTTTTGAAGTTTTATCCCTATTTTTCTGTCTTAGGAATTTTGTCAAACACTTCCCTTGCAGCCTCAGTTTGCTGATTTTTGTTGTTTTGCTATGATTTTTGAATGCCAATGATTGCAAAATAACTAATTGGAAATCAAAGTGATATGCAACTTCTTTTTATTATTTTTCAAATGCAAGTACATGAAATTCTGATGTAAAATGCACACCTACAGCCAAGAGGTATTTTCACAAACATTTTGCATGCATCCTATAAGTGACTATTCAATGAGACGTTTTTACAAACATTTGGCATACAAACTGAAAAACTGAATTAAGTTGATTTTCCTTCAATACTTCAATGTTTATGACTGAATACTTTGGTAACAAAAAGACATGTATTACTTGTCAAATGTATCCATCTACAATTGCCAAATGTAAATACCAAAAGAACCTGGAATAAGTAGCTGAGATGACATGCTTTTTGGCTTTGCTTTTTTCAGATTTTCTTTTTCGGACTGCTTTTTTGGCTCTGCTTTTTCGCTTTGCTTTTTTGGATTTGCTTTTTCGGATCCGCTGCGAAAACTGAAACCTTTCTCCTTGCCAACTGATGTCAAAAATTAGATGCATGGGCTGAACAAAAATCACTGAATATTATCTCCCAATTAATCACAAATGAATTGGCTGAATACCAATTCCTCCACTCCCAACTAGGGTTGATATCTCACAACCGAAATTGGCACCTTAGAGTCTTCAAGCCCTCAAGCAAGTATGCAAGTACTAAGGCTCTCAGCACAATAAATGAATATGCAACTCAAGATGTGTAAAATGACCCCCCAAAGGCTCCTTATAAAGATTTCACAAGCAACTCCAAGAAGCTTCTAGAGGAATCCGACACTTTATTCTTTTAAGTGATTTATTGATATTTTATTTTGTTAGTCACTTTAATATTTCATTGTTTAGTAACCTTATAAGTAATTAATTTAATATATCTTTTCCCCCTTATATCTTCCTTTTTAACCTCCGAGCAAAATAAAGGCTAAAGTGAAATAAGTAGCTGGTGCCTGTCAAAAAGGGGACATTACATCCCCAAGCAATCTTGGAGCAAAATGAACACACCACCACCTGGATCCCAAAGGTAGAACTGTGTACCATCCCTGATGTATACATGCATCTCCTGTAGCACTAACACCCAAATAACAGACATCAACATCAGAATCATTTGAAAATTGACCCGAGGTGCTAATGAAGGTAACAACCTATTAGAACTCAACGCAACTGAAATACCAAATCTGTCTACAAGTTCCCATCAAACTGATAATCATACCCAACTGCATTGTGGAGATGGTAACAACCATAGGTACCTGAATCACTAACATCGACTCCAACCTTTACCAAAATGTCTGAGGTGTGTAGATACTGCAAGCAACTATCATCCCATCTGCAAAAGATGGTGCTAACCCATCACATAATGGATGGTATGAAATTGGAGCCAACCGACATGGACATGTAACCAAGTCCTCTACCTCTAGGTCATTAGAAAAATGATGAGCACTTCTTACAGTGTAATGCCGATAAAAACCCTCAATCTCTGTCAAGGGCTCATCATCATCGAACTGGGAATCAGAAGATGGCTCCAATCTCTAACTTTCAATTATTGGTCAAGCAGGATCTTGGGCAACCCTCTTAGCAAACCCATCCTCAAAATCCTTGTGGAGAAGCATAGTAGATAGAGTCTCTACAATCTTTCCCACCAACATCTGAATAGCATGTGAGCCTCAGATGAGAGTACCCTCAGACACTCTGTATGAATCCTCCCTCACATCTGAACTCTCCAACAAATACTCCATGAAGGATTTTGTGCAATAGAAATTATATGTGGAAGTATCCACCTGGTCCCTACGACCCATAGCTAATCCCTCTGAAAATGTGGTACTGCCAACTGTCCAATGCTATCAGCTGTATGAGATGAAAAAATAGATTCGCTTCCAACAGAAGGATGCAAATCAGCATGAGAGCCCAACTCCCCTAATACTCTCATCTCATCCATACCTACGACACCCATATGTTGGACAGATTTGTCGGCCCCATCATCTTGTTCATCATCCCCAACCGTAAAAGAAAACTCACCACCAACCACAATATGCAATTGAGCTAGATCTGGGGCTGGTGTGGTCCGAACATGCTCCAACTCCATGGTCACCTCATCCAATCGTGACTGTGACTCCTGAAGAGCCAACTGAGTACACTAAAGAGAGTCCATAGTCACCTCAAGCTTCCTCTTTCTCTAACAATGTCTCATGACAAGTGCTACCCCACTCCAGAAGGTAATCCCGGTTAGCAACTAGCTGCGAGTAATTATGCTTCAAGATCCTTACAGCCTCTCAAACTGCATAAATCTCTGCTAGAGAAAGAGTACTTTCACCACGCTCATCAAACATAGGAGCACCCCAACTAGATGTAACTAGCATCTGACGGACAACATCATGATGCCCAAGAGTTGAAGAAATGTCACTGTCACTCACCTTTAGCTGACCGGTCACCTGATGTCTCTATAACCCCTAACTCCTATGCAATATCTTTGTCTCACTAACGACACTGTGATAGGAAACTGAATTAGAACTGTCCACCACAAGATCACTCATATTTGTGCCATCATCCTCGCACAACTCCTCATCCTAAGAAATGGAAGCCCTCGCAATATCAATCTCCTCACATATCTCAGCTTCCACCTCAATCGTAAGATCATGTAAACATCGATCTTGGGACTCATCAAAAACCTCCTCGGAGTCATCACCCAATATCTGATAAGGGATATCATACCCTGTGTAGCTCATAATATCATCAGATGTGTCCATATCATTGGCATCCACATCTCCCAACTTCGTTGTAACACCTGTATTACTAACATCATAGTTGTGTGACTCTATACATGCCTTGGTCCCACCTAAGGAAGCAACTACCTCTTGTACTGGAAAAGCCAGATACAAGTGGAAAAGCAAGTATATTGCCTCTGCATCAACATTATTGAACGAAACTCATTAGGCACAACCAGTCAGTAGTGACACAAACTGAGTCCATTGCAAACGTAGGTGACATAATAAATCAAGCAATAAAAGGCTTAGACAGTAACCAAATTAATCTCCAATGAAGTGATAAAGCCAGAATAAGAAGAGACCTCCAGAATTAACATATAATAGTAAAGTACAGATAGAGAATCATATAGGACTGTCATGGTTGCAGACCCAAGTGTCAACCAACTGGATTGTCATTGGTGTTTCTGTAGCTGACAGGATGATTGTTGTCAGTGTTTTTGTATTTTGTAGCCGACGGGTAAATAGTTTGTAGCGGACATAATGTTTGTGGCCGACGGACTCCTTCGGGAAGGTTCGGCGGATAGTATTTATATCCTGTCTGGGATCATTGTAAATCATCTTCTACTATCATTCATCTTATCTTATTAAGCATAATGTAATGTTCTGGCATATGCAAATAATCTAAAGAATTCTACTATTCGTGTTCCATTGTCTGTATGCATTGTTTAATTTACCCGTACGGTAAACATTTGGCGCTGTTGCCCTATGAACCTGGAAGGTGGGAGGAATGAAGATTAATGTCAAATCAGCTTAACAAGGATCGAAATAATGCCAAGGGAAAAGATGGAATCCGTACTGCACAAGAACATTTAATTCTGGCACAGCAGGCAGAGCGCCGAAGGAGATTCCAGAAGATTGCCGATGGAAACAGGAGCGCGGAGGAATTGTTGGAGGAAACTCGGCAGCGGGTGGAATTGGTGGAAGAAGCATGGGAGGATTTTTTGAATTTGTGTTCGCCGAAGGAAGAGAATCCAGACAGAAGAGCATCGACTCGCACGGCTCGAAGTGCCGACGGAGCAAGAGCGTGGAGTGAACTCTTCGTCCGGGATATTCTTCCGCAGGGGACAACTTCAGAACACCCTTCTTCACCAAGGTTGGCAGCTGTTGAGTCTGACGGTGTGGGAAAACAGTCCGCTGGTGTGGGAGTGCAGTCTGCCGGTTTGGGAGACTAGTCCACCAGTGTGGGAGTGCAGACCGCCGGTGTGGGAGTGCAGTCCGCCAGTGTGGAAGAATAGTTTGCCGGTGTGGGAGTGCAGATTGCCGGTGTGGGAGTGCAGTCTGCCGGTGTGGGAGTGCAGACTGCCGGTGTGGGAGTGAAGAGCGTCAGTGTTGCAAGACCGAGCAACGCCTGTTTACAAAAACCAATCATGATGGCGGGACCAAAAGAGAAACTACCGAAGTTCAATGGTACGGCCGATCCCATTCGACATTGCAAAACATGTGAAATGATCTGGAAGGCAAACGGGATATCTGATGAAGACGACTGGATGAGGCAATTTCTGGCCACCCTACGAGGTGTAGCAATTGATTGGTTCACTGATACAGATCCACAAAAGCTAAACAGTTGGGATAGCATTAAAAAGGAGTTTTTGGCAGAATTTAAACTATTTCGGGATGATAATGAAATTGTAGCAGAGATCTTCAATACTAAGCAGGGGAAGAACGAAACTGTCCGCGTTTACGCGAGGAAATTAAAAGACTTGATAAACAAAATGGAAAGTAAGCCGGCAGGCGAACTTTAGAAAAGATGGTTTGTGGAAGGCCTACGCTTGAAGTTGCGGAGGAAAATGAAAATTGTGCCACCATCATCATATACAGAAGCTTATAAAAGAGCATTGGATCTCGAAAGTGAGCTGAAGACAAAGAAGAAGAAGAACACTAGCTCATCTGATTCTGATGATGACGAGCTTGCTGGAGAAGATAGCAGCGATGATGAAGGCAGTATCAAGAAGGTCCGTGCTCTACAGAAGGACATGATCCGCATGATGGAGTTTAAAAACATGCAGAAGGAGCCAAAAGGCAGTGAGCTATGGTGCACGGAGTGTAAGACCGACGGTCATACTAAAGGATCGTGTCCAAAGAACCAATTCTGTGACATTTGTTAGATCATTGGCCATTCGACAAAAGAGTGCCCCTTTAACATGAAGACAAGAGGATCTCTGCAGGTGCTTCTTACATAGGAGGCTTCCCCGTCGGGCAGTAGCTGAAATGCGAATAGCGTAGGTGCCACATCCGGAGGGTACAGGAATAATAAAAGAGGGTAAAATAACAACAATAATGCGAACAATAACAATAATAATGGGAGCCGAAGTCGAACCCAGTATGATGCAAACAGACGACCGATCGTTCAATGCCGAGTATGTAATTTGTGGGGTCATTTTGCGCGGGATTGTACAGCGGCAAACACACCGAAATTATTATGCAGATGGTGCGGACTTGGTGACCATGAAGATGCCAAGTGCCCAAAGTCTGGAGTAAACTTGATCACTGTTGGCATGGATGAAGAGGAGGTTCTGGCAATTAAGCGGAGGCAAGCAAAATTGCTGGCGAAGGAAAAAAAGAAACTTGGGGGAAGCGCAGGCAGAAATTGGAAAGGCATCGTCGGCAGGGACATCTTAGTTGAAGGACATCACCGACACCTTGGCAAAGAACTTCGTAGAACAAAAGATTGTACAACAGATCTTACAAACAGAGATATCGGTCAAGATAAGTGACCTTCTCACAATGCCCTGATTACGGACGACCATTCTGAATCATACACCGTTTTCGAAAGCAACGGAGGACACAGGAAGGGACAGTAGGGAAGTGACGACAACAGACCCAATGCTGCTGGCACTCACATCCAGACAGCATCCGGTGGTTGTCGAGATGGAGATTTTGGAAAATGTTCTGATAGACACAATTGTTGACGGAGGGTCCAACGTGAATGTGTTGACAGAGGATACTTGGAAAAAGTTGGGAAAGCTGACGCTGTGGCCACCTACATTCCAATTGCTCATAGCAGACTAGCATGGGATCAAACTGTTAGGAACCTTGAGGGCACAACCGGTAACCATTGGTATGCAACCATTTTTATTGAATTTTGTGGTCATTCCATTGAAAAGAAAAGGATATGATGCTATTCTCGGACGGACTTGGTTGGTGCAAGCAAAAGTAAAACATGATTGGAAACGAAATACCCTATCAATGGAGCACGGAGGCAAAAGATTCATAATTGACCTACACAAATGGTAGGTGAGGAGGCAACATCATCAGACTCAGAAGGTGAAGGCGACAGTGATGACGAAAGAAATGACTATGAAGGAAAGAGGAGAATGGAACCAGACGACGAAGGAATATTGAGACTAGATAGAGGATCGAATGACGACGACCTAGACTCGGTGAATGGCCTTTACCATTAGCAAATAGAAGACTACGAACTCTTTCTAAGTTGTAATATGCTAAGGGTTGACGAAGGTGAGAAAAAGGAGGAAAATGAGTGTCCGGAGGAATATAGAGAAGCAGATGACGCAAAGGAGGTTACGGTTGAAGAAGGGAAGGACATACAACATAGACCCAGAAAAAAGAAAAATTCCATCGTCCGGTACATGATGAACGGACCGCACAAGAAGAAAAGAATGCATCGCATCATAAAATTGGTTGAAGGGTGCCGACAACAAAGAAATAAGCTAGATGAGCGATGACCGTAGGCACAGTGGGTGACGAAAGTGACATAGAACAGACATAAGGCGTGGCATGAAAAACTCAACAAGTTTCAGCCGGCGCAGTTGGTACTCAAGTATGACGGGCGAAATGAAATCAAGCTGGGGAAGTTCAAAGTCAGATGGGTCGGACCATACCAGATTTGAGATGTTGGCGACAATGGAGCAATTAAATTGTCAACCTTGGACGGGGAAGAGACCCCTCAGGCGGTCAACGGGTCCAAATTGAAAACATACCGCGCCCAGAAGATTTCATCCCCGTTGGTATCGCTGTCGAAGAAATCATTGTAGAATGATTCGACATTGTCGCCGTCATTGAAGAAGTCATCGCCGAATGATCTGAGGGCTCCTTCATCGTCGTCGTTGCAGAATGGCGACGCCTGGAGGAAAAATTGATGTACCTCTATATTTTTTATTTTTGAAAAAAAAAAAAGAAGAAAAAAAAAAGAAAAAAAAAGAGGAAGCCGCGGGAGAATGCCTTGCGGGAAACTCGAGATGGCCCGCGGACACATCTCCGTAGGAGATTGTTCCGCGAGTAACTCTCCGCGGGAGATGGCCCGCGGGCACATCTGTGCGGGAGTTTGCCGTGGCCAACTCCCCTGTCTGCAGGATGCAAACCGTCGGAGGCCTTTTCCCCGCGGGCTTCGCTTTAACCGCTAAGTCAATTGCCGCGGGAGGTTGTTACTGTTGTTTTGCACGGGAGGTTGTTACTGTTGTTTGGCAGTGATTTTCTTTTCTTTCTGTGAATAAACCAATCTCCCGCGGGGTTCTCCATAACAAACCTTCTTCCCGCTGTATACTAGTTCTTCAGAGAGCCTCAACACCACACTAAACGGTGGATGGAATCCATCATCGGTCACGGCCAGAAGGGCATCTGCAGCAAAATAAACCGAAAGGAGAGCTCAGTGTGCGTCTCCAGTAGCCAGGCTTTAAATCTAACAATATGACATACGACTTGCATCTGTTTGAGCCCTGATCCTCTATAGCTCAGAATTGACAAAAGCAAAACAAAACCTAAATCCCGCTGCTAGGACTGCCAGAACGGACTTTTACAAGTCTTGGGATCGAATCCCCTACCATCAGATTGGCTGGAATCTCAACCCGAATGGATTCATAGTATTTGGTTGAAGGAGATACATCCAAGCGTATACAGGTGCATCGAGGGACTTGTTTTTTCTACGGATGAGTCTGGAGTTTTTCCCACAGAGTAGCCGAGTTCTCGCGGATGTTTTTCATCTTTCCGCAGAGGGTTTTTTCTCTATTTTCCGTGGATGCTTTTGACCGTCCGCGGACAGGATTGGTCTTGCATTCCGTGGGAAGTCTTCCGTGGGCGTGTTTGAAGAAGGCCAAGGTTCCTACAGGCGTTATGTTCTCTTCACCCTTCTGCGGGCGTCTTTCCTTCCGTGGACATCAGTTGTCCCTGCAGATCATTCTCGTCACAGTCTTTCCGCGGTGGTTTATTCCATGAACTTCCTTCAGAGGTGTCTTGATTTCGGTAGGGGAAGGTGGCAAGAAGCTTTCTTAAAAAAAAAAAAAAAAAAACGACGACAGATTCAAGTTGTTTGGAATGAGTAGCAGATGATGCCAAAGGGAAGGGGAAGCATCAGTGGTTGCCAAAAAGAGTGTAGAATTGGCAGAAAATGTTAGAAATAGTTTGTTCCGTGCATTTTTGTATGGGTTTGGAGTGTTAATTTGGTCTTGGTGGCGAGCCTGCCAGGGGCGTTGCCCCCTGGACCCCCGGTTATTGCGGATATCAGTCTTGGGAGTCTGACCAGTGGAGAAGACTTGAAGTTGCTGTAGGCATGGACTTTCTATGTACTAGAGGCACTGCGAGTAGGTGTTGGCCGAGAGGCTGTCTTGGTGGATGCGTAGAGAGCTCGGGAGGAGCTAATCATCCAGTTGGAGGCAATGCGGCGACACTTGGCTCAGGGTACTGAGGAGTTGGAACAAGAGAAAGAAGCATGGGTGGCTATCAAGGTCAGCTGGAGGAGAAAGTATTGTGTTAGCAGAGACTACAGATGTAACGGGATGAATGTGGAAGTGATGTGACAGAAGCAGAATTTTTGTTGTAGTCACTCTGTTAATGTATTTTGGATGTTAATTCATCTCAGATATTTTGTAATTGTCGTTTGGAGACGACTTTTTTTCTTTTGGGGGGGATGGTGTCAGTCGACTGGATTTTCGTTGGTGTTTTTGTAGCCGACGGGATGATTGTTGTCGGTGTTTTTGTATTCTGTAGCCGACGGGTAAATAGTTTGTAGCGGACATAATGTTTGTGGCCGACGGACTCCTTCGGGAAGGTTCAGCAGATAGTATTTATATCCCATTTGGGATCATTGTAAATCATCTTCTACTATCATTCATCTTATCTTATTAAGCATAATGTAATGTTCTGGCATATGCGAATAATCTAAAGAATTCTGCTGTTCATGTTCCATTGTCTGTATGCATTGTTTAATTTACTCGTACGGTAAACACCAAGAAGATTAGAGGTAGGTGATATATAATAATTAAGACTAAAATATTCTATATAGAGAATTACAAACATAAGAGAACTGATAACTCTCTGAGAGATCCAACAGAGCCTGGACAGAGGACATTCATTACGGATGTCGAGTCTCTCCTAGAGAAGACTCTGAGTTTAGAGGGAATTTGAAATTTGAATGTCGAATTTAGAATTGAATCTAGAAGAAGAGATTTGCAGAGAATCTCTTAGAGGCAATATATATTGTAATGATTAAACATATGCATATGTCAGAGATAAGAGGCTTGGTAGGGGTGGGATCTCTACCAGGTTATTAATCAGAGATCCCCAAAGAGGCCTTAGGAAGATTCTCTTTATATGACGATTGACTAATCGGGGAGCAATTCCCAGTAGAGGGTTAAGTGATTTGAGAAGAGTTTCTTTTGAAGGATTAGGAAGGGTTAGATGGGGTAGTCTTTATACTATTAGTTCAATATTTCTAACATAATATTATACATTTTCTATTGTACTAACGATTTGTTGCAGATTATAACATTCAATCTAAGATCTAGACGAGGGGACATCACAATCTTTCATGGTTCATCAGCCTCAATGGCTTTCACAATCCATTTGTTTGCTAAGGCAATACCCTGAAGTCTAAGATCTTTAAGACCCAATCTACCATTATCTTTACTCATAGTGCACTAGTACCATCTAACTGCATGCCCAAATTTACCTCCTCTCCCATTTAACCACAAGAAGTTCCTAATAATCCTTTGAAGATAACAAAATTGTCCCACATTGAATAACAAAGCAGATGAAAAATACACAGTATATGAAGACAAAATCTTATGGCAGACTTGAATCCTCCCAGCCATGGTTAGATATGTGGTGTTCCACTTGTTAAGTTTCTCAGTCACCTTATCCTTTATCGAACACCACATGTGATTGATATTACGATTAACTGCAAAAGGAATACCAAGATATCTAACTATGTGATTTGGACCTCCCCAACCAATATTAAATTTCACACACCAGGTTGGAGGAGTCTCATCGCAACCTAACATGATAGATTTACTAATAGATATCTTATTGCTTGATGCTTTACAAAAAAAATCCAACTTAGTCATGAGATGAGCCATATTTTCTTCCTCAAGAACAAAAAGGATTGCAGTATCATCAGCGAATTGGATGTTTGTTATTTTCTCTTGATTGGGTAAAATATGGCCTCTAATTTTCGGGGAAAGAGCATGATCTCTAAGCAAAAAATGCAAGGAGTCTGCAGCAATAACAAAGAGGCAAGGAGCCAATAGACATCCTTGCCTAATTGATCTAGATAGACTTAATGTTCCAGATCTATCCCCATTAACTTCTACAGTTGCTGAAGCATCTTTAATTAAGGTAGAGACCATACGATAGAATTGTTGCAGGAATCCTAAGGCCTCAAGCATCATCAAGATGAAACCCCATTCAATTCTATCGTATGCTTTTTCATAGTCAATGAGGAGCATACCAATTTTCTATCCAGAAGATTTAGCCCACTCCATGGTTTCCCAACAAGTTATAAGGTTTTCCAATATATAGCGTTCTTTAACAAATCCAGTCTGTGTAGGATTGATAATCTTAGGAAGAATATTCTTCACCCGTGCTGCAAGAATTTTGGCCAAGATCTTATATGAAACATTGAGTAATGTAATTGGCCTCCAGTTTTTTTATAAGAGTTTTATCCCCAGTTTTGGGAATAAGTTTAATAAGACCAACATTGATCTCTGGTCCTAAAGATCGTCTGCTAAGTGCAAATTCATATAACTGTTTGAGTTAATTGCTGATCCACTCCATGTTTATTTTGAAGAACTCTACTGGTAAGCCATATGGCCCCAGGGCTTTCTCTATGGCCATACTTTGTAGAGCTCCTTTGATTTCCTCAAGACTGATAGGAGCTTCTAGTGGTAGTGAATCTGCTTTAGAGAGTTTTTTAGGAATAATAGAATGGATATTCTCTCTGGCTCCTTCCATACAATTATTAACATCTTCCGACCTGAAAAGTGTTTTATAATATTTGGAGAAGGCATCAAGGATAGATCTCGGATCTGTAACACAAACAATCTATCTTATCCTTTGTTTCGTTAGATTTCAAGATCTTAAAGATCAACTTAGAACCCTTATCTCCAAAATTTAACCAATTAAGCGTTGACCTGATTCTGGCTCCTTGAGCTTTCCTAGTTTAAAGTTTCCTAAGGTTTTGTTTGGCTTTGGCCACTAACTCCACCATTATATTGTTGAAGGGATAGGATTGAGCAGATACTTCAGCCTCATGGAGGAAGAAAACCAACTTGAACTCTTGGGCCCTAACATCTTTAGTTTTTTTCCTGCTCACTGTTTTAAACAGATTCTGCCATGAATGGAGGTTTTAGGTCCATTTACTTGCAGGGTCCTTATGTTGCCAAACAAAGGAGTTGTACCAATTTATGATTGAGACTGAAGCCTGAACATCCTCATCATCAAGAAGAGTACTCAGAGAAAAAGAGTTATGCTTCTTATGTTGATGAATAGGTTGGCTAATCCTAAAGATTTCCACCAAGGTGGGATGATGATCAGAAAGTGAAAAGGGGACAACTTCAACTAGATTATCACCTTGAGGTTTGGAACAGCTGAAGGTGTCTTTGTTATAATATACTCTATCAAGTCTAGAGTAGATTCTCTTATCTTCTTTTTGGAAATTTGACCAAGTAAACCATATGCCTTTGGAATGAGTTTTAAGCCCAGCCAGGGGATCAATCAAATTAAGTTTATTAATCATCATGTTCCACATATATTTTTCATTATTTTTCTAATCGAATTTACATCCACCGCTCTTGTCGTGAGCATGTTCTATCATATGGAAATCTCCACCCATGATCTATAGAAAGTTAGGAAGAGAAGGGAGCCATTGCCAAAGGTTGATCCTATCAATGGATTCATTAGGAGCATAAATAGAACACACTGAATTCAAAGTCTTTTACTTTGAAAGAAACCCATGTTATCCGATTGCAAGGAGAACACCCCAATTGACAGATAAATTTCTTCATTTTAGGCCCTACCAAAATAGAGGTGCTTCCTTTACCTTTTTGGTGATTAGTGGAAAAAACTGAAGCATCCTTCCAAATGCTCCTTAAGGCAATTTCCAATGAAAAGCCAACAACCTTAACTTCTTTAATAACAGGATATCAACATCTTTCACCCATCTTAGAAATCTTTTAACAATATACTTTTTGTTAGAGGATTCCAATCCTTTGACATTCCAGGATGCCAACTTAAACATATCCATAGCAAATATTCATATATCAGTTTCCATAGGGGATTAGAATCCTCTATAGTAGTCTAGAAGCTTCTCTTGAGCTATTTTAGAGGATTTAGGATTACCTTCAGATTGCTAAGGTCTCCCTCTTTTCTTCCTCACTACTTCCCCTTTACCAAGAATGAAGGGCTCTGACTTAATCGACTTTTTATGTTTGCTTCCCTTATATTTAGCTTTAAAAGAAAAAGAGTTTGGTTCCAGTGAAATCTCCTTTTCTACATCCGTCCTAGCCGTTCCATCTAGGGGAACACTAATCTGCATCTTCTCTTCAACCTGGCAAACTCTCTAGGGGGACTGATAGGAACATATTTCTAGGAATTAAGAGGAGGGACTGGAGGAGCTGGGATAATAACAAGTTCAAAATTATTCAACCTCTCCTCAGGGAGAAGACAATTTGCTACTAAGGGAATAATAATCTCCTCTGATTCAGTGGCTTCCTCCACCCTCTGATCGTCAAGATCAGCCTCTATCGAAGCTTAGATAGGAGGAAGAGAAGGGAGTCTAAGAATACATGTGTGTGACTGCATGATTTTGATGGGCCTACCCCTGTGTAGTGACGACTTGTCACCAGAATGTCGGAAGATTGACATCAAATTCAGAGGGAGTTTGACAAACATCGTTGGGCGAAGAGAACTTCTAATGGAGTAAGTAGAGGATTTGACTTCCCAAGATCATTGTTCAAAGGGAGAATTTTGCCTTGTTAATGATCTCTTCTCTATAAGGGAGAAGTTTGAAGTCAAATTCTTTGTAATGTACTCTCCTTTGTGAGAGAGAAGTTTGAGGTGAAAACCCTTGTTCCACCCTCTAGGAGCAACTATGGTGGGTCCACCCTCTAACTTGGTTCTTGTTTACCGCATAGGTTAATTAAGAATTGCACATAGACAATGAACACGAATACGAACAACAGAACTCTTCTTATTATTATTCGCATATGCCAACTCGTACATTATGCTTGAATCATAAGATGAATACAATACTTCCCGAAGGGGTTATAAATACTTTCCGAAGAACTTTCCCGAAGGAGTTCGTCGACCACATACAACATGTTGCTACATAACAAAAACCTTTTCGAAGGGACCCATCGGCTACATAACAAGAACCTTTCCGAAGGGACCCGTCGGCTGATACACAATTTCTACTGACGACATCATCCCCCCCAAAAGAAAAAGTCGTCTCCGAACGACAATTACAAACAAAATACATTAACAGAGTGACTACAACAAAAAATTTGCTTCTATCACATCACTTCCACATTCATCCCGTTACATCTGTAGCCTCTGCTAACACAATACTGTCTCCTCAAGCTGACCTTGATAGCCACCTGTGTTTCTTTCTCTGCTTCCAACTCCTCGGTACCCTGAGCCAAGTGTTGCTGCACTGCCTCCAACTGGATGATCAACACCTCCCGAGCTCTCTACGCATCCACCAAGACAGCCTCACGGCCAACACCTACTCTCAGTGCCTCTAGTATACAGACACTCCATGTTTGCAACAGCTCCAAGTCTTCTCAACTAGTCAGACTCCCACGACTGATATCCACAACGACTGGGGGTCCAGGGGGCAACACCCTCGACGGGGTCGAGGGGCAGCGCCCCCGCGGGGTCCTGGGGCAACCCACACAAAATTGCATGAAACACACTATTTTTGTCATTTTTTGCCGATTCTACACTCTTTCTGGCAATCGCTGATGCTCCCCCTTCCCTTTGGTATCCTTCGTCACTCATTCTAAGCATGCTTGATTTGTCAACGCTTTTATTTTTTTTATTTTTTTAAGAAAACCCCCTGCCACCCTCTGCCATGTTACGCCAATTCCTTATGCAATAACCTGGAATGCCATTCAAAATCTGAATGCAATAACATGTAGAAGCCGTATGCCCAAACTTGTAGAATCCATCTGCCACATTATGCAAAACTCAAACCGCACAAGGCTTAATCCGTACAACAACAATATTTCAAGCATATAATGAAATCCGCACACCAAATTTTGCCTGAGAAATCTGTATAGAAATTGCAAGTTACAGGCCTTCCCAAATCTGTACGCCAGAGAAAAAAATGTGTAGGATAAATTGCAAACCCCTGGTAATGTTCCTACAATCTGTACAAGAACTATCAAATGTGTACGGTGGCAAGGGTAAATGTTTCACACAATTTGCATTAAGCCATCCAAAAACCACACCCCAATCTTCAGAATCTGTGATCTTGCAATCCAAATCCGTACACAGGATATGCTTGAAAAATCCATACAATCACCTTGCATTCCCAATTGCAATTTCCATACGCTGCATTCCTTTAAAAATCCGTATAGGAAAATGGCTTTTCTCAAAATCCGTACAGTTTTTTTCCAATTTTTTTTTGTTTTTAAAATTTTTTTCACTTTTTTTGGAACAATTATGTACAATATTTACATATATACAGTACTTACAGTCTTCTCTCAGTTGTTCGTCTGCGGAGGTGCATTATCATGGTAGACATTCAACTTCGACCTCTTCATTGCGTCGGCAACTTCCTTTCCGTCTAGCATCCATAGTTTTATTGCTCCGTTATCACCCACTTCCCGAAGCTGATACGGCCCGACCCATTTCATTTGAAACTTGCCTGGGTTGATCTCGTTCCATCTGTCATACCTCAACGCCCATTGTCCTAGTTGGAACTTGCTCAATTTCAGATATCTATCGTGCCATGGTTTGCACCGGTTCTGTGTCCCCTCTGTGGCCCCCTGTGCCTGCAATTGTTGCTCATCAAATTTATTTAAGGCACACGATCTATCGCCCAGTTTGTTCCCGAAGCTTCGTACCATCGACTCCATCAGCTGCCCCTTCTGTCTGTCAGTAACACATTCACACTGTAGTGCTACAACTTTTATTGAACCCTTCCGCTTTGTTTCCTGTGCGGACCGTATGATGTGTCTTCCTTGTTGTTGGCACCTTTCTACTATATCTGTGGTTCGACGTAATACTTTCTTCTTGCACGGTCGTACAGTGGAATCTTTCCTCCTTTCGGGTTCGTACTGTATCTTCTTTCCTTCAGCTTCAGTCATACCCGCGTTTCCTTCTTCAGCTTCTCTGTGTTGCTTCGAACATTCATTCCCTCCTTCAGCTTCTCCATGTTCCTTCGGACATTCATTTCCTTCTTCTTTCTTACCTTCGTCGATCCTTAGCATATTACAACTTGGAAAGAGCTCGTAATCCTCTATCTGCTAGTGGTAAAGACCATTTACTGAATCTAGATTGTTATCTCCTTCCAATTGTAGGACTCCATCCTGATTGAGTTCCATACTCTGCCTCCTCTCATCCTCTTTTCCTTCGGAATCCGACAATAGAGCTTCGTCTCCAACCATCTGAGTGTGTAGATCGATGATATACTTCCGGCCTTTGCTTTCAAGTGATAAAGTATTTTTCTTTCAATCGTGCTTTGCCTTGGCTTGTATCAACCACCCTCGGCCCAGAATGGCATCATATCCTCTCCGCTTCAGTGGGATCATGACGAAATCCAACAAGAATGGTTGTGTTCCAATCGTCACTGGTTGTGGTGTAAGGACTCCCAATGGCTTGATTCCATGTTGATTGGCCGTTAACAATTGGAATGTAGGTGGCCATAATGTCGGTTGTCTCAAGCTTTTCCAGGTGTCTTCAGGAAAAACATTGACACCGGACCCTCCGTCCACAATCGTTTCCATCAATACAATCCCGAGAATTCCCATTTCGACGATTGCCGAATGGCGTCTAGATGAGAGGGCTAATAGCATCGGATCTTCTGCACTTGCGCCACTTTCCTTCTCCTTTTTGTCTGCTATACTTGCTCTACTAGTTGCTTAGCAATCGGAACTATATTCGTGAGTGCCGTATGGAGCTAAGGCATAGTGAGCAATAGATCATTTATCCTGACGGGTACCTCAGCTTGCAATATTTGTCGTACAGTGTTCTGTTCTGCGTAGTTTCGTACGGAGGTACCAAGTGTGTCCTTCAGGTTTGCCGTTTCTACCTGCATTGCTCTCTAGATCTCTGCGCGGGCTTCCTCCAGTCTCTTCTTTTCCTCCGTCGGATCAGGGTAGAGCTTTGCCTGCTTCCGAGTGATTGCTAGTACTTCTTCCTCATCCATCCCGACAGTAATCAAATTTACTCCGGACTTCGGGCACTTAGCATCGTCATGATCGCCAGGTCCACACCATCGGCATAGCAACGACGCCAAATGTTTACCGCATAGGTTAATTAAGAATTGCACACAGACAATGAACATGAATACGAACAACATAACTCTTCTTATTATTATTCGCATATGCCAACCCGTACATTATGATTGAATCATAAGATGAATACAATGCTTCCCGAAGGGGTTATAAATACTTTCCAAAGAACTTTCTCGAAGGAGTTCGTCGGCCATATACAACATGTCGCTACATAACAAAAACCTTTCCGAAGAGACCCGTCGGCTACATAACAAGAACCTTTCCGAAGGGACCCGTCAGCTGATACACAATTTCTACCGATGATAGTTCTTAGTGGATATCATGTGAGTTACTACATGATGATGTTGTGATTTATGTCATAAAAGGTGATGATCTTTCATTTGATATATTTGTGAGGTCACTATTGTAAGGTGACGATCTTAGCAATAGCTTGACCATGTTATCATGATAGACTTCATTAAGTTGTTGTCCTAGAATGTGCCGATAATCATGTTAACAAAACGTATCATGATCAACTACATTAAATTGTTGTCTCAGAATGAGTCGGAAACCATGATACTATGGTATTTGTATTGTATTCTTGATCCATTGTCATGATAGACTACATTAACTTGATGTCCCGAACTGTGCCAGAGGTCATGACAATAAGTAAATCATAATAGTATTGGATTGAACTGGAAATTATGAGATCAAAGATTGATTATTTGATTGACTATGTTTGTGTCCCGGAATGTGCCGGAAACTAGATAGTATATATTCCTGAAGGGATATAATTGTGTATAAGCATTTTTGATGCAAACTCAAATTTTATTGAGATTAAGAAATTGATCATATCCTCCCTCGCTAAGAGGGAGTGTTAAAGTAATAGCTTCGGTTGGATCCGATATCAGTATATGGAACATAAATATACATATATATATATATATATATATATATATATATATATATATATATATATATATATATATATATATATATGATTTCACTTTACCTACTGATATCTCAAGCTATTTGATACTTTATGATCATGCCCTGATTGGGCTATATATATTGTGACAGTTCCTCTCATGTATCAATTATTGATTCATGACATTAATGATACTATATTTGTTGTTCTATTATCTGATAGACTACATTCAATTGTTGTCTTAGAGTGCCAAAGATCATATAATGCACATTTTTCTAAGATATAACATATTATTTTGGTAGGCATCAAGGATTTGATGCCAGTGCACATACCAAAAGAATATAAGTATATTGAATATCATATGATTGATAATTTTTGTTGAATCATACTTCGGATTATATTGAAGGATAACATCTAAGTTGATGGATATATGTTGATATGCCATTCTAGGAATATCATATTGATATGATATCTCTCCATATGCTTGAGAGCATAATATGCTCTATAACAATCCTCCCTAGCTAAGGAGTGTTGAGTTTGTAGCTTTAGTTAGATACATTATTGATGGTAAATCATCATTTAGACAAATATTCTTATATATATAATATATTATATATATATATATCATATTATATTATATATATGGTTATTTATATTATTGTAAATATATTATTAATGTCTAATGATGAATAACCATAGAGACATGTCTCCTCTCATATTTATAAGTCTTCAAATCTGCATTTGGAATATACTTATAAAAATGACAATGTAATTACATTTGTAGAAAACGATCCCTGTGACTCAATAGATTTTTCTAATTTATATATTTATTATAGAGATAAATAAAAAGGATGAAAGGAAGATAAAATATATATAGATATTCAGACTTTTGTGAAAAATACTTGTATCAAATATATAAGTGCAAAAAAGAAGAGTATAAATATTGGCTGACTTTAATCGGGATATAGTGCATCCATCATCAGTTGAGTGAGCAACATTATCAGGGTGGAACAAAGTGTGTGTGCAATGGGTTGGTGCTTATGAAGATAACAAAGTGAGTTGGAGCTTTCTGTAAGTCGAAGCCTGCAAAGTGTGGGAGTTGGAGCTTCCAGTGAGTCAATGCTCATAGACATAGAGGTCGTAGCCTCAAGTAGGTCGAAGCCTACAATACATTGCAAAAGAACAAAGTTTATATAAAAGCATTTATTGTTGTCGTTTTCTCACGCATTGGGTTTCCACGTAAATTTTGTGTTATCGTGTTCATGTGCATAATTATTGATTACATCATTTAAAGTTATTTGGATAAAAAGTTTTAAATTGGCAAAAGTTTTTATTATACTAATTCACCCCCCACCCCCCTCTTAGTATAATCGTGTGCTCTTCATACCTTTCGTTGTATAATAAGTGTGCGATTCCATTATTATGTCTTTAGTTAGGAAGACTGTTGTATTGAACAAATCGCTGTCTTCATGATTGATTCAATAATCACTTCCACACACCTTCAAACAAATCGAACATATTAAGAAATGCATTAATAATTTATTCACTTGATTGAACCGACAGCTCCAGTATCTTCTAAATCCCAACTTTATCATTATCTTCCACAATTCCATACTGACTAAGGTTCGAAAATCTGACGACATCTTTGGCTTTGGCAGAGTTACAACTAGTATATAGAGAGATTTTGTCACATATCATCAGAGCTAGCTTATGTCCCTGCTTCTTAGTTGGTTTAACAAATGAGACAAAATACATATGATTGCCGTAGAACTTGTACCGAGTATTGCAGCTGATAATAAACGTGGCTTTCGCTGTTTGCGTATATGCACATGATCCTCCTTTATAGATATGTATGTCATCGACTATTTTGTATTTTGGATTTACACAGTAGTTGCTGAATAACAAGGTTTCCTCCTCTCCAGATTTTGTCGCTGCAGGAAACTTCTTCTAATAATGTTTTCTTAGTCTTACTATGAATGTTACAGTTGGCCTTCAATCCTTTGAAGACACTCGATGACATATATGAATTTAATGGAATTTCTTCAAAGATCTTTGCAGATTTAATTCTGTGCTTTATTGCAATATAATCTCCTTTCAAGTGGTTATTATTGGTTGTTGACTTGCTTTATTCCTTGATCGATGATTGTAGTTTCCAACTCCGATTAATATATGGTAGTGTAATGTTCTTGAACTACCTAGGAGCTGAATGTGGCGCTCTGGAGGTGTGTTTGACGTATGGTGGAGACAATGTCAATGGGTCTGTACATAGTCAAACTGCCAAGTGGGACAACCTGTATGGTGGAGGGAGATAAGATCGTATGGTGGTGGGAGATACTCAATTCGTATGATGTCTATGAGTTGTCTGCTGTACGGTTTGCAATTGCATGGAAGTTCATAGAGATGGGAATGGCTGTACAGTGAATAGACAGAGTGTATAGTGAGATTAGATGGATGTTGTAGAGTAGTAGGAATGTTGTATCGTAGTAGTAAAGGTAGCTGTATGGTGGGGGTCTAGTCCATACAGAAGAGAAGTGGGTACTGTATGACGATGGAGTGCACGGTGGAGTGTGGAACTGGAGGAAGATTGTATGACGTGGGAAGGAGGGGAAGATGGAGTGAAGGAATGACCCAACATAGGAAGATGGTGCATTTGGTGCCTTGAGTGAAAAGTAAAACCTTCTGAGTATGTTGCCAAGAAATATACAATGAGTATTTGCCACAGGACACAAGAAGAACAGAGAGATAAGCAATATTGTTGCCAAATAGTAATTATATTTGCAAACAAAGGTGGTGCTCCGATTTGCCAGATCTGAGCCAAGTAATACACCGATGGAATAGGGTGAGGGTTCAATCCCACCAAAACTAGAATAGCCAAGTAGGGAAGATCTCTCACTTTTGAAATGGCTAACAATAGAGAACTCCAATAGGAATTTGCACTACAAAGAAAATAATCCAAATCGCATACTAACTTCCTACGTACTACATATAAATATCCCTTTAGAGAAAACTCCCGAGGGTTTACAAAAAAATGCCGACACGGAAAACACCTATGGATAATTAATAAAAATTGTGTTTACCGTACTGGTAAAGTAAATGAACACATACAGACAATGAACACGAATAGCAGAATTATATTCGCAATAGTAGATTATTCATGCTTTACAATGATCCCAGACGGGATATAAATACTACCGCCGAACCTTCCCGAAGGAGTCCGTCGGCTACAATTATTCTATCTGCTACAAATTATTTATCGCCGGACCGTCGGCTACAGAATACCGAAACACCGCCAGACTGTCGGCTACAAAATACAAAACACCGCCGGACCGTCGGCTACAGAATACCTAAACACCGCCGGACCGTCGGCTACAGAATACAGAAATACCGTCGGACCATCGGCTACAGAGTACAGAAACACCGCCGGACCGTCGGCTACAGAGTACAGAATACCGCCGGAACCATCCAGTCGGCTAACACCATCCCCCCCAAAAAGAAAGTCGTCTCCGGACGACAATTACAACATATCTTAGACAAATTAACAAACAAAATATATCATCAAAGTGACTACAACAAGAAAAATTTGCTTCTGTCACATCACTTCCACATTCATCCCGTTACATCTGTAGCCTCTGCTAACAGAATACTGTCTCCTCAAACTGACCGTGATAGCCACCTGTGCTGCTTTCTCTGTTTTCAATTCCTCGGTACCCCGACCCAAGTGTCGCTGCACTGCCTCCAACTGGATGATCAGCTCCTCCCGAGCTCTTTACGCATCCACCAAGATAGCCTCATAGCCAACACCTGCTCCCATTGCCTCTAGTACACCGAAAGTCCATGCCTGCAACAACTTCAACTCTTCTCGACTGGTCAGACTCCCACGACTGATATCCGCCACGACTGGGGGTCCAGGGGGCAACGCCCCCAGCGGGGTCAAGGGGCAGCGCCCTGGGTGCACGAAATGCACCATTTCTATCATTATCTGCCGATTCTGCACTCTTTTTGGCAACCACGGATGTGTCCCCTTCGCTTTGGCATCATTTGTCACTCATTCTGAACAACTTGATTCTGTCGTCGTTTTTTCTTTTTTTTTTTGGTTTAGTTTTTATTTTTTAACTGCTTCCTCTACAATCCACCACAAATCCCTCTGCACACACTCCTTCTGGCAGAACAAGAACTCTTCTTTATGTCTCTGTTTCCCTGCGGAAGTCTTTTCCCTTGCAGCGCGGAGGAGAAACTCTGACTGGTGGAGGAGGTTGAAGTTTCTTGACCCGCAGCTAATCTTTCTACCCCGCGGCCTGTGTGGCGGAGAGGTGATCGCTTGAGAGCCCGCGGGGCTTTATCTTCTTCTCTCGCAAACCGTTTGTTGCCCGCGAGGCTTCCAACTTCTATGCCCGCAAAGAAATTTTCAAACTGATTGCTTGATGCAAAGAAATTTGAAGATAATACTTTGATCAGGATGTGCTGCTGAATCATTCAAATACTAGATAATACTATAAATGTTTACCATACAGGTAAAGTAAATAAACGCATATAGACACTAGAACATGAACAGGAGAATTCTATTTGCAATAGTAGATCAATGATGATTTACAATGATCCCAGATGGGATATAAATACTACCGCCGAACTTTCTCGAAGGAGTCCGTCGGCCACGATTATTCTATCCACTACAACTATTTACCGCCGGGCCGTCGGCTACAGAATACAAAAACACCGCCGGAACCATCCAGTTAGCTAACACTATCCCCCCAAAAAAAAACAGTCATCTCCTGACGACTCACAAAATTAGGAGACAACTTACAGACTACAGAAAAAACTAGAGAGAAGGGGGCGTCCCAGAGGTGTGCTGTTGGCGACGTAACTCATACACCTGCTCTGTCCTGATGCGGAGATCTGCCTGAATTTGAGAGTTGACTTCAACAGCCTCCTTTAGAAGAAGTGCCGCGTCCATGGCCTGCGTCCTGGCTAACTGCATCTCGTGCTCAGTCGCATCCTTATCTCGAACCGCTACCTCTGTACTTTGCTTAGCCAAGTCCTTCTCCTGCACCGCTGTTGCCAAATCTGCCAGTAGTGCTGCCCGCTCTGTGGCCCATGCTGCCTGCTGGTCGGCCAAGTCGGTGGCTAGCTTCTGTCTAGCCTCAGTCTCAGCTGCCAATGATCGCTCTGCTGCAACCCTGTTCGCCTCCGCACGCTGACGACCGTAGTAAACATCTTTGTACAGTCCCACAACCTCATGTGCCAGCTTCATCATAGGAGTGTCAATGGGTCCCAATTCCGGCTCCGTGGCCCAGTCTGCCAGCATCTCAGCTGTCTCCGTTGCCGGCCAGCCCTTGTCTATAAAGAAAGTCTCGAATCGCCGAGGACAAATCCCACGGATATATGCTCTGATCAAGTGCCACTCCCTCCGCCGAGTCAGGGCCTGAATTGCCACATCATAGACCTTCTTCAATGCAAATTTCATAGTCCTAAGGTAATCCCGACACCTGTCCTCATCTGACCCATAGTCCTCCTTGGCGAAGGCCTCCAATGACCATTCTGCATCACTGTTTCCCTCCTCGTCAGCGGGAGCCATGCCCACATCCGGTGCCGCCATCTGTGTTGTTGGCGCAACCACGGCATGTGGCATTCCCTCCTCCTGAGGCTGGGGTTCCGCTGGCTATGTTCCTGAACGCCTAGGAGACTGAATGGAGGGACCCCGCTTCGCCGGAGTGAGTCGGAACTGCTGCCTCAGAAACTCACTAGCTCTATCCATTACCTCCGGTTGGTCGACCTGCGCAAGCTCCATGTTCATCTCCGGTACTGGCTGGGCTGACTCGGCCTTTGCTAAAAAAGATGATGAAACGGTGACCACTGCATCACAATCAATGAACTCCAACCGAACCTGCGGCTCAGACTGTGGTAGTGGTGACTGTGCTATCGGTGGGACTGCAAGGGTGACATCCGTTGGTGCAACTGGAATCACCTCCACTACAGCCGTCGACAATGACTCAGCAACTATCCGTGGAACGGCATCCGTTATTGCCTGTGGAGCCACCTCCGTCAATGTCTGTGGGACATCTGCCTCCGTTGGAGGAGTCATAAGAACCGGGGCATGGCGCTAACCAAAGGTCGGAATGACTATCGAAGAGGTAGTCAAGTGCGCTGAAGTTGACAGCTGAGGCGGGGTAAAGAATGTGGGCCCACTACCTGCTGTCTCACCGTCAACTTCAGCTGATGTGCTCTCCTCTTCTTCCACAGATTCAGCCCCGTCACTCATCGAAGTGCCCTCCCGTCCGCTATCTGTCTCTCTGGAAGGGGCCAATTCGCGGAGTACTTTCTTGTGACCAGCTGCTGACCCTCCTGTATCTAGGTGTTGCCAGTAGAATATGGGAGGCTCCCCGTCTGCCAACTTGCCCCTTGGAGGAGCCTCAAAGCCATCCATTGGGATCTGGTTAGCTGTTGCCTCTAGAAACAACCCGATGGCATGGTGCGGCATGAAAAATGTTCGGTGCTGAAGTGTCATGAATTCTTCCATCCTGTCGGCAAGCACTGAGGCCCAATCATATACCACTCCCTACATGATACCATTCATAAACACAATCTGTGGCAATACGATATCTGAAGCTCGGGTGGCACCTATCAACCTGCTCTTGATGACGTCCATGATACAACGCCAATGACCCTCTCGAATAAAGTCTTTGCGAAGCCCTCTGCACCTTGTCCCCTGAACTGCTGCCTCCCTCTCCATGGGTGTAAGGTCCCTGGATACTAGAGCTATCCAATGCTCCTTCCGTTCCTATGATAGTTTATGATTCTTTATTTCCACTTTCTTCCCGCCGGGGCCAGGAATGCCGAAGACCCTGGTGAAATCTCTCGGTTTAAAGGACACCGTCATCCGCTGCTTTTTGTACAAGAATGTACTTGTTCTGCTCTGGACACTATATGTCTCTATCATGGTGCGCAATACTGATTCGAACATCCGAATGGAAAAGATGGGAAGCTGAATAGCCCAATGTACCTGTGCCCGCATCAAAATCTGTTTAATCTGGTCTGCCTCCGGGGTCTCCTGCCACCACTTCCGGCATTCGCTTCCACTAAGACTCTCAAACTGGACGGTGAGATAAGTGAACCGCCGGACCGTCGGCTACAGAATACAGAAACACCGCCAGACCGTCGGCTACAGAGCACATAATACTGCCGGAACCATCTAGTCGGCTAACAAATTGGGCCTCTTTATTAATTAAATATGTCCTTGTGATATTATTTAATTTTTAGGACCATTTAATTAATTTACCTAATTAAAATATTTTATTGAAAATTAGGGACATTACAGGTGGATATTTTAGATTGATGATTTCCAACTTGAAATTGCTGTTGACTATTATGTCACTTCTTTAGGCTTGTTATAGTTTGCTGCAAGTTGATATGCTCATCGTTTTAGTGCTGGGAGCATTCTATCGCCGTAGTATTTTTGGATTGCATACTCTTACTTTCATCAACTTCAACCTTTATGTTGTTGCTTGATAACATTCACTGCCTTGTATCTCACATGTGCTATCTTATAGACAATCTTACAAACTATTCTATAATTACTGTCATTGGTAGTTGCAAGTTCAGTATCATTGCTGTAGTGAGTTAGATACCTCTTAAGTAATTTCATCATCCACCCCGTTCATTGAAATCACTTCCTCTAATGCATTCAAATCTTTTGGTCTTTCTAGTAAGACACATCTGGTCTTAGTGCGATGTTTAATATTTTCAATGCTAATATATTTGCTAATGAGTCCTCTTAATTCCATTAATGCCTTCATCTATAGATGTCATTTGTTTATACTACCGTTATCCATATATATGTTGTTGTATACACAAACTGCCACCATTCTCTTTGGTTTGCATATTAGTTCATCACCTTGAATCTTTTACTTGATGATTCTTACACTAACAATTTGTCCATGTTTTTCAAGCCCTTTGATATCAATGACAATATTTCCATTATTTGGGGAAGGCAAAAATTGAGAGCCGCTTCATTTTCCGCTGTCCCATCTACTACGAGATCAGAGGGAGGTTTTACTGCCTACCCAGAGAGTGCAAATCCCTATCAACTTTGTTCCGTTACACCGACCAGTGATGCCTTATGCTTTACCTTTGTGAGACCATACAACTTCGTGACCACACTTTATAGCTCCTATTCCCTCAAAGCGAGGCCTTGGAGCAGCTTATCATTGCCTTTTTCCTGCCCATGTCTCATGCTAGGGGTGTGAAGCGGCCACACAGTAATTTGATCTCTAGCCACACCAGATTTGTGACACCCCACAGTGGGTTCACTCGTCAGTGGCACTCCATCTTTGGCAGTATTCAGAGATGAACTAGGGCTCCTGGTCGCTCTAGAACGTACCTTTTGGTCCTGGACTTCTTCCCACCGATGAAGGACCTCTAGTCCTTTCCTTCGCGGTTTTCTTTTGCTTTCTTGCTCACTCTTTTGCGGGCACCGTTTGGTGCTTCTGTTGTAGGTTGTTTCCTTGTTTGTAAGCTTTCAGTCCCTTGGACCCTTTTGGCGGTCTCTTGTTGGACATTAATACATTTATCTTATCTTATCTAGAGTTAGGCATCCATTTTGGAGTGATAGTTTGCAATTTTTATGAACAACTATTACTATTGCCATGCCGTATTTCCTAGATATGTTTGAATTAGATATCTAATGTTAATTAATGATCTAGGTTGTTCTTACTTTCAGGAAAAAGTTTATTATCAGATAAGAAATAAAATCTGGAAACTTTAGCTTCATATATTTTTGAATTTTGTCATTTTTCTGAGTTTTTGTTTCCTGCAAGTTACTTTATTTTCTGCACTTTATTTGTCATCTCAAAATCATCACAAAACACAAAAAAGGAAAGACAAAACAGAGCAGCTTATTACATTGGTTGTGTTGGACGACTTAGTAGCCACCTTTCATGGAAGATTTGTCTTGTGCAATAAGTGTGACATTTTTCTTAGAATAGTTTAATTTCATGCTCTAGAAGGCTGCTGGCTTGAATATTAATGCTGTTATTTTGCATGGCATGACCAACATCTTGCATAACAAATTACACTGTTCTAATTGGTTATGTCTTGCACAACATCTCTGATCCTTCTGAACCCTTTAAAATACACAAAAACACCTGTACCAAACCAATTTCAGATTACTAGTCCATTATATCTTATTCTTGTTAGAAAGCAATCAATTCATTCATAATAATGATAATATAAAGCATAAAACACTTGATTTGTATAATTGTGTAATGTGGATAGAAACTGGTTTTGTTAGGAGAGTTTTTATAATACAAATAACCTTATGTATATAACAAGGATGTAGAATAATATAAATTTTAAGGGCTCATTAATCAGTATAATATACAATATAAATTATGATTAGTTGTTGAACAATTGCTGACAATATCCCTAGTAAAAGACAGACCATCAAATATGGACAGCATAACTAACGACTTGGATTATTCATCTTGAACTCAATGTATTTGCATTGCTTGAACATCAATAATACACCATTCTGTTGACTTATAGAATCACACATTGGTTGTTCTTGGCTATCTTATCTTTGTGTTTTAACAAATTATCAAAGAACGCTTCCAAAATTATGGACTTGACAAAAGTCATTGTAACAATATTAAGAGACTATCGATTTTATAATACTGTAAAATTACGCTTCACGTGTAAGTAAGATTGCATATATTGCATGTATTGCATTTGAGGTGATCTATTTTATCAAATAGAAAAATGTTTGGACTCAGTTTAAAACCTCAAGATGATATATAGGAAGTACAACGTGAACAATAGTTGTGTGGGATTTGATCCTTTAGTTGTGTTATCTTCATAAGTTGAAAAATGTGGTCAAGTTGTTTTGCTCTCTATATGAATATCATTATTATTTTTTTACATAGAGACTATTTCTTCTGTGCCGTATGGGAATTGCTCATGGTACTATCATATTGAAATACATCAATTTTTTGTTTCATCTACTTCAATAATTTGAATGAATAAAAACAATAGACTTGTTACATCTCAAATATAGGTTGAATAGGTTGAATTCATGTGGGTACTAGTCATCTGGATTGAGTACATGTTTAATGGAAAACATTCCTTTTATAGAATGCTGTCCACGGCTGTCATTTGGATAACATATTTTAGCTTTTTAAATTATTCACGACAAAATATCCACTCCAATTGAATTCTTGAGAGACTTGATGTACTGAACAGTTTCTTTTTGATATTTGACAAAAATTTAGATTTTCATCTGGGATGTTGTTTATAGACCTAGTTTTATTATTTTGCATACATGGTATTATTTGTTTTTCATGTTATCATTGGAAGCTAAAACAGTAGTAAATTATTTTTATGGTCATGTGGACATTCTGCAATGAACAATGATGTCTATTACATCTTTCATGGAGTGATACTTTCTAATTGGTGATTAATTTATGATGGTTTAACTTGTAGGCCTCAGAGCTTTCCTCTTAAAATGACTGGCTGGCCCGCACAATTAGAAGCTTATGCTTTCTTGGTTGTTAGCCCTCCATCTATGGCTCAACAATTTGAAGAGGTTTGCAACCATCATTCAATACTGTGCATTCTTTTGTCTAAATCATTGTGGTTTTTCATATATGTAATTATTGAATTCTTGTGATAAATTGTGTTTGTCTACAAAGAAAGGAAATTTTGCAGATAAAGATAATAAGTAATACCTAAAATACTTGTGTTAGTAGAAAATTTAATTGGATACCATAGTTTTATTAAATGATTTTTATCAGACTAGAGGAAGCCATTGTTGAACTTCCAAGAGAAGCTATGGACACTGGTTATCCTAGACCCCACATCAGGTTGACTTGTTATTAAACTTTGTTTCGAACTCATCTAAGAAGTGTGACATAATGCAAAGCCTTTGACAGCCTATGGAAATAATCTGCTTATACTTTGTCAAACCAATCAAGTAAGCATTTTGAAAATTCTAATTTGTCACCTTATCCAGTAGGACTAACTGCTGAAATCAAATGACTTGCCAGCCACGTTGGCAACATATAATTCACTTGAATATGTATAAGGCCATTTATACTCATTCGATGCTTATTCATCTCCATGGGGACTAATGAAGTGCATATAGCTGAGGTGGGAACTATCTTAGGATCTGAGCAGTGACAGTGAAGGTTGAACTGGTGATATCAGAGAGGTAATGCAGCATCTGCTGACTGAAGTTTCATTTTACTTAAAGTGTTTGAATAAGCAATGCATCTGTGACAGAGTGTATTTTTCGACTGAGTGTATCATTCATCTTCACTGTTAGGCATTACTTTGATATAGTGAATTTATCCTTTCCCTTCACACTGATGCCAAAGGACCCAAGGTTCTTCGCAAATGAAGCATAATTTTTTGTCTCCTGACTTCTTGCCTTGTGTCGAAGTCAAGTTTAGGTCTTGCAGAAGATTCCTTATTGAGTTCGCAAAAGATTCCTTTTGGATATGAACTTCCTTGTTATAGGGTTTTCTTTTTGTTAATCCAAAATCCATGTCTCTAGCCTTTTTTATGGCTTCTTGTAGGGAAGGATGATTCAGTGCCTTTCTCCATCCTCTCAAGGGGTCCTAGAGGCTATCCATGAAGAGCACAACCAAGCGTCGCTCGGATATGTTGGTAACCAGTATTTATATCCTTTGAAATTCAGTTATATACTCTTCTATCGATCCTCTGAGCTTGAGTTGAGCCAGATCTTTGCTGTCAAATCATTCTATTAGCCTAATGGTGAACTCCACATGGGAAGTGAATCTGGAATGGCCATGGTTATCATCCTGTGATCCCACCATTCATGTGCTATTCCATCTAAGTGGAGGGCTGCATATTTTGTGGCTTCCTCTTCAGTCATGAGATTTAATTGGAATTAAGTATCAAGATTTTGCAACCATGGCAGATACCAGGTTTCCCTACCTTCCTTTTCAACTCCAGAAATCCTTCCTTGTTCTGTCTTCAGGGCGTAAATTTCGTTCTCAAGTCAACGTATTCCTTGAAGGACATCACTTCTTGTAGGTTGCTTACTTCCCAATCCTGTTTGATCTGTTCTTGGATTTCAATAAAAGAGGGTTCTTCGCTTGTTTGTCTTTCTAATGGTGTAAAATTTGGTGTCCCTAGTCTTGAGCTTTGCCTTTTTGGGCTACTGTTTTGTGATTGCTCCCGTCTTCCATTTGGTGTTTTATGGTTTTCCGCAGCATGGTTGAGTGTGGTTAGGGTCAAGAGATCAATTAACTAAGATGATTTGTTTTGTAGTTCTCTTTGTTCACTTAGCACTTGACCCACCTTGCTTTGTACATTTTCTTCTTCGCCCATTTGTACTCCCATTTGTCCTGTTTTTCTCAGGGTGTAAGTGATAAGTGGTTTGCTCATTCACCTTTGGATAGGAAAGGTGGCTCTAATACCGACTGTAATGCCCCCTTTTTGCTAGGTTTGAGACACTACGGAGTTTCTATAATTCTAATTTGAACAATTATATAATTCTGATTGGTAAGTCCAATTTGCTGACTTACAATGAAATAAATAATGCAATTGATTGAATTGTATGATTATACATAAGTGCACACACAATTATAGTGCTAATTACTGGTAATTCAAATGCAACCACTGACAGTGATGGAAATTATGTATAGTTCCAAATGCATACACTTCCAAAGAAGGTCGTATACAATAATATGAATGCATTGATATGATAATATGATTTATGCTTATCACTTGAATGGCTGTCTCTGATATACAATGTTTTATCCACGCTGCATATACAGACTGAGAATATCTCAATTACAGAGATATAGGCTGTGTTTGATATTCCTTTCTTTATATGAACCAATACTCTGATAATGAAGCCGTGTCTTGTTAAGGAATATTGGATCTGAGATAGAGTTTCAATAGACTTCAAATATTACTTACTGATATTGTTTACTGTTTAAACAATTCTGCTACAATATAATTTCTGCAATGTATATACAGTGAGAATTCTTTATATTTATATAACTGTACTGCTGATGCCTGATAATTGCAAGTGTAATGGACAACCGACTCCAGGTAATAGAATGTTTGTGTGATTGATTGTTTCCCAATAGTGACCAATAAGGAATATAAATATGCATTTGAATGGTCTCCTTACATGTAGAGTCATGACTCTATGTGGCTTGGGCAGAGTAACGAGAATCGCCATAAAATCGCCTGAATCGGCGATTCAGCGATTAGATTCAGCAATGGCGATTTTTTTGGAGTCGGAAATCGCCATTGCCGATTTCATCAGGTGAATCGCCTGAATCGCTGATTCAGGCGATTCATCCAAAAAATCGCATGAATCGCCTGAAAAAATCGGCATGAATTGCCCGCGGCCAATAAAGTATAGACTTGTAAAATTTAAAAAAATTGCTTTTTTTTTTTAAACTTTGTTTTTGACCTATTCTCTTTATTATAACCCTAAAGGGCCTTCTATTTGTTTATCATGAGTAGAAGAGAGGAAAAGTGAGAGAGAAGAAGAGAAAAGAAAAGCCATAGGTTTCTAACCGGCAAGAAGAAAGAGCACAAAAGAGATCAACAATCCATTTGGGGAGGCCATCAATTGCATTGGGAGCATTAAGGAGCCAATCTCAACACTCCTCAACTCATTTGCAAGAGGTAAGTGCTCTTTTTTTTTGCATGTTAGTGTATTATGCATTTTTTGTTAAATTTTTATAGTTTTCAAGATTTTTAATTTAGATCTTGAATGTTCTTTATTTTTACTAAGTTGCAAACTAGGGTTTGTTGTTTTGTAGCTTTTATTAGCTTCAAACTTTGATATTTTACATATAAATTTTTATTGCAGCAGCCTTTGCTTTCATTTTTCGCAAATTCGCAATGGGTAGAAAAGATGAATGTTGGAAATATAATGAAGAGTTTCCTGGAAGAACCAAATATCAAACAAAATGTATTTTTTGTAAAGAAAAAATAACTTCTGGGGGTATTTATAGATTGAAATACCACATTGCTGCTATACCTGGACACGATGTTACAATTTGCACTCACCAAACTCCTGAGGCAAAACGCATTTGCTTAATGGCATTAGAAAAAATTGAAAAAGACAAAGCCAATAGGAAAATGCAACTTGAAGGGTTAAGGGGTATTGGCTCCCATGTTCTTGCATCCGCATCCGCAGCCGCAGCCACATCTGCATCTGCATCAGCTTCTGCATCTGTAGGTTGTGTTGGAGAGGGTTCTTCTACGCCTCCTTTTTATCCTAGTTCTTCTGCTCGTGCTAGTGCTAGTCGGACACATACTGAGACAGAGTCCCACACCAACCTATTGCAGCCTAGAGTGCGGAAAAACAGAATGGATAGTTACTTTGTGCCCTGCACTACTCCTGGTTCCCAACCCACGCTTGAGGGCATGGGTTTGAACAAGGCGATTCATGATGCTGCCAGAAAGGAGATATGCAAATTTTGGTACTTTTGCAACATTCCATTTATTGCAGCCAGGTAATTGATTCTTTTTTCATTGTTTTCTTTAAAGTTAAAATTAAAAGTAAAAGTAAAACTTTAATTATATTTATTTGTTTTATAATTTGAGTCTTTGACTTCTAAATTTTTATTTGTGACAGGGCTCCTTATTGGTAGAACATGATAGATGTGGTTGCTATTTGTGGTCCGGGGTTTAAAGCCCCAATTGAGGCTGAGTTGAGCGGATACCTCTAGGATGAGATGGTAGAGGACATGAGGGCTGAGCTCGAGGAGAACCGAAAGGAGTGGATTACAAAGGGTTGCACCATCATGACTGATGGTTGGACAGATAGGAGGAATAGAACACTTCTCAATTTTCTTGTATCCTGTGGAGGTAATTGATCATTCTACTTTCCTACATACATAATTGTAAATTTTGATTTGTTGAATGCTAATTTGTTGATGATCCATTTAATTTTAATATTCTAATTTGTTGTTTTGTTACTTGTAGGATATACCATGTTCATCAAATCCATTGATGCTTCCGCACATGTAAAAAATGCCACATACTTATGTGAGGCTATTGAGGAAGTCATTGTAGAGGTGGGAGAACAAAATGTGATCCAGGTGGTGACGGATAATGCAACAAGTTATGGTGCTGCAGGTAAACTTTTAACTTTTCAAGTTTTGAAAATAAATTTATTTGATTTTGAAATTTGAATTTCTAATTGACTTAAAATTGTTGTAGGTAAACTTTTGATGGAGAGGCACCCCACCATATTTTGGTCCCCTTGTGCGGCACATTGCATTGACCTCATGTTGGAGGAAATTGGCAAACTTGAGTTTGTCAAGTCATGTGTGGAAAGAGCAAAAAAATATGCAAATTCATTTATAATCATTCATTTGTCCTTAGCACAATGAGGAAGTACACAAAAGGCAAGGAGTTAGCTCGCCCAGGTATCACGAGGTTTGCCTCGAATTTCATCACCTTGCAGTCCTTGTTGAAATCAAGGGATGAATTGAGGAGCATGTTTGTTGGGCGGGAGTGGATTTCCTCTTCCTATGCTACGACCACTGTAGGGATAGATGTGACGGATTGCATATTTGATGAGGATGGTTTTTGGAAACCCACTAGAGAAATCCTGTAGGTAAATTTATTGCAATTTAACATTTAGTATTTTACTTTTACTTTAAGTTATATTATTTTATATTTAAGTTTTGACTCAAATTTTTTGTTTTACTTTATATGTAGGTCATTGAGCCCCTTGTAGCTTTGCTGCGAACTGCTGATGGGGAGAAGCCCTCTATGGGCTACATTTATGAGAGCATGGATAGGGCCAAGGAGGCCATCAGAGCCCAATATGCAGGAGTGCAGGAGAGGTATGGCCCTATTTGGGACATCATCGATAGGAGATGGCAGAATCAGCTCCATCGACCCATCCATGCAGCAGCTTACTTTCTGAATCTGGCATATCGTTTCCGTCTTGAGTTCAAGGCGGATGCGGAGGTTCTCATTGGCTTATACACAGTGATTCAGAGGTTGAGTAGCGATGAAGATAGCGCTGCTGCGATTGTTGAGCTAGACCAGTTCAACAATAAAGAGGGGCCCCTTTTCTCTGGCAAGATGGCCATAAATGCTCAGACAACACTACAGCCAGGTAAAAATAAAATAATATATTCAATGTTCATGAATCTAGATTCTAATCTTAAAGTTGATTATGTAATTTTAGAGTTAACTTGTAATTTGTAAATGAGACTAATTGTTTCTATTTTCAAATTTTCCCTTATTGCAGATAGATGGTGGCAAATGTTTGGGGCCACAACCCCAAAACTTCAAAAAATTGCCATTCGTATTCTGAGTCAGCCAAGCAGCGCTTCTGGATGTGAGCACAGTTGGTCCATGTTCGAGCACATCCATTCGAAGAGGAGAAACAGGTTGACAGTGCAGAAGTTGAATGATATTGTCTTTGTTCATTACAACCTCCGTCTTAGGATCAGACAGATTTTGGGCACTGACTCCTCTCTGATCATTCTGGAGGAGATTGATCCAGAATCACAGTGGCTCACAGAGGTTGTGGATCCAGTCTTCACTGAGGAAGATTGTGTGTGGGTTGACCAGGTGGATATAGAGGCTGAGGCAGCTAGAGCACGTTCTTCAGGCATTGGTAGAACTAGACGCACACGTGCACGCACAGGCACAGGCCCTAGTGACGTTCATGAGCCCATCTTACATGCGGGAGATATGGCTCGGCAGTCCTCTAGGACCTACATTAGACGCCTTGCTACTAGGCAGATTGGATACTCAGAGGCTGAGGCTGAGGCTGTAGCCGAGCTTCAGGATGATGTTGAGGATGATGAGGATGACTATGAGTCTGAGGCTTGAGCTGGAGCCTTGTTTTTATATTTTGTTTACAGACATTGATACTGAATCATTGATAGACATATGTTTCAAACTTTCATGGATCTTCATCTTAGATTCTTACATACATTTATGATTTGATGTCTTATGGATCATCTTACATACATCCTATGATTTAAATCATTATGATCATTTGATTTCTATTTACTTCAGCTAGCCTACAATTTACATTTTAGATAACATAGTTACATATGTGATGGATTTTATGTTCCATGTTTATGTATGTTAAGTTTTAACTTCTATTTGATGATGTTATAGTGTGTTTAAGTTATATTCAATAAAGGGTGCATGAAATAAGTTTTAAATTGTTAAAATCTTTAAATTTAAAGGGTTTTTTCAAATTTGCCAATTCATCGCCGATTCATTGCCGATTCACGATTCGATTCGGCCTTGCCGATTCCGATCCGATTCCGATTCTTGTTACTTTGGGCTTGGGCCATGTAGGTTCATGACCCTATGCAGAAGGTGACCTTGTTAACCAAAGACTTATCCTTAACAATTGCGGAGGACACACGATATAATATGGCTGATTTTAATATGATCTTTGATATCATAAATCATGTCAGATAATGTGCCGTTTAAAATGTAAGTTTAATCAGTGATTACCATAAGATAATGGTAACGATTAAAATGCAAGCTTAATCAATGAGAATTTTGGTTTGGTGTTTAGCAAAGGAGCAATCATATTATATACAATGTACATTTTATATATATATATATATATATGTATGTATGTATGTATGTATGTATGTATATGTATATTTATATGTATATGGTTATGTCAATCAGAATTATATCCAATTGATGCTACATCTTCTAAAATCCCTCTTAGCAAGGGAGGATTCAAACAATACAACCATCTCACAAGATGGTAATCAGAATTTATGTGATATTTATCAATCTCATATTCTTGTGGCATGTACACTAGCATCAAATCTATGATGCCTACCAAAAGAATATGTTATAACCTAGAGGATATATGTTATCTGATTTCCGACACATTTCAGGACAACAACTAAATATAGTCTATGAGATAACACTCACGATCACAAGGCTAACAACTTAATGTAGTCCTATCATGAGAAGTAATCAGAATGTCATGATCTCCAATACATTTTGGGACAACAACTTAATTTAGTCTACCATGACAAGTATCGGGATCTCCGATACATTCCGGGACAGAAAATTAATGTAGTCTATCATGATATGTTCGTTATCATGATCTACAACACATTCGGGGACAACAACTTAATGTAGTCTATCATGACAACAGGTCAAGTCATTGTTAAGATCGCCATCTTACAATAGTGACCTCACAAATACATCAATCAAAGATTGTCATCTTTCATGATATAACTGCCATATGCAAATAGTGACTCTTTGAACATTTAAAATATAAATGAATATATATTAAATTTAAAAATGAATGAAACTCATGCTCGGGAATTACAATTACATTTTGATCATACCAAGTTTACCTCTAAAGTACTCCACTTTTATGTTTGCAAGAGGTTTGGTAAATATATTGACAATTTTCTCTTCAGTGCTGATGTAAACCAACTTGATGATGTTTCTATCTACCATATCTCTGATGCATTGATAGGGAATCTCTATGTGCTTGGATTTGTTATGGAAGACTGGATTATTAATAGTTTTATACAACTTTGATTATCACAGTGTATGACTGTAGGGCTTAAGGACTTCCCGAATACTCTAACAAGTAACTTTGTTAACCATATTGCTTCTCGAGCTCCCATAGGAGCTGCTATGTATTTTTCTTTAGTAGAACTCTGAGCAAATGCAAATTGCTTCCTGCTAAACCAAGATATCCTTGCAGATCCTAGACTGAAGCATCTTGTGGTGCTTTTACGATCAACAAAACTTCCAACCCTGTTTGAATCTAAATATCCTTGAAGTTGTATTTCAACATTTTCATATGTTAGACCGAATCAAATGGTTCTATGCAAGTATCTCAAGATGTGTTTGGATGTTATGAGGTGAATTTTCTTAGGTTCACACATGAATTGACTCAATGCATTTTTGCATAACCGATGTCAAGGCGAGTGTTCACCCAATACACTAGTGATCCAACTATCTGTTTGTAGTGTGTGAGATTTGTAGGTTCAGATTCAGATGCATCACTTCTAGGCTTGTGAAGATTTGTTTCTTTTACAGTCCATCATTCCAAATTTCTTCAAAATGTCAATAGTATGTTTTCCTTGATTTAGGAAAATATAGTTGTCCTTTTGCCTTACTTCTAGACCTAGAAAATAGTGCAGGAGACCTAGATCTTTAATATCAAATCCAGATGCAAGATCCCGTTTTGCATTTTATAATGAGATGATCTTCCCTTATTAGTAAATCATCAACATGGAGAACAAGTATAGTAAATCATCAACATGGAGAACAAGTATTAACATGTCACCATCTGATACTTTGAAATATATATTTGTATCTGCTTTATTTTTGGAGTATCCTAGTTTGGCAAGATAACTATCTATCCTTTTATACCATGTCGTGGGGGCTTGTTTAAGGCCATAGAGAGCTTTCTTCAGTTTACATACATAGGAGTTCTTATCATGGATGAAAATCCCTATTGTTTTTTTTCTAAATATACCTCTTAATCAATAACACCATTTAGGAATGTGGTCTTTACATCCATTTGATGTATCTTCCATTCTTTGGGTGCTGCAATGGAATTATGATTCTTACAGGGGTATATTGAGCAACAGGGAAAAATGTTTGTTCATAATCAATTCCAACCTTTTGAGAAAATCCTCTACTAACAAATCTAGCTTTGTGTTTTTCACTACTACCATTTGGTGCATGTTTGATTTTGAATAGCCAATTAGAGGAGACAACTGATTTGTCCTTGGTCTAGGTACAATATCCAAGACATCAGTTTTCAATATAGTTTCATATTCCAAAATTCATAGCATCTTTCCAAGCTTGGCATGTTAAGGCTTCTTCAAATTTGATGGTTTAGATTTGCTGAGTTCGGTGATAAGTGCAACATAATATGATTGACCTCTTGTTTGCTTACTTTCTCTAAAGATTTCTTTAGGGGCTACATTATTTTCTTCAATCATCTTCCTTGCCTATAGTGGTCTTTTCTTGTTGTTCGGAATTTCAACATGTTCAGGATTCAATGATATGGGCTCACGATCTTTTGAACAATTCTTCCTCTAAATCTCAACTGCAAAGTTTTCATCTAATCCTATAGTTGGTTTATCATTTGGTTCTTCAATATATCTTCAGTAAATATGATGTATGTCGTCAGTATCAGGATGTATGCCGTTAGTATTAGGATGTATGTCGTCGGTATCAGGATGTATGTCGTTGGTATCGGCCAATAGGGTGTATATTAGGATGTGTGTCATCGGTATCGAGAAGGTTCTACGTTGGTATCGGTAATAAGGTTGACATGTATGTGGCCAACGGACACCTTCAAGAAGGTTCCTTGAGATGTGTATATACCCCCCTCCAAGATCATTGTAATCATCTTATCATTAGAATCATTATGTACTGTATTGGCATATGCGAATAATAAAAGGAGTTCTGTTGTTCTTGTTCATTGTTTGTGTGCATTAATTCATTTACGTAGTACGGTAAACACAATACTCTTAGAAAGTTTATATGCAACATCTTCAAATTTGACATCTCTGCTGATTTCAATATTTATTTATCTTGGAATATATACTCTGTTGGCTTTAGAGGTCTCATTATAACCAACAAATATGCCTTTCTTCCCAGAGGGTTCTAGTTTGGACCTCTTTTCTTTAGGAACATGAGTATACACAGGACAACCAAAAATTCTGAAGTGACTTAAATCTGGTTTGTTTCTTGTAAAGGCTTTTTCATGTGTTATATTTTCTAAGATTGAATGAGGACACCTGTCTTGTATGTATACTGTCGTATTTGAGGCTTCAACCCAAAATGAAGTGTGAAGATTTTGATTGTGTATCATAGCTTTAGTAGCCTCAATGATGGTTCTATTTTTTCTTTCTGCCACTCCATTTTGTTGCGGATTATAAGATATTGTATACTCCCTCTTAATCCCAACAAAAATGTAGAAATCTTTAAAGTTTTCAAAAATTTATTCATCCCCATTGTTTGATCTTAGAGTCTTGATTTTCATCCCAGTTTGATTTTCTACTAATGCCTTCGATTCTTTACAATTCAATAATACTTCATTTGATTCATTTGGTTTTCTTGAAGTAGTCATCAACAAAAATCACGTAATACAAAAATCCCCCTAATGAGGGTATGAACATTGGACCACACAATCAGTGTGAATAAGCTCAAGTACAACTTTTGGTATATGTCCACTACATGGAAAAGACCCTTTGGAATTATTTTTTAAGTACATCCCTTGCATGTTCCAACATGTTTAGATTTTAGACTAAGTATGCCAGTCATAATCTTTTCTATGGAGGGTAGGTCACGAAAATGGAGGTGTCCTAGACTTCTGTGCCAAATTTCACTGGTTTTGAAAATTTCGTGATTTAAGGCTAGGTTTTGAGTGTTACAAAGTTAATAGAAACTTCCATTTTTGAACCCTATAATTATTGCATTCTTAAGGTTAGAATTCTTAGGCCAAGATAGAACCTTATCTTCTTGAAAAGTGACTCGATATCCTTAGTTTGCTAGACCAAGATGGGGACCATATTTCTCTTGATGCCTGGTACAATTTTTTAGTTGTAGGGCAACTCCAATTTTCAATTGTATTGAACAAGTCCCAATTCCTTTCACTGGATAGGTGGAGTTATCCTCTATTGTGACTTCTTTAGTTGATTGTCCTTAAAAGGTTTTTAACTGCTCTTTGAATCTAGTTATGTGTTGAGATGCTTCGCTATCAATTACCTAAGTATTCTTGTTAGTATTTAGTTCACTTGATAAGGCTGAAATCAATAGTGAATTTTCAGCTTCCTTGACTTAAGCTACAAAGACATGAGTTTTCTTTCTTTCCGGGCAATACATGCGAGTGTGACCAAATTTATCACACTTGTAACATTGTATTTTTGACATATCTCTTTTCTTGTAGTCTTGATTATTCTTCCCCCTTTTTCATTTGAAATGTCTTTTCTTTCGTTTATTGCTTATGTTAGCTTGCAAGTCTTGTATTTCTCCCTCTTTATTTGGGCTGATCCCTCTTGTAATTAATCTTGATTCTTCCTAGGTGCAGTTATTCTTAAGTTGATCGAATTTTGGTAGTTCAGGCGCGGCACTAATCCCTTGAATAAAGGATTCCCAAGAAGTGTTAACCCTTTATGGGCTATCAAGGATAAATTCCTTGTCATCTACATATTTTTATAAAATATGATGTAATTGTTTCTCCTTTATTCATCTTTATATGAAGAAGTTGTTTCAAGGTAAGTAGTCTGCTTGTATTATTGATTTCATATGTATTTTGAATGGTCATGAGCATATCATAGGCGGTTTTTATTTTTGGTATAGTTGGAAGTATATGATCCTTTACAACATCTATAATAATTTTCATGGTTTTATTGATACGTCTTTTCCAAATTGTTTTATCTGGTTCATTTTTATGCATGGATTTTTTTTATTTCACATATGATTGCAATTCAAGTTGTCAAAGAATGATCATTATTCGAATTCTCCATGATACAAAGTTTGATGCACCTTTGAGTTTGTCCTCAAGTTTGACACCATTCACCATGGTTGCACTTTTGATTTGATTGTGAGTAAGTTTTAAGTATGAGTGATAATTTCAATATTTTGTTTATATGGTGGATAGATACCATGGTGATTGCCAAGCTCCATCTATCACTAGATCAACTCTAACAATATGAAAATGCAGATTATTTACAAAGACAAGGTATTCTTCTTTGCTTGCTTACTTATTTACACATTGCTTGTTATTGTCTTATTTATTGGGATATCACAATTTGTGTTTGAATATGCCCTTGTCATCTTTGTTGCATTGGGACTCGGGCAACAAATTTTAAATCTGAAGCATTTTGCTTTTTTTTTTAGTGCCTTGGGAAAGGTGAAAAATGACATCATTAATGAATATAATGCTCAAATGCAACCATAAGCTCAATGGAAAGCATTATAACACTTGGAAGCAATGTATGCTAACTATTTTTGAGTACTGGTACCTTGATGTAGTTGTTTGGGCATGTCTACATGACCTACCACTTTTGGGGAAAGATTTGGACAAATGGGATGAGCACGATAGCAAAGCTATTATGTTCATCAAACTTTCCATCATTGATGATTAGCCACGAGTGCCTTTAGGCAAGTTAGTTACTGAAATCTGCAAGCATTTGAAGGATCTCCATGAGACTTTAGATAAGAGCAATGCATTCTTTCTTAAGAATATGCTCTTCTCAATTATGGTGGATGAGAAAGGTAAATGGAATTCATGATCAACTTGAGACTATTGGAAGAAAATTAGAGGAAGAAGATATAGCGGTCATTACTTTGAAGAATTTGCAAAATCTTATGAGCTTTTCATAGAAGCACCCAACATTACTACAATTGACGTTGAGTTGAGTTCCTAGACCTCTGCAACATGCTCCTACAATAGGACCATTGGGAGAAGCAATAGTGCCAGATATGACTTCACGAAACGAGTATTCTTTGCAAAATAACGCCTTCATTGAGAAAGAGTTAGGTTCTCAAATTGTTACTTTAAGGTTAGATGGGGGGGGAATTTTGTTCATCTAACTTCTCTACTTTTTGTACTACACATGGCATTAAGCACCAACTAAGTACACTATACACCCCTCAACAGAATTGTGTTGGTGAACATAACAATCACACCATTTCTAAATGGCTCATTCTTTGGTGGAACATATAAATAGTCCTAAGAAATAGTGGGCTGAAGCATTTTATACTACTGAATACCTTTTGATTTGGTCACCTACACATTGCAATAAGACGATGACTTGTGAGAAGCCTTGTCAAGACTCAAGCCTAAGGTGGTCCATCTAAAAGTCTTTGGTTTTACAGCTTGTGTATGGATTCTAGAAGCCAAGCATGCCAAGCTGGTCATCAAGGCATGCGTGTTGATTGATGTGGAGGCAGGTCATCTCATAATTAGTCATGATGTTGTTGTTAATTAGACTCTTGTTCTATTTCTTTTTACTCCTAGTCCTGAGGATTGTCTTGTAACGACACCTAATGTGCATGTTTATCCTCCTTTAGGTTCCCCTGACGGGAGGGCTTTAGATCATTCTGACTTTTAAGATGAGGAGTCTAGCAATCATGATATTGCACTACCTGATCTTCCTCAGGATCTACATCCAAATGATTTGGTTCCTTCTTCTCCTGGAGATTTTATTTGTCCTATGCCAAATGTGTTAGAAATAGATAATACTGAGAGGGGGGGGGGGGATCACTATTCTACAACCTTTAACCCACAACTGGATATTATTAATTATTGTGTAACATGCATAAGAAATTAAACCAATAATGCTAAACATGTACATTCTTCACAATAGTTCGCATGTCATTACACTTCGCACTTAGCTGTGCAAGATATGATCTTTACTTATACCTTGCATTTTAGCAAAAACTCTATCCTGTCGACCTTGATGCTTTCACATGCTTGACTAATTATAAAATTAACTTAGGGTTAACATCTAGGATGTCGTCCCATCATAGTTAAGTAGTTATTTTATTACCAAAATAATTCCTTAAGTCGTAATACTCAATTTTTTGTCGTGCTTTGTTCTGCCTTGCTAATTACCTGTACTGGTAAATCCTTTGTAACTATTGCCATACTGTCTGTACACATTTGTACACTGGCACACATCATCATGACACTGTCAACTATACTTCCTTAACTGTGCATGTGTCAGCTCTGACTCTGTCATCCATACTCACAGAATCTATCTCTGTGTCGATGCAAATTGTCTAATAGTTAGACAATTTTCTGTCTCTGATCACACAATGAAATACCAAAATATATATTGCCATAAATGACAACACTAAATCGACTAAGTATTCAACTGACTTAACCATATTGCCAATAATCTCCCCCTTTGGCATTGATGACAACGTATGGAAAAATTGGCCAAGTCCCAAAATGTTGAACGAAATTGTGGCTTTAACAAAATTTCAAAACTTCAAAAATTTTATTCAAAAACTTGGATCATTACATATTAGCATCTTTCCTTATCTCTCCTATTACAATGATTTCCTATATACATAGATAGACTCCCCCTTACATATATATTCATTTTTTACATTCCTTCTTTACATATCTCAACTATACAATTTTCCTTTACATTCTTCTCCCCTTTTGACATCAATGACAAAGGTGTCCAAAATTATATGTACAAAACAAAATTGTGTTACCTTCCTTTGTTTTAACTAGAGATTCTTGATATGAATTCTCAAATTCGAGTTTCAGCCTCTCAAGCTGCTTTCTCTTGTTTTCTTTTACTGCAGCTGATATGCTGAGAAGTGCACATAATGCATATGATGCCACTTCCATTGTGCTCAAATCTGTATAGGTGAATTTGTCATAGGGTGCCTTCGCTGTAAGACACTCCTCTAATTGCCTCTGCAAAATGCTAAACTTAAGAGATAAATATTCTCTAAGGATAGAGAATCTCTTTGTTACCTTCTCCTTTTCAAATTCAATGCCTTTGATAGCATTATGAACTGCCTCCATTTCTGCTTCAATGTCTTCAATGCTCACATCGGGCTATTGCAATCTGATAATGAGTGTTTGAAGCTCACTCATTCTTCCTTTGATCTGGTCATCAAATTCTGTTAAGTAATTGTATGACATTGCACATTGTCCATACAATTTCTTTCCTTCATCTATGTTCTTCCTCAATTCCTTGATGCAAACATTCAAAGTCTGCAAATCATTTCTGACATTAGTGCATACTGTATCAAATATAGTTGCATCATGCTTAGCTTGAGCTTGTATTGAAGCAATATTAGACAAAGTAGTGAACTCCGTATCAAATGTTCTCATCATTTCCTTAGCCTTCTTCTGAATGTCTGGCTCAACAATACTTGTCTGCACTGTCTTTTGCATCCTCTCCAAAACTTCTGCCAAAGTTCATTCTAAAGTCTTGATTGACTTGTTCTTCTCCAACAATTTACTTAATGAAGTCATTAGACCCTTCTGGTCATCATCATTATCAGATACTATAGGTAATGTAGTAATTGCTGCTGCTAGGGTAAATGCTGGAATAGGTGTAATCCCTAGTGCAACATAAGGTATGTCAGCCTTATGCTAGAACTCTACCTTAGCATATTCTATTTCCACATGTTTCAAATTAGGCAAAAATGTTGTTTCTTGTATCACAATTTTCCAAGCATTCTTCAACTTGTCCTCTTCTTCCTTTATTGCTGCTATCTTTGTTTCTTCTTCCTTCTTTTTGTCTTCCTCTTCTTCTTCTGCAGTCTTCCTCTTTCCTTCATCCTTAGCTTTTCTCTTTTCTTCTTCCTCATCATTCTCCTCATTTGAGCAAGAGTACTCAGTTATATTGCCAACAATTTTTGTGTCAAGATCCTTGAAAGGATCTTGTTCTACGTCATCAACTGTTATAGATGTGTTATCCACTTGCATTGATTTAGTATCAATCACTATATGTGGAGGTGAGTCAATTTTTTGAGTTTCCTCAACCTCTTCTTCACCAACACTAGGTGTACTAGCCTCAACATACACATGGCTTGCTCCCTCTGATTGCGCACTCTCCTTAGTGGCTTTTAGCATAGAAGTCATGTAACTGAATATAGCTTCTTTTGTTTCTTTATATACTTCATAGTTTCCTCCCATCAAAAGAATGTGTGTTCTTTTATTCCTTAGTAAGGGCTCAATTCCCTTTAATATATTTTGCAATTCTTCATCATTGTTGACTTCACAAAGTTTCTTGATCATGTTTTCGCTGATTTTCTTATCTTCTCCAATCACTCTTCTTCTCCTAAAATCTTCTACGTAAAGCACATTTGGTGGAATTTGCAAAAACGCTCCCAAAGGATCATCAATTAGAGAAACAAACAGGTGCTTCTTTAATTTATACCTTGGTCTCTCACTAACATCACACATAGACTGGCTTGCTATTATGCTAATTGATTATGCTGAAAAATTCAGCTGAAAGCTTCGTAAAATACCTTAATTATCGTGTATTAGGGAAACTTTGCACTTTCAAATGCTTCAATTCTCTTAATTTGATGTCAAATCACTCACAAATGCTCTAGAACTCTTCACATGATCAAATGGTACTCAAAATCTTGTTCGCAATCCTTAAATCATTTCAAATTTAACATCGCATTAAATGTGTATCTACTTCCTCTGCAAAAGTTGTTTCTGATTACTAGTAAGATTGTTTTCTTCCTTATGACTTACTGTGATCATAAAATTGTTTGTGTGCTTAACCATAATTTCCTCATTATGTCTTCTACCTTCTGTTGACTGCACACATTCTGACTCGACCTCTAACTTTAGTTCTAATCAACTAATGCTCTGTCCTTTTTGGAAATGCTTAATTCAAATATGATGAGTCAAATAATTGCTGATTTCAAGCTTCCATCAGGTGCATCAAAGAATTCTTCTTCTATTACTGTACGTGAACTTGATAGTTCCTTTGCTTTGACAAATACTTGAATTCTTCTGCATGCTCTTTAAGCGTTTCCTTCTAACTATCATTTCTGCCATTATCATTTCTCGTGAGATTTTTGTTATTGTTCCTTCTATAGTTAGGATTCCTGTTGAAGTTCCTTCTGTCCATTCTGCAAAAATCTCGCTATGTCCAAAGTTATTGCATAATTGTCATACATGTGCATTCCTTCTTTGATTGGTTACATTCTGATTATCTGATGCTTTGGAATTTCTTGCAATATGTCCAGGGTTGTTACATTTGTAACATACAATCTATTTCCTTTCTCCATTAGGTCTTTCTCCATCATCGGATCTGCTTTGTGATCTCCTTTCATTACCTGCAGGGTTAGTATTTCTAAACATTCTACTATTTCCATTATTGCTATCAAACTTAGGTTTCTTACAATCTACTGCTTTATTTCCAAACCATGACAATTATAACAATAGAAATTTGTAGTAGGTTTGAAAGACTTACCTGTGCAATCTTTCTTCATATGACCAAGTTCATTGCATATAAAACATCTACCTCTGAATTCATGTCTAGCCTCTTTAGGTGATTCAACTTGCTCTGTTTTCTTAGGTTCATCATGTTTCTCAGATAGATTAACTTGCTCAACTTCTTTAGGTACTTCTATAGATATGCTTGATTCAATCCTAATCTGATTAGTTTCTTTAGGCTTAGGGGTTTCAGCAATTGGATTTGGTTCCTTCCTAACTTCAGTATTCTTGGCTGATCTCTCTCCAATAAGATATCCTAGACCTGTCTTATCATAAGATCTTTGAAAAAGTAATTGTTCATCAATTCTCTCACTATTGGAATAAAGTTTCTCTAACTATTGTTTAGCTTGTGTTAATTCTCCTTTCACAATGATATTGTACTTTTCTAACTCTACATATGTCTGTTCTTATCGAGTCTAATTCAGATGTTACTTGAGTCAAGTGGGATCTTAGGTCTACATTCTCAGATTTCAGATCTAGTTCAGTTTGACTGTCATCTTTCTTAAGACTCAATTTAAGTTCAACAATTTTCAACTCATGTTTCAAGATCTCATTTTCTTTCTTGAGGGTTCCAACTTCATCACTGTCACTAATCTACTCTTTAGCTTCCTTTCTAGATTTCAGCTGATCAATTTTATCTTTTTGTTTACCAATGTAGTCTTTTGCACCTTCATAGCTATCTTTTAGGTTGTCTCTTTCTTCTGTAAGAAGATCGATTCGCTCAAGAGCTTCTTGAAGATTTCTCTTTAATTGTTCCATATCCATAGGGATCTTACTCAAGCTGTTAAGCCTCTTCTGAGTAGCTACGCTCTGATACCAATTGTTAGAAATAGATAGTATTGAGAGGGGGGGGGGGGGGGGGGTGGGTGTGAATTAGTATTCTACAAACTTTTTCCCACAACTGGATATTATTAATTACTTTGCAACATGCATAAGAAAGTAAACTAATAATGTTGAACAGTAAATGTAACCATACACAGAGAAATCATAACACCATTATTTGTAAACAAGGGAAACCCTGGCCAAGGGAAAACCCTAGTGGGAATGGTACCCACAAGATGATCCACTAAACAAAAGAATCCGATTAAGGATGTTGACCTTGTTAGGAGTCTATTATGTATAGATAGTGTCTCGAGTCCTTTTAGAGGACTAGGCCCTGTTAAAAGCCTCAACCCTGTTAGGAGTTGGTAGTATAATTACAATGTATGCAAGATGAGGTCACTGCCCAAACATGTAATATACAATTTTCTTTACAAAAATAGATATACATACAATACTGTCTCATTGCTGTACTTCGCAATTCTTCTGATCATATACTAGATCTCACATTATACAAGGCTCACATGTCACATGTACATCCTTCACAATAGTTCGCATGTCATTACACTTCACACTTAGCTGCACAAGATATGATCTTTACTTATACCTTGCATTTTAGCAAAAACTCTATCCTTTCGGCCTTGATGTTTTCACAAGCTCGGTTAATTATAAAATTAACTCAGGGTTAACATCTAGGATGTCGTCTTATCATAGTTAAGTAATTATTTTATTACCAAAATAATTCCTTAAGTCGTAAACTTAGTTTTCTGTCTTGCTTTGTTCTTCCTTGCTAATTACCTGTACTGGTAAATCCTTTGTAACTATCATTGTACTGTCTATACACATCTACGCACTAACACATATCATCATGACACTATGAACTATCCTTAATTGCGCACGTGTCAGCTCTGACTTTGTCACCGTACTCACAGAATCTATCTCTATGCTGATGAATTGTCTAACACAGACAATTTTCTGTCTTTGATTACATAATGAAATACCAAAATATATGTTGCCATAAATGACAACACTAAATCAACTAAGTATTTAACCGACTTAGCCACATTGCCAACAAAATGTTGGTACTTCTACCCTTTGGCCTAAGTGGTGGGCCAAATCTATTGAAGATCTTCATGATGATGAGCTCATTGAGGGCAATATTAGCTCGTACAAAGTGAAGGAAACAAAAAATAGTCAATTTTGCTCTTATGACCAGCATCCATAGCATCTATGAGCCTTAAACATATTTAGAGGCTAAAAGAATTCTAGTATGGCAAGGGACTATGGTGGTAGAATACCAGTCTTCTAAAGATTCACACTTGGGTCCTTTTTGATCTTCCTCATGGGAAGAAACTTATTAGCTACAAATGTGTTTACAAGGTCAAGTATCATGTAGATGGTACTTTGGATAAATACAAAGCCAAGTTAGTAGTTCGAGGATTCACACAACGAGAGGGCATTGACTTTGAAGATTCTCTATTGCAACCTAGTTTGGATGGAGAGTTCATCGGATGGATGTTAAGAGTGCCTTCCTCAACAATGAGTAGTAGGAAGAATTCTACATGATGCAACCTCCTAGTTTCAAGGTTGCCAGCAAAGAACATCAATTATGTAGACTCTTGAAAGCATTCTATAGGCTTAAATAGACTCCTTGAGCATGATATATCAAGATTGATCAATATTTGGTTAATCATAGTTTTCAAGGAAGCCCTTTTAGCAATAATTTGTATGCCAAGAACTTTGGTGATGATATTCTCTGTTATTGCTTGAGTCTTGAGGTTAGGGAGACAATTGATGGTATTTTTATTTCTCAGTCTAAGAAAGCTAAAAGTTTACTTGACAAGTTCTTGATATAGGACTGCAAACTTGCCTCCATAGGTATGGAGAAGGGGCTGAAGTTATCAGCCATATCTGATTCATTTCCAGCAAATCAAACAATATTCAGATAGCTAGTGGGTAGCCTCATCTACCTAATTGCCAATAGACTTGATCTCATCTTTGTCGTGAGTGTTGATGTTTGGTAGCTTCAATCGGATAAACCTACGAGACAATACTATTGTAGATATATATACATCTATATATATTTATTATAAATGAGATATAATTTATATAATTTGAGTATTATTATACGATAAAGTAAAATAATAATGATTCATGGAAAATGTGTATACATATATGATTATTAGTAAAATTTGGCATATTAATTACCTAATAACAAATAGACATGTCCCATGAAGGGACATGTCTCTTCTTGGCTTATTCTCAATATAAATACAAGGGATTCTTGCCATTGCAAAACACATACAAGTCATGTAGTGCTATTACATTTGCAGCGATGACAATCTCAACATGGCATCAAAGCCAGGATGCAAATGTATTAAATTATACCATTAATTTATGGAACATAGCAGTAGAAATATGCAGTGTGTCGATGAAATTAAAATCTGAATGATGAGTAGTAATAATGAGTGTGTTGGAACTGTTGACACAAATGCATGTATTGTGGTATTCTTGACCTCCGGGTGGTGTCTGAAAGCAACTCAAACAATAATGTACAATATGCAATATGTGCAGGATAGTGGAAGTAGGGCAGAACAGTGAAATTGACACTGTACGGTGAACACAAACAGGTGTTACTCAAGCCGTATGGTGGGAGTAAATGGGGTGCCATACAAGGCCGTATGGTAGGAGGAATGGAGAGGCCGTACGAATTCACTTGATGGCTGTACGGAGTAAGTGCAGAAAACTACAGTGAAGGTGCAGGTGTCTCACGGTAGGCAATGGAGGGTCATACAGATAGGTTGTACGGTGTATAGAGAGTCGTACAGTATGTAGCAGAAGGTCGTACGACAGATGTGTGCAGGTCGTATGGTATGTAAATGGATGCCATACGGTTGGAGGGAGGGTGATATGTTTGGGTTCTGTGGCCGTACGGGTAGGGAATGCAGAAGTGGCATAGAAGGTCGAGTTGCTGATGGGATATGGAGGCGAAAGTGAGCCCCATTATATATCATAAGCTACTAATCCTGAGATTATCAAACAATGCCAACAACAATGGAGATTTGAACATGAATAACTTCCAATTAATATTTGTCAGAATATGGTGCTTTGATTTGCCAAATCCGAGCAAAGTAATACATGCAACAATGGAATAGGGTGAGGGTTGAATCCCACCGAAATTGCACGAGCCAAATAGGGAAGATCTTTCACTTCCGAAATGGCGAACGATCCAGAACTCCAACAAGAATTTGCAGTACATAGAAAATAATCCAAAAGCATGCCTAAAGACTACCTCTAAGCCGTGCTTAAATACCCATCGAGGAAAACTTTCCGAGGGTGTACAAAGATAGCTGACGGCGACACAAACTACGGAAACGAAAATAAGAATGTGTTTGAGACACATAAAATCAATTGGCCTGTTACAATAGTTTTGATAAATGATTTATTTTATAATGGGAACATTACATGTATAAAATAATTGAGTAGAATCCCATTGTTGAACAATTCAAAAGAGAACCCAGTGGACACGTAGTTATCATTCGATGTCAAACATAGAATTTTTTTGTCTCATTCTACAAGGATAAAGAAAATAGAGAATATAGCGGTAAATAATGGTAAGCACTTTGTGTTTTATAGCCGATAAAGTCAAAATTCAAATACTTGAAATGTTCAATATTTATCAGGCTGTAATATCTTTTGGGAAACTTGTGCCATTTTGGAGATTATAAATATGATGCCATTTGATGGGAAAGACATCGAATTGAATATTATTTGCTTTTGTTTCCTTTGTGTGTTTTCTAAGTTTTGATTTTTTGTGCTCTTGCTGAAGTATAAGGGTTTGTAGCTGATTGTGCATTCCACTACTGAGGTATAGTGGTTTGATAGGAGGGCCCGGATTTAGAGCTTCCTCTTTCTATAGGAACTGTGGCTGAAGAGCAATTGTCTATTGAAGGGATTCAATGTCTTCTCTCACTATATCAACTATGGCTGAGAGGGCAAACCCTTCCTAGAGAGATTTTCCTGGAGGACGTGGGGAATATTTAGAGCTGTTGGTGTCTTGTTAACTAGTTTGGCAGGTCGGACAATTAGATTACATCAGGTTTGGGCATCTAGTCCTGTGGATGTGGCTGCTTGAGATTACTTGTTGAAGCACATTTGCTAGTATATTTTGAGCATATATAATCATGGCTGCTGCAACTATGCTATGGGTGATTTACTATTAGGTTCTTCCTTGTAATTAATAAAACCTTTGCAGCCTTACTATAATTAAATAGGAACTCGGTATTCTCAGTTTGAGAATGCTTGCGACACTGAATTTTAAATAGCAAATACACTAGGCAGAATTCATATGTGTTTGGTATTTATCAAATGAAAATTTCTTGAAGTCTGATTTATCTAACGATTGTGAGTAGTTCGCTACACTTCCTGGTATTGTGTGTAGAATTTATAAACATCAGACATACACTGATATCAGAATGCTTGCCAAGTGTTTGACAAAATGTCAAACTTTTGAATTGTGAAAGAAATTAGGGCCCGTTTGGTTGCTAGAATATGATGGGAATGGTCATTGAGAATTAGAATATATTTTTGAATTCTTTGTTTGGTGCGTGGAATGGGAATGGGGAATAGGAATACGTATTCCCATTTTAGCCCAAAATGAGCATAAGTCCATTCCCAAAAATATCAGTTATTGGAATGGAGAATAGGATTACTTATTTTTTTGCTATAGGATTCTTCATCACCTTATTTTTTGGTTACAGCAAGATCCACAGCAGAATCAACAGGGATAGTAACACTCTGCACATCATGCTTGTTTCGACCGTGTACTAATCTTTGAATTGCAGCAACATCACCAGCTTTGGAAGCGAGAAAGAGATCCCTATTCATCCTCTCTCTGGGTAAAGTTTGCCAAGAGAATGATAAACAACAAAGCAAAGTTCACTACAAGATCGCTGGGTCTGACTCAATTATTTTAGAGGAAAGAAACTCATACAAATAACAAGTGGGTAGTTGAAAACGAGAGGCGGGAATATTTCGGGACAGCCTCCCTAGGGCGCACTTCTACCGGTTATCGCTATACATTCTGCAATGGGAATCCTCTTCCTCCTTCACCGATATCCTCAGCTCTCCCTTGCCCTTGCCCTTTAAAATTTGAAAGGATTTCATACAAGTACAATTTTTTTTAGAAAAGCCCTAAAAATATTGATTGCAAGAAGTGGTAAAGAGAAGCCATAGATCTGGAGGAGCTGTTGCTCATTGATTTGTTGAGTAGGAAAGAAGAAATTTGTGTAACATTGCAGCAAAGAGAAGTCAGAGAAGCCATTGCTTGTCTAACGGATTTATAGAATAAACAAAAGGATTGTCAAACAAATTCTCAAATAGATTTTAGGTGAACCAAACAGGAATGGGATTGTCATTTTCCATTCCCATTCCCTACTCTGACTCCCATTCCTATTTCCTATTCTAATTTTCTATTCCTATGCTTGTCACCAAACAGGTCCTTAATGTTTGATTAAGCTATAACCTGGAACTGGGTTATTACAATAGTATCGGAGCAATTTCCTGCCATCCTGTGGGGTAGAATTTTTTTTATTAATTCAGATCTGTTGTTGTATTGGGAGCGACCAACACTCTTGCATTTTCTAGACATTGATAGACATAGGAGAATCGGTAGTTCTAGAAGTCGGTGGAGTAATGAGGAAGTTAGCATGAAAATGAATGCTTTGTAGGAGAGTATGGAGAAACTTAAGCTTCATCAATAGAGGTTGGCAAAAAGCTTGTTCGATCAAAAGACAGTTGAGAGGGCAACAAGGTATATGGTTTCCGCATTTAGAAGGCCGACATCGAGGTTGCAGGGAAGGAAGCTTGAGTCTTCCCCAATAGGTGTCCATGATGCAGATGTACCTATATTTAGTACGACACCTGCTAGTCCTATATGCAGTGTTGATGATGGACTTATTTCAAAGAGACATGTGAATGTGTCAGTACCTTGTGGACAACAACACTGAGCTTCAACAGGTTGAGCCTCCCAAAGTAGTCACTACAGTTAGTTCAGAGGCAAGTAATGCTGTAGTTGTCACTAACAGTTCAAAGTCTCTTGAAGAGGGAGTTGTTATTGGAGACTTATATGTCAGCTATTGTAGTGTTGCTCCAGTGTAGGAGGTAGTTGCTTCCTTATGTGGGACTAAGGCACGTATGCGAGTCACCCAGCTGTGATGTTGGTGATCTGGGTGTTATAGTGGAGTCAGTAGATGTGGGTTCATGCTCTAGTATTATTGATCCATAGCCTGACGTTGAGTCGTGTTCAGAGATAGGTGTCAATAGTTGAGGCTTTATTGGGAGATGTGGATGTAGATATTATGGACACATTTGATGATGCTATGAGTTGAACTGGGTATGACACCCTTCTTAGATAATGGGTAATGATTCCAAGGAGGTTTTGGATGGGTCCCAAGATCGATGTTTATAGGTTCTTACTATTGAGGTGGAAGCTGATACTGCGAGGGCTTCCATTTCTTCAGATGAGGAGTTGGTTGAGGTACATAGTAGTTGTATCTCAAATGTAGAGTTGTGCGAGGATGATAGCACACATATGAGCAATCCTGTGGTGGGCAATTCTGATTCAATTTCCTATCATAGTGTAGTTAGTGAGACGAAGAGCTTGCATAGGAGTTAGGGGTTACAGAGGCATCATGTGACTTGTCAGCTAAAGGTGAGTGATGGTGACATTTCTTCAGCTCTTGAGCATTAGGATGCTTTCTGTCAGATGCTAGCTACATTTGGTTGGGGTGCTCTTGTGTCAGATGAGCATGTTGATAGTAGTCTTTCCCTAGCAGAGGTAAATGTGCTTCGAGAGGCTGTTAGGATCTTGAAGCATAACTACTCTCAGTTAGTTGCTGATAGGGATTACCTTCTGGAGTGAGGCAACACCTCTTCTGGGATGTTGTTAGGGAAAGAGGAGGAGGTGGTTGAGCTCACCCAGGAGCTTTAGGTGACTATGGACTCTCTTCAATGTACTCAGTTGGCTCTTTAGGAGTCACAGTCACAGTTGGATGAGGTTACCATGGAATTAGAGTGGGTACAATAGATACTAGCCCCAGAGCTTGTACAGTTACATATTGTGGTTGGCGGTGAGTTTACTTCTATGGTTGGGGATGAGAGTCGTGATGATGTGGCAGACACATCTGTCCAGGATATGGGTGCAGTAAGTATGGATAAGGTAAGAGTATAAGTGGAATCAAGCTCTCATGTTGATTTGCTTCTTTTTGCTGGAAGTGAATCTATTTCTTCATCTCATACAACTGATAGCATTGGACAGTTGGCAGTGCCACATTTTCAGAGGGATTAGCTGTGAGTCGTAGGGGAGCAGGTTGATGCATCCACATATAATTTCTACTACACACAGTCTATCATGGAGTATCTATTGGAGAGTTCAGATGTGCAAGAGGATCCTTACAGAGTGTCTGAGGGTACTCACATCAGAGGCTCTTGTGCTATTTAAAGGTTGGTCGGAAAGATTTTAGAGACTCTGTCTACTATGCTTCCCCATAGGGATTTCATTGTTGGATTTATTGAGAGGATTGACCAAGATCCTGCTCGACCAGTAGTTTGAAGTTGGAGATTAGAGTCGTCTCCTGATCCCCAATTTGATACCTATGAGCCCTTGACAGAGATTGGGAGTTTTTATTGGTATTACACTACAAGTTATGCTCATCACTTTTCATTTGACCCACATGTAGAGCATTTAGTTTCACATCTGTGTGGGTTGGCTCTAGTTTCATACCATCCATTATGGGATGGGTCAGCTCCATCTACTGCAAATGGGATCGACAACTGCAAGTTAGACCACTTGTAGGGTCAACACACTCAGGACACTTTATCAGTGGTTGGAGTTGATGATAGTGATTCAGGTACATATGGTTGTTGTCACCTCCCCAGTGCAATTGGGTGTGAGTGTCAGTTTGATGGGGACTCAGTTGTGGACAGAATTGGTATTTCATTTGGATTGAGTTTCAATGGGTTGTTATCACCATCAATGCCTATAGTCAGTTTCCAAATGATTCTGTCATTGATATTAGTTATTTGGATGTTGATGCTATAGGAGTTGGTTATACACTGCAGGGATAGTACGTAGTTCTACCCTTGGGATCCGGGTGGACTGTGATGTTTATTTGTTCTGGGATTGCTTGGGGACAAGCAATTAGAGAGGGAGGATTGTAATGTCCCCATTTTTAGCAAGTTCCTACAGTTGGCTCGGTCAGTTCACCAACGTGACCCTCATGAGATGACAGTGGGATGTGACAGTCTTAGTTGTATGCGTATAGGATTTCTAGTAGCCTATGGTGTGTTTCGGCTCCATTTGAGGGACTTACTATTTATAGTAAGTCAGACTGTTGGTTCCAATGAGCTCAATTGAGTTAGAGGAGTTGAGTGATTCTCTTAATTTTATTTTCAGGCTTTTGGTTTGGGCTCCAAGAATCTTGAAGAGAGCATCTATTTTTAGTAAGTCACCCCGTCAGTTTCATTCATCGTCTTTCATCATCAAGATCACTTTGGTGTTGTCAAATTTCAATCTTGATGCTTCTTCAGTTGTTTTCGCAAGATCGGTGAATTATTAGTATTATTCATCTAAATACACTAAGGTTGCTATTTTTGTTTGTCACCTTAGCATCATAGCTCATTGGAACCAGGGCAAAAAGTTTTAAATCATGGGCACAAGAAACAATGGCCTTGTGTGTCAGAATATTATGTTATGGTGGAAAAGGTCATTTTTGGTGCCAAAAACCATTGATGTAAAAATCGCCTGAGGAGATTAATCGCCTAGGCCTGAAAAAGTTTAATCGGGAAAAATCGAAAAAAAATCAGGGAAAAAATCGGGAACTAAAAAACCACTAAATTTTAATAAAAAAATGCGATTTTTTTTACAGAATTCAATGTTTTTCTGCATCTAATGACTTAATTACTAACAATACATAAGAAACAATCATGTTTAGATATATATCAATGCAAAAAGAGTTATTAATCGGTAAATTACTAACAAGTAAGTAGTGACAAGTTGTAAATTGCTAACAACTAACAAGTTCACAACACATGAGAAGTATTCTCATAAATAAAGTGTCAAATGTAAAGAGTTCAAATAAGCACATCAACATGACTACAAATAAGTACAAATGTCAAATACAGGACTACGTCTTCCTCTTCCCAGTCACTTTACTAGCGAGTGCGGGAGAGGGTAAAGCTCTAGAACTAGAACCCCGCAGGGTTTGTGCTCGTGTCTGTGTCTGTGCCAATGCAGGAGATGGTGTAGCTATAGAACTAGATGTCGGTAGCTCTACATTCGCTGCGCGCAAGATGTCAATGTCCTCTGCAGTAAGCTCAATGTCATCATCCTCATCATCGCCCTCCTCGATGTCATCCAAATCGATGTCTTATCCAGTTCCACCCCCTTCCTCCTCCATAGCCTCCTCCCCGGCCTCCCTCTCCAAATTGGAGATGTCCTCCTGTGTAAATAAGGGAGCTTGCTCCTGTGCCGTCCAATCATAATAAGGATCTATCTCATCCAAATCAATTGGCCTAGGAGGATCTTGTTGTGCCTTTTTCATGCGCAATTTAAGATTATATTGCACATAGACCATGTCATTCATCCTCTTTTGGGACAACTTGTTTCTCTTTTTTGTGTGGATGGCCTGAAACAAACTCCAGTTGCGCTCACAATGTGATGCTCTACAAGGCTGTGATAGGATTCTGAGAGCAAATTTTGCAAGATTTGGAGTGCTTGCACCCCAAGTGGTCCACCAAGCCACTGCATCACAAAAATTGTACAAGTTAGAAAATACTAATAGACAACAAAAAGTGAAACATAAATATTAATTTAGCATTTGAGATTCAGAAGTTTTCAAATGTATTACCTGGGGTTTGTGTAAGCCTTGCTCTCTTGCAGAGAGAAGTGGAGAACACCTTGCCCCCTGCTGAAGTGAAGATCTCCTGCTCAGCGATGATTTTATCTCTTGTTTCCTCGCTGGTTACCATCTTTTCGACGCACTCACTTAGGCCTCTGATGACCTCTCCATCAGGATCTGCATATGTACCATTAGCCCTAAAACCAAAAACCAAAAAAAAATAAGTCTTGCAATTTTAGTACACACCCAACACCCTACGAAAGCAAAATGAACTCAAGTCTTCGTTAACTTAAATTTGAGTAAGAATGAGCTTACGGTATACCTAAAACGTGGGTTGAGAAAATATCCTGCTGCATGAATGGGTTGGTGGAGCTGATTATTCCACCTTCTATCAATGATCTGCCAAATGGGTTCATATTTGATGCTTTCCCCTTTGTAGTAATTTTTGACAGATTCTTTGGCCTTGTCCATGGCCTCATATAGTTCACCCATTGGCGTTTGGTCTCCATCAACCAAACGCAGAACTCTGACTAAAGGCTCAGACACCTGCAATATAAATTTGAAATTAGTTCACAAGTTACAAAATTATTATTTACTTGAGTTACAAACTTAGTATGTTATAAAGTTGTAAAGTGTAAACTAAAACTTAAAGTTTTGTAGTTACCTTCACTATTTCATCAGCCTTATCTTCAAAATATTTATCAAACACAATCCGCACAACATTCTCTCCTTCACTCTTCTTTGAAAATGTGGAAGCAAGCCATTTTTTGGAAACAAACATTTGCTTCAAAGAAGCCAAATTATCGAGAATGCTTTGCAATGTCAAAAAAATCGTTGCAAACCTTGTGACGGCAGGCCTGACAATTTCTTTGCCATCAGTGTGCTCTCTCATCAGGCTAAGGACCCATGGGTGATTGTATATGTATTTTGTCACCCGCCTTGCATCCTCCACAATTGGAGTGACCCACTCAAGTTTGCCCATGTCCTCCAAAAGAAGGTCAAGGACATGTGCTGCACATGGGGTCCAAGAGAGAGTGGGGTGCCTTTGCTGTAGGAGTTTTCCTGCCAATTGTAAAAGAAAATACTAATTAGTTTCCAACTTTTCAAATATATCAAACTATTAAAAATTCTTCTTGTGAAATTCACAATGCACATGCAACATAAAATTACGGTTTACCTGCTGATACATATGCAGCAGCATTGTCTGTGATGATTTGCACCACATTTTCAATACCAATCTCTAAGACCATGTTCTCCAACATCAATGCCAATGTCTGAGCATTTTTTACCTTGTTGGAGGCATCGATTGATTTCAGGAACACCACATTATCATTATAGCAGGCCAAAAAATTAATTATGGTCTTGCTCTTCCCATCCGTCCACCCGTCAGAAAGAATGGTGCAACCAAATTTTGTCCATTCTTGTTTCTGTTCCTCAACAAATGCTTTGGCCCTCTCAATAGCATTTCCAATAAGCCTACAAAAACAAAATTTAGTTATGTCTTAGATTCTTAGTAATTTAAAATTGATTTAGACTTTAGTAATCAACGTTCTAATTTCTAGATAAATTAATTAAAATTTAGAACTAAGTAAAAAGTTAAAAATTAAAAGGAAATCGAGTGTAATAAAATTATTCGCTTACCTGCCACCCAACACAAAACGAGAAGGGGACTTGTACCCCTTTCCTGCAACTGTCAACCCTGTGGCCAAAGCCTCCCAATAGGGACTGTCAACAACACTAATAGGAAGGTTGTTGAAAACCCAGAAATCTGCTAGTGCATTGTCCAACTGGTCATGGACATCCTTATTCCATCTAGTGGCCTCTAATGAAGTTTGTGCACCAGGTGTGTGCCTCGGCACAAAATAGCTCCCTATCCCAGAAGCACTTGCTGATCCTGATGGTGCGGACGTGCTAGGAGGTGTAGGAGTGGGAGTGGGAGTGGAACTTGTGAAAGAAAAACCACCCTGTTTGCGGACACGCGGCCCATGATAAGAGCCAGCCATGCTCTCAATGGCTGCCTCCTCCTGAATATCAATGAAACTGCCCTGGGTCTCTGCTATGGCTGCCCTGACATGCAATTTATTCCGCTCCCTTTGCAATTTTTTTGGCTCTCCAGCTGCAAGCAAGGCATTTGCAAACCTTTTTATTTCTTCTGTTGTACTCTCACAAGGATTCGTATCATGTTTTGAGATCCCTGCGATGTGATATTTGAATCGGTAAATGCCCTCGGATATTACTTTTTCACATCAAATGCAAATCACTTTGGTTGGTTCATCGGGTGCTTCATAGGCATATTTCCATGCTTGATCTCTCGCATTCTTTGGCCTGGTGCCAATGTAGCCTGAGGGGCATGGAGTCAATGGCCATTTGTCTACCATTTAAAACTGTTGCGGGCTGCCTACACATACAAATTTAACAAAAAAACTATAAATAAATTATAACAAGATCAAAGTTAACAGTTAAACAAAGAATTCAAGCAACATTCCAATAACAGCACCAATAAATTGAAATCCAAATAACATTCAAACAAACTAGCTGCTAGGGTTTCAAATTTTTTTAAAAAGGGCAAATTTTTAGCATAAATTCGATCTAGAATGGAAAAAAATGCAAATGAATGCATTTAATCTTGCTTACATTCATCAAATGCATTCCTAACTAATTAGGAATGTATTTTTATCCATTTACATGCAAGAAAAAAAAATACAATCTCTTGCAAAAACTAAAAACAAAGATTCAAATCACTTACCTAGTAACGAAGAAATCGAATCAAAAGGCCTCCAAATGCACTTGATTCTGCCTGTTTCTTGCCAAGAACTCCTTCTCTATCCTCTCCTCTCCAAAACGCCCTAAGCAATGTAAAAACATAATGAAAAAAATGTGTTTTTTCGTCACTTTATGTGACTGCCGGGCGCAGGCAATTTTTTTGCAACAAATTGTGATTTTTAGGCGATTTTTTAGGCGATTAATCTGCAATTTTTTGGAAAAAATCTGCAAAAAAAAATCGCGATTTTTGGGGCGACTAAATCGCCAGCCCCAAAAAATCGCGATTTTATCTCGTATCGCCGATTAATCGGCGATACTCACATCTATGCCAAAAACAATTAATAAATTATATTATAATGATATTTTATTATATTCTAATGTTGTGTGTAGGAAGCTTCTTAAGTGAAGTTCATTTGGGAAACTTGTGCCATTTTGGAGATTATAAATATGAGGCCATTTGATGGGAAAGGCATCGAATTGAATATTATTTACTTTTGTTTCCTTTGTGGCTTTTCTAAGGTCTGACTTTTTGTGCATTCCATTGCTGAGGTATAGTGGTTTGATCAGAGAGGGTCTGGATTTAGAGCTTCCTCTTTCTGTAGCAGCTGTGGCTGAGGAGCAATTGTCTATTGAAGGGATTCAATGTCTTCTCTTACTGTATCAACTGTGGCTGAGAGGGCAAACTCTTCCTGGAGAGATTTCCCTGGTTGACTTGGGGAACATTCAGAACTGTTGGTGTCTTGTTAACTAGTTTGGCAGGTCGGACGGTTAGATTACATCAGGTTTGGGCATCCAGTCCTATGGATGTGGCTGCTTGGGACATTTGCTAGTATATTTCGAGCATATATAATCAGGGCTGCTGCAACTATGCTATGGGTGATTTACTGTCAGGTTCTTTCTTGTAATTAATAAAACCTTTGCAACTTTATTGTAATCAAATAGGAACTCAGTATTATCAGTTTTAGATCTGATTTTTCTCATGGTTAACTGCTGGAGTTCACACCTTTATCTGCCCTGATTTTATACCTTGCCGGGAATTTCGTCCTAATTTCTGACTTAATTGACTGTAATTCTGATTTTCTTCACCTTCTTGTCGCTAACTTCACCTCTAATATGATTCAAATTTGCCTTGGTTCTGGTTTTGATTTGTCCTTTAGTCTGATCCTTTTTCACTTTTCTGCTAGTAATTTTTCCTTTAAATTCTGATGTTATTCAGCTTTTTTCTAAGAAACTCCCCTTAATTCTGATGCTATTTGCTTTAAATTCTATAAACTTCGCCTTTTAGGTCTTAATTTGTGAATTGCATTGCACTTCTGCTAGGGAATTCATTTGTCAACTCTGATTTAATTGCAGTAGTTTGCTTCAAATACGCTCTTTTGCTGGTTTATTCACTATTGATCTGTGTTTGAATGATTATGAAATCATTCTCTTTTGACTCGTCTGATAAGACGGTTCACAAGGAATTGTATTTTTTTTTTATCAAAGGGCAACCTCTTTATTTTCTGCGTTTGGAGCAGGATTTTATCTTGTAGCTGGACTTTTCTGCAGGGATCATTACTTGAGCTGGATTTATGAATGGAATTTCCTCATTCTATCCTTAAGAATTTTTTTCATTCTAAATCTAGGAATTCCTGACTTGACTCACCTATTCTATAAGAGCTAGGAGACTAAGAAACCGAAAAAATGTTGCCAAGCTGCGGGCAACCAAGCGAAACACCAAGCTACAAGTGAAAAAGAGGGGGTCCCCATTTGCATTAGTTTGTGTGTTTACAACACAACAGATCCACTTCTTGTTAGAGCTGCTGCTCATATGGACCAGCTATGAGTCACATCTAGGACCTTCTGTTGCTATTGAAGTGCTGTACTGAGCTATTGGCCCCTCTTGGCTAGCCATCATCCATCTTGGTGTGGCTTATTTGCAATGCTTCTTGTAAACCACTCTGCTGGTGGTTGGGGCTCCTATCCTGGCTCTGATATCCACTTACATTCAGCTCACACCAGCAACAATATAGACTCAGTTTTCAAAAGAATCTTGTGTTGTTCTACAAGTAATTGCTATATGAGGGGTCCATGCCTAATGCTAGAAAAGTTAATAGAGAGTCTGCAATAATCTTCTTTAATGTTCGTCAAATAAAATATCAATCTTGATGAAATATCAATCTTGCCAAAATGAAATAATAGGTGGCTTCATCCAATATCAAAGATTCCGTCATATAAACATTTGCCTATGCCTTCTATTATTATTCCAATATTTGGATATAGCAACCAATACTAATGGTTCACATCAAATATCAAAATTGAAATATTTTCATTGGGAATCTCCATGACATTGACATTTGATATTAAAGATTCTTAGGGGCAAACATGTATTATATTGACATAAATTAAAAGAGCTCCATCCAAATATATTATGCCAATCTAAAGTAGACACAATAACAGTTCTATTTTCCACATAAGAGAGATCCAGTTATCTTTATTTCTGAAACAAACTCTAAACCTCACAATTTTTTTATTAATACAAATTTGTCTTTGAAGAAAGACATCACAAATTTGGCCCAGATGTAAACTCCGTCACAAATTGACCTCAAGTAAAGTCAGATATTCTTCCAACCTTCGTTGATCTATTGAAGATTTTTGCCCTCAGCTTATCATAAATCATCTCACAATTTCTTCATATCAAATCCATGAAAGCATGCTTTGCTACAGCCTTAAGAATCTTCTTATAAAGGCTTCCAGGAATCATATTGAAGATTTGGCTGACTTTAATTCTTTTCGTAGCTGGAGAAATTTAGTTAATAAAGTGACTTTCATTGTTAAAAATATTAATTTTTGGACTACTTAATTAATTTAAGTCACTTAACCATCTGTATGAAGAGCACTACATCACTCTACCTCTCTACTTTAATGCAATCAACATTACTAAAACCTGTAACTTTTTCATGCTGAAGTATTGCCATGATTATGCTGATCAATGGTTCCCGAGTGTTGGAAATATCATGATTCCTAATGGAAAGATCTGGTTATCTGTTAACTACTCTCCTACCAACAATGTCATGTCATCATTCCACCACTCGATACTCATGGTGTAGACTGAAAATTGATTTACAACATGGCAGATACTCATTAGTGTTTGTATGCTCATCCATCCCTGAAAATTGATTTACAACATGGCAGATACTCATTAGTGTTTGTATGCTCATCCATCCTTATAATCTGCAAACTGCCCATTATAAATGTGTAAGTTTCCTGCCCACCATAACTGCATAAGAGTTGGGGAACTCATTGTAACGTATCATACCAAAAAAATCTGTTGCATCAAATATCATATCCACTCCTTGGAATATCAACTAGTATTGTTGCCTAGTTAGTCGCATCATGATTGTTCACCGATATCATCATTCTTGCTGCTGTTGCCATTGGTGCTTCATCCACCAAAGCCTTGAGTATAATTGTCTTCCCATCCTTCATGAACTCCAACTCCATCTATTGGAAATCCTGAATGTATCGTCCATGAGAATGCAACTCCTGAATTCCTAACATGATACAAGAGCCTGCAATCTCAATCATGTAGAAATCATTGGTGATTGTGAAATTCTCAAACTCAATTCTCATTTGCTGTAACCCTCTTGTTGCATCTCCTTTTAAATCCATCAACCATCATGGCACAAAATGCTGAAAAGTTATCTAATGACAATCCTTCTCCTGTCACCAATCTATCACTCATGAAATTGCGACTTGCACCAATGTTGACCAATGATGTCACTCGCTTCCCATTAACTACTCCTCTTACTATAAATGGTTGATACACCTTTTTGGAGAAATAAGAGTATATAAAAGTATGCGACTTTAGTCTTCTAAATCATATATGTGCGAGTCATCCATTTGTAGAGTTAGCTGAGTGCTGTTGGAAATTGTACCATCAAATTTAAAATTCAATTGAATGCTGTTGTACCAGTTGGCTATTGCTGCTTCAAGTACCAGTGCATATGGATCTGGCTTGACCTTCCCTGATGAATTGAGAGTAAAGGCATTTCAGCTCCTTTTAGACACTTGTGAAAATAGCATCTCAAAATACACTGCGTTCCTAGAGGTAATTGTAAGTAGATTTGTTGGTTGTTATTTCATTCTCAGTACCTTATGCCTATAGCTTCTTAAAGTATCTTTTCTAACAATTGAATGTGTTATTGATCAGAATATGCAGGAAAATGGAAGCCAAAATTTGAGTGGGATTGTTCAGGAACAATTTAAGAGACAGTCATTGCTTAAAAAATTGTCTGTGGACTTATGTTCCAGTGAACAAAGAATTTTATTTCGTGCTCAATATGTATTTTCTTATCCATGTTCTCTTCTGCTATTTTCCTTTTTGTTTAACATAATTCACAATGTTAATGGACTAAGGAAAATGCAAACCTTACATTTCAAAATGTAGAATATTTTTTAGATGAAGCTTACAAATATTTTAAAATGGTGTAGGTTCTGCGAACAAAACTGAAAGATCTACAAGGTGTTGGATTAAAGGCATTGAATGTGTTTAATGGAGTCAAAAGGTTGTTCTCATGAGATGGAAAAATTCTTGTAAGGTCTACTCAAATATAACATGGTTTAAAAGAAGAGCTTTTTTGCATTTCCTCGAAAAGGTACACATATATAATGTTTAAAGTCAGCTCATGATTATTAGACTGCTATAACTATATGGTTCTTGATTGCTATTGATTCAGTAGAACAGCTTTTGCCAAATATGAGAATTTAAATGGTTAAATTTTGCCTCTTGAATTTTATGCCATGGGCAGTTGTCAAGCTCATGGCTAATCTGATTGTTGTGAAAGGTAGAGTAGACAGAAAATAGAAAATAATACATCCAAAGATGGCGGATCTCGTGGGAGCTACCAACAAACTCATCATACCTAGTAAATGTTGTACTGCGGTCTTCTAGCAGCCTGTGCAAGACGCTGCCTATTTGTTATAAATACCAATTTGCTTTCATTTATACAATTCATCTATATGTTTGATTAAAAACTAGGAGAGCAATTTTCTTCCTATACACAAATTTTTTTAAATGTGGGAAAAAGCTTTTAGCAATACCTCAATAAATTTATCAAAAATTAGAATATTTAATAGATTTAAAAAGCATGCATCTTGTTAAATTTATGTATCATATTACTGATTTCGTTCACATCTAAATCAGAACTAAAGTTCAGTACACTTCACAGGTTAAACATTGGGCACTATCTACACAAGTGGAAACTTATAGATATTAGCAAACCATTGTTGAAAACCTACCTCAAAGTAGACTCCACCATTCATGGTTCAAACTTTGCTGTTCCATTGTTGTGTATGAAAATAATGTAGAAAAATTAAAAAAGTTTAAACCTTCTCATCATAATTTTTGATGTTTTTGTCAGAGGTTTGACTTTTGTATAATGTAGGCAAATAATTGTGCTTTATTTAAAATAAAACTCCATGAATTTGTCATGTCCTCCTCCCTTGAATGGCATCCCATTAATGATTTCATTTTGTAGCCCATATGGTCTCCAAATTCCAATGCAAAGGGATAGCTTATTTTGTGCAAGCTCTATTTGCACACTACTCAAATTGACCCCACTCTTTCTTTGGAAATTTGGCACCTTCTTCAATTCATTTTTAGAGTGCTTATGGTGGGAACAACCTCATATTTAATATGGCCTCTTGGTGGAGACTTGGACGAGCATCAAGCATCTATTTCTTGTTTTGTAATTCCAAATTGGAATTCTTTCTTGTGTTTATAGTTTCAAAGGTGTAATGCCTTGCCTAGTCTACAACTATCTACAATTTAGTGAAGTTTCCTAGTACAAACAAAATTGTCTAAAGCATCCAAGGATTAGATCTCTACAACACAATTAGGCGTATCCTTGGGTAGAATTTCACATGGTTGTAGACATATTGATATTACCTTTATATGAAGTCAAAAGCTTGTGACATCAGGTCAACAAAATCGAGTATTTGAAGGACTGCATTGAAAATGAATTCATACACCAAGTCAATCATGTCAAACATGTGGACAATCAGTAGTGAGATGACATTTTGTTATATTCGATATTAGCCTTGCTATTAGTTTGTGACATCCCTATCGCTAGACATATTCATTCGTTGTTGGGTTTAGGTGACATCCATTGCATTTGACATATGGTGAATATTAGACTCACATTGGACTTCATTGCTGTAAACATTATCATCAAGCTTAAAGAATACTGTTCTTGGATGTATTAGCAGTTAATATCAATCTATAGTAGATTATAATAGACATCAACATTATTAGTCATTAGTATTTTCATTAGTAGTAGCTTATTGTAGACCAAGGTGTATAAAATTCTTGGTTGTACTCAAATTTATGATGTAAATACAATATATTATGACAACTTCCTTTCGAGACATTATTTTTGGCATGTTTCTTATTGTTGCATACTTGATATATTTCAATCGTATCAGAGTCTTGACCCTTCCAATCTCTTGGGTTGAGGTTAGTGAGTGGAGAGAAACAAGATCATATGGTCTACGAAAGGAGAATATAGCCCATAGTAGATACAATGGGAGACACTTAATCAAACCTAAGCGGTTTGGGTAATTTGGCTAGAGGACAGTAAATGATAGTTGATGCACTTGCGCTAGTGGTGGAAACAAGGAATAATGGTGCTAACAATGGGCAAAAAAAATGTCACATTAATAATTCAGTCAATAGGACCTACACAAATTAGTTTCGTGCCACCAATTTAAGACCCCTTCTGCCCACATTTCTACTAAGGACTGAGCAACATAAAAACCACACTCCATGGAAGAATTGCAAGAATAGTTCAAGTAGGATTGGTTGAATGGAGGACTACTATTTGATATGTTCCTTAAGGACAACATGGACCTAAGGATAAGACACCCACTATGGATAATAGTGATTATAATAATAATTTGAGGTGAAAGATTGGCATATTAACCCTCCCTTCTTTGGATCTAGAAAATCAATAACATGTGCTTGGGTGCAAAAGATGGATACATACTTACAACTCAATCTCGTGTCAAAGATTAAGCGATCAAGTACACGACTTTGCACCTTGATGAGATTGCACATGAGCGGTGGCACCACCAAGTGGTAACATTGGGCCATGATCCAAATGCCTCTTAATGCAACTTTACAGTAGAGACACAATGACAAATGCGTCGAGAATGATGCATAATTGAATTTCAAGGAGCTAAAATGGCTAGAGAAAAAATATCAATGGATAACTATATTGCCAAATTCTAGAGGCTTTTGTTAGTTTGTGATATATATATATATATATATATATATATATATATATATATAGAAGGTTGATTACTCTTCATGTATAGTTTGATGTATGAATTGAGAGGTTTGGTCAAAGGCCCTTAACCTCAACACACTCCCAAAAGAAATGAAGAAGGTTTGTGATATGGTCATGTCTACCTCTCAGAATTGAAGTCTTCCTAAGGTGCTAGTTTTAAAGAAGAAAAAAGGCAAGAACCCATACTATTTTTGATGGATTGACCTAGGAGGACCCTAATGCATGATGTGACCAAGTAGGACCTAAGAAGAAGGAAGGCTTGTTTGAGTTGCAAGTAGCCATGGGAATTAGGTTATAGATGCTTGAGCAAAGGGAAGATCCATTATGTCAAGGTTGCATCAAATAGTAGGAAATATGACCACTTAGTTGAGGATACCAAGAAGCCTAGTGAGGATAAACCTGATCTAGAGTAGACAACTAGAATAGTGAAGAAGGGAGGTAACATTGCTGCCTTATGTGGTTTACCATGCTACAACGTATTTTTGTAAGAGTCATGCTAGCTCACACTATATCAATTCTAGAGAGTGTTTAGCTTTTTTGAAGTTTTTTCTTTTTATGCTTTTTGAATATATACATTTTTTTGAATTTTCAGAAAATATAAGTACTTAAACAAGTAACATGTAAATGAAACTACTAACATTACCATCATAAATCCATGAATTGCAATTATTACAACTATAGCCTATAAACAAATAGCTAACAAGGAACCTAAAATGTTTGTTGGTATTTGAGACATAAGCATGAACCAATAACTTCCATGCCAACTCCAACTATGGAAGCCAAGGTATAAGTGTTGCAAATGCTGGTAGTAAGAATCCAAATGCCACCTCCCAAATCTTGTCTGTACCGACACAATTCCAAATGCTACATCTAATGCATAATTCACAACCCTTAAGATGCCTACCCAAATCAATAGCAAAGGCGAAATTTGCAAAAAATGACACCCAACCTCTTAGTGCTCTAAACACATATTTAGATATGAGACACTGCTATAGAAATTCTGTTAGAATCTGATAAGATTAATAACCCAGAAAATTAGTGCAAAGAGTAAATATCTAAACTATGAATGCAAATGATACAAAATCAAAATAGCATCATAGAGTTAGTCTCCAAGAGAGTAATACAAATGTTGGAAGCAAAATAGCATTAAGAGGATGCAAAAAGAATAGATCCAAATACAAGCCAGATAGCATGCTTATATAGGCTAGGAAGAGGGAGGAGGTGGCAACACCAACCAATGAGGAGCAACCATCTATCGGACTAAAGATAGCAAAGTATCTTCTTAAGATAGCTAATGGATGTTCACATGTAGGAAGGTGACACATCACAACCATTCACCTAATAAGACATGCTTTATTAACCTAAGCGAGATTTTTAAAAGTGTAGGAAAAACTTAACAAAATAGAAAAAATAAAAAACTACACTAACACCCCCCATAAGCGAAGCTTAGGTGGATGCTAACCTAGCAAAGCTATGAAAGCAGGAAAATGGGTCCCGACAACAAGGCCTGATCAGGTACCCAATACAAGAAAAAGAACTAGATGAAGGAAACTAAGCCTCCAATCTAGGAAATGTCCCAAAGAGAGGAACAAAAAAGAGCATGAAGCATCTTCGAAGCATGAAGCTGCAAACACTGTCAGAAGAAACTGCTAGAACCCCCACTGATATAGTGCATGACCAGGTAAAGAAGACAAAGTCTAAAGAGCTGATCAATCGAAGAGGTGACCTCCAAAGGTAGGAATGAATGAGTGTCTATATAGTAGATGAACCATCTCACCGAAATGCATAGGTGCCTAGCCACTGCATCCACCTAGTACATAGGAACAAAAACTGAATACGTAGATCACTCAACCGAACCAAAGAAGCAATAGAGCCAACAGGTGAACCACCCCATAATGCTGAACAGGGAGAGGGGTGACAGGAACACTGAAATGCAATGCCAAAAACATCTGCAAGAAGAAGAATCAGGAACACCAACAGTGCAATATAAGTACAAGCACATGATAAAGGGTAGTGTCACCGACACACTGCATGGGCTAATGTCGTGGAAGAAAAATTCACTTGACAAAGGTGGATGAGCACAAAATGGAAAAACATCATGACCCCCCATGGCACTTTATAACTGAGTGTGAGTACAAACAAACACAAGGTGTACAAGATCCCAGATATGCAAAAGCAGGCACTTTATCTCAGTGCGTTTACAGAAAAAGGAATGCAACAGAATAGAAGCATACAATGCTCAGAAGTCAGAAAGAAGAGTGAGCCAAAAGAACAGAAGAAGAGATTCCAAGACCTGTAGAATCCAAGTAATACACCAGAGTGCCAAAGTGCAAAACTCGAAGGAGAAAGAACCTGGAGCAAAATCTGGATAAAAGACCTTTGCAACTGAATAACTCACAGAACCAGCTTTCCAACGATATCTGGCGAGCCCAGAAAAGAGTCTGAATGAGCGAGATATGGCTCTCGGAAGGCAAAATAGAACATCTAGCTTTGACTGCCAAAACAGGCAACCAGATTGCATCAAAACCCAAAAACACCTATACCATCATCTCCGTCTCAGTACTAGCTTTTCGACGCATTTTTCGGATCGAAAAAATACGTCTGTATGCTCAAGTTAAGAAAGAAAAATCGACAAGGCCTCCTCATGAAGAGCATATGCTAAAAGTGAAACTTGGGCACAATAATCAAGGAAAAAAATAGCACCACTGCGATCTACTAAAAAAATCATGCACTTTCAAAAAAGAATCGCCTCGATACGAGGTCGTATGAGAAAGATATGATCCTTCGAAGTTTCCAAAACGAGAACTGTGCACAGTCACAGCTGAGAATCTATAATTTCTAAAGAATTTATGCATGAAAATAAAATAAAAACTCCACTAGTGGATAGAGCACAAAAAAATAGCCAAGTTCATAACAAGAATCATCAAAATCGAAGTCCGTATGAGCAAGAATGAGACATTTGAAAACTGCGTTCAAATCTGCGACTGCCAATGGAGAGGGGTATGGCTGTCGCTTTGCATGCTTGATTTTGCAAAATATACAACTTGCATGCAAAATCTAAAAGATACCCAGATGGTTTTTCGGGGTTGCGAACAAAACTCAAAAAGCGTTTTTCTTGCTGATGTACAGAAGATGTTGTTGTAGTGTAAATCAAACATCTTTAATAGTAAAAAAATGGCTCCAAAAATCAAAAAACGACCCCAGTAACCAGAATATGACATAGAAATGCTGGATCAACTTCCTAAGTCCATTAATGGCATGCTGGAACCTGCAAAACTGATTGAAAACTCCAAATATGCAAGTTGGTTGTCAGATTTGAGATTGAAACCCCAGAGAAAAACTGTTTTTGTCAAAACTTTTCTGATTCTCAAGATCATCCAAAGATGCAAGAGGAGAGCATACTTCATTTTTCAAAAAACTACAACAAAGTTTATTTGCCCCCCAAAATCTCTCAAATAAGGAAACTAAAATCTACTCTTGCACATAGAAAAGCTTTGATATCATATTAGAATCTGATAAGATTAATAACCCAAAAAACTAGTGCAAAGAGTAAATATCTAAACTATGAATGCAAATGATACAAAATCAAAATAGCATCATAGAGCTAGTCTCCAAGAGAGTAATGCAAATGCTGGAAGCAAAATAACATTAAGAGGATGCAAAAACAATAGATCCAAATACAAGCCAGGTAGCATGCTTATATAGGCTAGGAAGAGGGAGGAGGTGGCAACACCAACCAATGAGGAGCAACCATCTATCAGACTAAAGATAACAAAGTATCTTCCCAAGATAGCTAATGGATGCTCACATGTAGGAAGGTGACACCTCACAACCATTCACCTAATAAGACATGCTTTATTAACCTAAGCGAGATTTTTAAAAGTGTAGAAAAAACCTAGCAAAATAGAAAAAATAAAAAACTACACTAACAAATTCCTCACATCACTCTTCCAAAATTACCCACCCTAACAAATACCCAACTGCAAATTGGAAATGCCTAATTGCAACACTCTAAATGCCTTCAAACAAACACTATATGAAACAAAAATGAAGGCCGAGATAATGGCGTCCAAACCAATTATAAATTGCAACGAATAAAGAGATGAATTCAATATACTTCAACACCAAATCATCCAACCCACAAACATAAATAATTCTCAAAATCATAGTGCAATTCATTGAATATTTCAACAACTCAAAGCACCAATAGTAAGGAGGAATCAATCCTCTCAAACCCCAATGTTGAAACCCTTCAAGATACCGCAAATTCATAAATAAATAAAAAAGCAATAGGAATTGGCCGATTTCCAAGAGAAGGCCTCTTTATGATAACAAAATGACTTGTATCTTCTTCTGCACACTTTTCATTAAAGAGGCTTCATCAACACACTTCCAAATTAGAACAATATAATAATATTCATTAAGGCAATCTTAATAAAGAAATTAGAACATGAACCTCATTAATTTGCCCAATCAATCATTCAAGAATCCAAATCATTAGGGGCCTCAACCGCACTGCTAAAAATAGTAGCTAGGCCAAAATTAACTTACTATATAGCAAGTCACTCAATTGAGACCCTCATAACACACTATCATTTCACAAGGGTCATGATGGTGGACTAATATTGCCAAGCACTAGAACATGCTAAATTTGGGATATTACAATCCTCCTTCCCCAAGATTGCTTGTCCCCAAGCAATTCCACTCTGGGTTGATGAAGTATATCCCCAGGCTCCCAAGTGACATCCTCATCTGAAAGACTCTGCCACTTCACTAGAAACTCTCTAATGATATGCTGATGCAAATATCTCTCCCTAGTATCCAGTATGGCCTTAAGGATAAATTTTAACCTCCACTCATCATCTAGTGGAGGTAAAATATTGTTGGTGTAAATAAGTATTTACTTATTACACTTTACTTAAGTTTACTTAGGTCAATGCATTATTTTATTATTTATTAGTTTGACACCTAGGAGTATGCGTACTCTTATGAGTTTTTATGCTGACAACACTGGAGTAAGCAACTCTAAGTTAGCACATGGTGTCGACAACACTAGAGTAAACAACTCTAATTCAGCACATGGTGTCTACCACACTAGAGTTTACATAATTAACTGAGTTGTCATGTAGACAACACAGTTATTCGCACTCTTATTTTAGCACATGGTGTCTACAACATAATTTTACATGCTACACCTTTGTAGGCTTATCCTCTCATCATCAAACTTACTCATGTGCTTAATGGAGGGTAACCCACACTTGGTGGACATATGCCTTGTTGTAAGACTTATCAGTGTGTTGATTCTTAGGCATTCTAGAAGCATTCTAGAGGCCTTTATATTCAGGCTCTCCTAGTGTGTATGTACATAACATGGAATGAAAATACATCAATTTTGGATATTGTTATTCTTATTATACCTTGTTGGTCTCTTCTTGTGTTTGTGCTTGAGTTCCTTGATCTTGAGTGATTTTGCCCAAAGGAAAATTCTTACAAATATAAGATGGGACAACATGTTAGCCTAATGCCTTTTTGAGGTGTGATACATGAAACACATTATGGACTCTGTTGTCCACTAGAAAACCAAGCTCATATGCTAGCTCACCCCATGCATCTATCACACAAAAAGGACCATAATAGTGGGGCTTAAGCTCATTAACTCCACTCTTCCTAATGGAAGATTGCCCATAAGCTTGTAGCATCAAATATACCATATCTCCCTCTTGAAAAGAACAAGAAATCCTCCTCTAATCAACATATTTCATATGCTAATTTTGTGCTCTCTAAATATTTTCCCTTAGTATCCTCATGATATCCTGATTGCTTTGTAGCAAAGCATCTACATTGGGTACTCTACTGTCACTTAATAGAAAATCCATGAAGCTCATGGGATCATGCCCATACAAGGCTCTAAATGGGGACTTCTTAATAGACATCTGGTGAGTGGAATTACAATAGTACTCACATAGGTATATCCACTTCATCCATGCTCATTTCTTTTGCTAATACATAATTCCACGGATAGCCTTCCACCCATTTATTAACAATCTCAGTTTGACCAACAGTTAGAGGGTGGTAACAGGTGCTTGGAGCTAAATTCATTCCACATAGTATGAACAACTCCAATGAGAAGTGACCGATGAAACGACCATCTTAGTTACATCATTTTGGGGTAAACCATGCAGTTTGAACCTCTTAGAAAAACAACTCTACAATCTGTGGAGCTTTAAAAGTGGTAGTGAGCATATTTGATGAGGTGATCCACCATTACATAGATGCGATTTCTGCCATCGGCTTTCGACAAGCCCACAATAAAGTCAATGGATAAACATTCCCACTTCCTCTCAAGAATGGGAAGTGGTTGCAACAACCCAGTTGGATAGGTATGCTCATGTTTGTTGTGTTGACAAAAAGAACACTCTTTGACATACAATTGCACATTTGACTTCAGGCCCTTCCATGTGAACCTCTCCCAAATGTTTATATAGGTCTTAAAGAACCCATGATGTCCCACCAATGGACAATTGTGAAAGGTCCATAGTATATTCTGTCTCACACTTAATCTTGGGACTAAATCCCCCCCTTTAAATGATTAGCTTATTTCCAAGAGTATACCTATTGTCTTGTATGCTACCATTAACAATACCAGTTGTCCACTAATCCCTAACATACTCTGTAATAATCTTGTATCTCCAATACTTAGATGCCTCAATAATCACACACAAGTGGGGTAACCGTGAGAGCACATTAGCAACTATATTCCGTGTATCCTTGATGTAGGAGATATCAAAATCGTAAGACTGTAACTTTTTGGCCCACTTTTGTTGCCTCTTTTTAAGATCCCAGTGTCTAAGAAAATGCCTCAGGTTAGTATGATATGTTTTGGTGCAAAATTTGCTACACAATACTATTTGAATTTGACCAAGGAATGCATAATTGCCAAAATCTCCTTGTCATATACATTAAATGATATCTCAGGAGCCTTGAGTTTCTTGTTCTCAAATGCAATGGGATGTCAGTCTTGGGAAAGAATGACACCAATGCTCTTACATGAGGCATAACAATGCAGCTCAAATAGCCTCATAAAGTTTGGGGATGCTATCATTGCCCATGATGTCATAATATGTTTGAACCTTTCAAAGTATCCATGTGCCTGAGAAGTCCACTTAATTGCACCCGTATGAGCCAAATTAGTAAGGGGAGTTGTGCATTAAGAGAAACCTTCTATAAATCTGTGGTAGAATGCACACAATCCAATGAAACCTCTAAGTTGTGTCACATTTTCCAATGTATGCTAATCTAGTGTAGCATGAAGCTTATCAGGGTCCATGCGAACTCCCTCTACATTGATGACATGTCCAAGATAAAGCAACTCAAACATGCGTAATGCACATTTGTACTCCTTGGCATACAAGGAAACCTTAATAAGAATATCCAAAACTATATTCATGTGTGCTACATGATCATCCCAAGTCTTACTATAAATAATTATATCATCAAAAAACACTAAAAAAAATCTCCACTATTAATTATGGAAGAATTTGTTCATGGTAGACTAGAATGTGGCTAGGGCATTGGTCAAGCCAAAGGGCATGACTAGAAACTTGAAGTGACCACATACCTGAATATTGTGTTCTCCACATCCTTCTCTTTGGCTCTGATATGATGATATCTCGACCTCAAATGAATTTTGGAGAAGTAACATGCCCCATGCAACTCATAAATAAGCTTATCAAATCATGGAATATGATATCTTCTCTTAATAGTTTTCTTGTTTAGCATCCGGTAGTCTATGTACACCTAAGTGCCATACTTTTTCTTCACCAAATAATTGATAAAGGAAAAAGAGTCTTACTCAACTTAACATGCACCATACCAAGAAACCCTATATGGTCTTCTCTATCTCATCGATTGGTCTCTTAGGGTGCCAGAAAGGAGTAATCATAATGGGCTTAGTGCCCTCGTCTAGCTCAATAATGTGTTGTATCCCTCTAGCATGGGGCCTATCAGTTGGTATGTCACTAAATACCTTAGAGTATTTAGTTCTAGGTTTTTTACTATCTAGATGGTATACTAGTTTTTCTATCTTGTCTAATGTAGGAAACATCCTACACTCTATTGCCTAATCAAGTTTATCATGTTGTACTTATCGCTACATATGCCTAAAGAAATCACCTTTAAATTACTATTTGCAATTACCTTAAGACTTGAATCTCATTTCCATCTTTTTGGTGCTGATATAAATGTCCTCAATGGTATGCAATCAGCTCATGCCAAGTACTACATATATGCTACCACATAAAAATCTGTCTTAAAAGAATATTTATTTTACTTCATGAGAAGATCAAAAACCATCTTGGTACACTTAAGAGTGTAACCATCAACCACTTGCACTCTAAGTCCCTCAAAATATTTCGTCTTAATCCCTCTATTGGAAGCTAAATGTGATTCAATAAATTAATGTGAGCACTAGTATCAAAGAGAGCAATATCATGTTGCCTTGCCGAGAGTCAACACATTTGGAAAGCATCTTCCTTTCTCATGCTAGAAAGGTTTTCCACCTTGAGGTTAGAATCATGAATCACCTCATCACCATCACTTCAGGCCTCATGTGTCTCATGCTCATGATCAATTGACTTTCCAGAAGAATCAAAACTCTCATCATCATCATCAATAAACTGCTTGATCATCTTGTTTTTACCCTTAAGCTTTAAAGGGAAATCATGATTTCATCATAGGACCCTCTACAATAAAAACATAGTTCCCTCCTTAGATCATTTAGAGTCTTCTGATCTAAAGGGGTTGCTATAGGACACTTAGAATCAACTTTGTCATCTTTCTTAGGGGCTGCCCTCATATGATGAAGTAGTAGGCTTAGAAGTAAACTTGCTTCATGGAGTAGATGACTCAAGTTTCCTTTTCTTTTTCATGGTTTCTTACAAGGTATATGGATCCAAGGACTTAACCCACCCTCTAAGTGGCTCAACTCATCTTTCTATGAATAGCACAACTCACGTCCTATCTCATATATCATAAACCATCACTGGTAGTATGATGACCCTTTCTACTAAGCGGGTTTAAAAATCATCCTAGAATAAAAATAAAAATATTTAGTGTGGGATTCTTAATTATTTTGATAATCTTATTAGTAACATTATTTAATATTATTAGCAATTCTAGGCCTTATCCATATTCCCTACGTATCAGATCCCATGATGGATGGTAGTTTTATTGTTGTTAGAGTTTGGACACGCTTAGCTTGGGGCCCATCCGATCTTAATCCATATTGGGATTCCTTTAGGTTCAACGTGATTGATTTACTCCTTCCTCTATGCACACTCCCTATCCACTATGTGGCTAATACAATAGTTATATGGATTCACCTATGAATTGTTAATAGTATCAAAATTACAATTGTGCATCTCTACTTAATATCAATATTTGTTATGTATTTAGTTTAAATTTTCTAATTGCATGTAATGGAAAGAAATATAGTCTCATTTTAATTTAATTAGGTGAGTATGTTACACACTTTTAATTTTGGTGGATCACTATGTTCAAACTTTGTAATAAGTCCTTGACATTGCTTTGCCTTTATTATATATATTATATCAATAGTAAAAATATAATTGCCTAGTCTAAGGTGGTTGACATAGGGGCATGATTTGATTGCCTATCACACTGTACTTCACTTCCGTCTCTTGCCTTTGTGAACTCGCTAACTTGTTTTGTCTTTTCTAATTTGTGACCCAAAAGGAAGTAGTAGGCATAGAAGTCCATGCTCGTTCGTGCTTATGTGACCCAAAAGGAGTCGTGTTCCATCTGTGTTATCAACACAATTATTATATTATGTAAATATAATTATGATATGTGATATTATTGTGTAAACGATATCTGTATACACTATGATATTTATATTTGTATTACTATAATATAATTTATTGTTTGAATAATATTGTATTTGGATTTACGATTTTAATATCAAATCAAAATTTAACTAATGAATAATTTAGAATCAATAATTAATAATTAACAATATCAAATTACTATTAATAAGTAATGATATAAGTCTCATCAAATATATCTATTATTAAGTTTATATATACATTATGACGGTTTGTGATAGTACTCCCTTCCTAAAATTGCTTGTCGTCAAGCAATTTCAGACAATACATAATTTCCTCACCCATCCATGTAGCATCTTCTTTTGGTAGATTCTTCCATTTTATCAAGTATTCTAAAATAGTTCTATTCGTCGTTTCCCCCCTTTTTATCAATGATAGCTTTAGGTTCCAAGATGCATTCTGCTTAATCATCTAGCAATCGTAACTTGATACATGGTCTTATTTGTTGTCCCACAACCTTCTTAAGTCTAGATATGTGAAAAATGTTATGGATTCCACTATTCTTGGGAGATCTCATAAGCTACTTTGCCTATCCTCAAGATTTTGCAGGGTCCATAGAAACGTGACTTCATTATTTTATGCTCCACTTGCTTTGTGAGTTGATTGCTTGTAGGGTTGTAATCTTAGGAACACTAAGTCACTAATCTAGAATACTCTTTTCACATACTTCTGGTCCACATACATTTTATGTTGATTTTGAGCATGGTGTAAATTATCTTTAAAGGTGTTCATGATATCTACACTTTGCTAGATGAAATCTCAAGCTCTCGGTACCTCTCTCTCTTGGGTGACCAAGTCTCCAAATGAAGTTGCCTCATACCCATACAATTCTCTAAATGGACTCATTTTGCTAGCATATGATGAGTGCTATTATAACAATATTCTCTAGATGTAACCAGTTGACCCAAGCCTCATGTTTTCCTTTTACATTGTTTCTAAGCTATCCTTCTATCCATTTGTTAACAATTCCAGTTTTCCCATCTATTTGGGGATGATAACTTGTGCAAAGATTCTACTTAGTTGAAGTTAATCGAAAAATATCTTGCCAAAATAAGCTAACTTCACTATGCATGTCACTAACAATGTCTTTTGGTACTCTATGCAACTTAAAGATCTCCTTGAAGAACATTTCTGCAATTTGGGGTGCTTAGTGTGTGGATTGTTGTCCTGCATTTTGTCACCCCAAAACGTAGGTAACAGTACAAAACTTTTTCAACTTTAATAGTACAAAACTTTTTAAACTTAATTTCACATTTCTCCGAGACAATTCATTATTTAATTGGCCAACATTGATCTATCAATTGACCCTAATTTGTACAATGGATCTTTTTACTGAAGGCTTTCGTCTAGTCCTTTTCATTTTTCATTTTATTTAGCCTGTGCTTGATTTTTGAAGCCTTCAACATCCTTTCTTGCATTTTCATGTGTGTGTTTAGTTGCTTTTAGTCTTTTGGTTTTGATCAATCTCTTGCTTTTAGTTTTCTCTTTGATTTGGTATATCTTAGGGCTTAATCAGAATTGGAAATCAAAAGATACAATCATTTAAGTGCCCAAAAGGTAGTCTTTCTAGATGCAATTGCATATTTAAAATATCATGTTATATTTTAATATTGACATTCACTTTTTGAAGACTTTATGTTATGTTTTTAAGTTACTGTCACTCTTAAATTTATCACTTAAGTGACTATAGAGCACTTTATGTTATAATTTTATGTTGAGTTGCTTGTAAAGTTTCCACTTAAGTGACTTTATTAACTATATATTTTGATTTATTTTTTAGAGTTACTTTATGTTTATTTTGAAACATCTAAGTTAAAATTTAGTTTTTTGAATAATATTTACACATGATATATAAACTAAATAGTGTAAATATTATTTTTGACACAATTTAGTAATATTGACTCAAAAATTAGTTAAACATGTGCCTAATTGGTCTTTTAAGTTGTACAAACTAAACTTACACGTCTTACATGTTTTTATGCAAATGCATTGTTAAAGTGCATTTCGCACTATAAATGCATGTAATAGACTTCCTAGAGTCCACTTTGCATGAAAAAAAACCCTTTACATGTAAATCACATTATATGTAATTGCCTCTCGAAAGTACAATTTGCACTAGAAAGGAATTTTATGGATTTGGAAAATAAAATCTAAGTTTTTAAATATGCAATGGTCATCCAAGGATCTGATTTGCATAGAAATGGATTTGCACATGCTAGGTGTTACATGTAATGTCCCTCCTAAAGTGTGATTTGCACTCTCAACTCAAATGGATGTTTTTTTCTAAACATGTGTTTGCTTGTAGAGAGTGTGACTTTGACCAAATGCATGTTTTTTCTCCAAAATATGTTACATCTAATGCCCTCTCGAGAGTGCAATTTGGCATACTAGAACATGTAATTGCATTCCAAGTCCATGATTTTTCCTTCCATAGCCAAAAATGCCCAAAGCATACTACATATTACATATCTTAAAATATGCAATAGGGTTCGGAGAGTGCGATTTGTTTCTTCAACTCCATTTACATGCATTTTTAAAACACACATTTATCCATGGAGAGTGTGATTTTCTTTCCTAACCCTTATATGTATGCATTTTGAACATGTAAACTCCTCCAAAGAGTGCATTTGGGCATTTTAACTCATGCACATGCATTTGAAGACCATGATTTTGCATCTTGAAGTCAACTATGACTCATGTTCATGCATTTGGAGAGCATGTTTTTGACAAAAATGCCTAGATCTCTTACTTTCCAAGCCCAGAAATCCATGTCAAGGAGGGAATTTTGAGTTTTAATGCATACAAATGCATTTGGGGCACACAATTTTGCATATCCAAGACAAAAACGACCCATATTTTTGCATGAAAAGGGCACATTTTTGTGAATAATGCCTTGAAATCAACATTTCCAGCCCATGAATATGCTTTTGAAAGAGATGTTTTATTTTTTGGATGCATGGTTTTTCATCTCAAGACCATGTTTTTAATCCATTTCTCCAAAAATGACAGCATTTGGAGGGCACATTTTTACCGAAAAAATCCCAATAGATGCATTACATAAAAAATGTCTTGCATTTGGAGGTGTAAAGATCACATTTTTGGCATTTACATGTAAAAACACCCCATGCTTTGACATTGGAGGATCACATTTGTAAGCTTTGAAATAGTCAAGAGCTATTTGGGAAATTCAAATTTGGAGGAAAGTTATTCATTCCAACTTTTCTATCTTCCACATTTGGCTCTTTGAGCTCCAAGTTAGTAGATGATTTCAACTTTTCTTATCTTTTCTTACTTACTTTGCTATTTTGTTGCATATTTTGGCTCAACTTTGTCCACTTGTTCAAAGACATGCCATATATTTTGCTAATTTTCTTTAAAGAAGATGAAATCTTCTCTTTTCAAGTGCTTGAAACTTCCCCAAACTCCAAAAAAGAAATTACATGCAGGAGACTGTCTTGATATTTGTCATATCCAAGTCAATAGCCAAAGGTATGTTTTTTTGTTTTGTGCATAGTTTTTCTTGTGGTTTGCATGATTGTTTGGTTTCCTTTTTGGAAGAAAGTTGAAAAATCCTACCCAAGAATGCAAGTGCATCCACATCCTTCCACCTTTCATCTTTCCATGTCAATGCACATTTCATCCATTTTCTAACACATGCAATTACTTCCTCCAAACCCAATTACATGTTTACATGCAATTACATGTAAATCATTTTACATTTAGCTACACCAGGAGAACCTAAGTTTGGTAAAATGTCACTCTTTAAATACCAAAGTTATCATTTGCACATATCCTTATGCACCCCAACTTGCATTCTTGGTCATCCTAACAAAAAACCATCATTGCCCACATGCAATCCATTCTTCTAAGTCCAACTTTAGCCCTTTCCATCCAAATATATATTCTTTCTAGTTGATTTCCAGCCATCACATGTGTTCCATGAGTATCCAATCAATACTCTGAACACCTTGTTCATTCATAGACCTATCATCCACACTCAAAATTTTAAAGATTTCATGGATTCAATCCCATTGAAACTTTCATGTTGCAACAAGTCAAGATATGGCTGAATTTCTACAAAGAATGAAGACATCCAGTAAAGAAGGCACACTTCAAATCAAAAGAAGTAGTAATTCATTTGGTCTCCATTTTGTTAATGCTTGTCTGAGAACCTAAGTTTGGGTAGGAATGCACCAAGAACTTTGCTTAAAAAAAGGAGTTATAAGAACTATTGGAAAGTTGTTCGGATTTTACATTTAGACACCATTGAGAAGGTTTCCAAAGTGTCAAAGACTCCAAAATGTGCTAATCTAGAAAGGAGAATATACAACAACTCGAACGAGAAAACACCTAATCACATTATGTTTACAAATGAGTACTAGAAACTTATCAAAGAGAATGCAATGATGTAGAATAAAGGAATCCTCGATCCCATGATCATTATGAATTACTAGGCTTTTTCTATCTTCAAGATTGATTCATTCAAAATCAATAGTTTCAACATCTTCTTTGTCTTTTCTTCAAGTGTATTTTTCTTCTTTGTAGATGCAGAAGATGGATTGCATGTAATCCAATCACATGTAACTCAAACACATTTTATATCACATGTAATATGATTACATCTCCTTCAGACATGTAAACCAATAATTTTTCTCACCTAGTTTGACTGAGTCAAAATGGTTGACTTGCTCCCACTTTTTCCTCCTTTTTCTCACTTCTTTTCCTATATAAGAAGTGCCACCCTCATTGTAAAAATCATCTTTTTTTGTATGCAAGAAAGCTTTTCCAAACTTGTGCAAGCATAACTTTGATTGTGTAGTACCAATCTGGGAGAAAAGCAAATACAAGTAGCAATTGGATTCAAAGCTTTGATTGGAAGCAATTGCAATAGCACAAATTAGAAGATTTGACTGTAATTTGTTCATATTGTCTTTGATTCATGTTATTATATTGTGTTTAATCATAGATCATAGAGAGTTAAGAAGCAATTAGAGCCAAAGCTTTGATTGGGAGTAGTTGTGGTAATCATTAAGATAGTCTTTGTAAAAAAACTCACAATATGAACCTCACTAATTTACCCATTCATGTTGGCAATTGGCTAATGGAGATATGTAATTGTTGTCATTTATGGCAACACATGATGTACATGCTTAAAGGAAACCTTAAAAATAAAGATACTTAGCTTTTGGTAATCAGAAAACTGTCTAAGTATGGAATTTAGTATACAACAGTGTATTGTTTTTCTTATAACTTTTTGTTGACATCATATTATGACTAGCAAAGTTATGTGCAGATTGTATACATGTTTATGATGACCTGTATAACCTCAGAAGTTAGTATGAACTGTATGAATCATAGATATTCGTGTTTTGATGAAACAAAATAGCAAAATTGAAGGAAAGGATTATTTTATTTACAAAATAATTACTTGTCCAATTAGGGCTGACATTTAGATGTTTACTCTAAGTTGGAGAAGTGTATTTTGGTCTTAGCTGACCTAGCAACTATTTATCTTAAGGCATGGTATTTATGCAAAGGACATCTTGCAAATTCAAGGGTGTAATTTTGCTATCTTGAAGAAGTTATGTTGAGCAATTGTATGCAAACTTTTATGAAAGTGATATATGTGAAGTTTGTGAAGTTATTTCAAGATCTAAGATCGAACTGAGAAAGTTTCTATATTCTAGAAGTTTGATTACTTGTTTGGGCAGTGAGCTCTTGTTGTAATTGGAAGTGAATGTTTGGGTAGTGGGCTCATCTTGCATTTACTATACCATAACTCCTAATAGAGTTGGAATCTCCTAACAAGGATTCAAAGTCTCCTAATAGGGACTCCTTATACTGAATTTTCTCATTGACTCCTAATAGGGTCCATCCTCTAACAAGAAACTTATATATCTGTATATTATCTAGTGGCTACCATTCCCATTGGGATTTTCCATTGGCTAGGGTTTCCCTAGTTATGGTGTTATGAGTTATCTTTGTGCATGGTTACTATTACTGTTCAACATTACTTTATTACTGTAATGGGAACCCACGGGTTATAACTTCATGAAAGACTTTGCAAGAAAGCTCTGATACCACTGTAATGGACACCCAGGAATGCCCAAAAGCTAAACCAACTACTGAAATTATATTAATTCTAAAAATGCTGCAATCAAGTACAAATAGATGTATTCCAAAGGCCAAACCCTAAGTGAATGACGTCTAAAATGTTACAACAGAGAATGAACATCCCCTATTGCCAAAAAAGAGTGTGATTCACACATCCAAGCTCTTATCAAATGCAAGTTATAATCATCCGATACAATAATCCCATGCTAAACAATGAGACTCTCACCCCTATTTATCCTATTCCTTCACCCTTCTAGAAAGAACTAAAACATTAATTAATTGCAAGTGCTAGAAGCTTCCCCCTTCCAATAATTAATGCACTCTCTAGAAACTCCTCTCTTGCAATTATTAATTGTGCTTCTAGAGGCTTCCATCTTTCCAATAATTAATACACACTCTAGACGCATCTCCTTTGTAATACAATAATTAATTTAATTAATTAAATATAAAGCCACCTTTTAATTTTAATTTATTTAATGAATTTATAAGAAATTAATTTAATTTTTTCTTATCCTCCACTTAGACTTTGGAGAACATGAAGGCCAAAAGATGGAATCATTACAAATCCGCCCTCCTTGAAATTGCTTGTCCTCAAGCAATTAAGTAACATAATGGACTCCAACCTCCACCTGGATCCCAATATGTGATATCCATATGGAAGTTAAACCAACTGCAAACCCGCATCATTAGGACCAACCCCTGTAGCCTAGCATTCAAAACTTGTGCTGATGAAGTCAGAATGTCATCATAAGGCAACTCCATAGAAGATCTATGAAACGTCTTCTTCCCTTTATCCATCCACATAATATATATTGGACTAGAATGCATATTATCACCATCATGCATTGAAAAAGATGTAGTTGTAGGTGAACCATATGTACTCATGCTAATTGTATCAACAATAGGTGTTACCGCATCGAAATATATGGACATAGGAAAAACATTAACTGCTGCAATAGAAAACTGAACTGAATTTATAGTTGATGAAAACTCATAATCATTAACATGTGTGGCTTCATTAGAAAATACATCAACCACTGCATTTATACCATTAAACTCCTCATTGGATGCTTCAACTGACATAGGAGTGGCTGCTGATATGATAGTATCCTCGCATTCTCCTAATTCCACTATTGCTACGTCATCATCCCCTGACAAGGCTTCATATGTGGTCTCTTGACTTTGCACGCATGTCTCTACTAACTCTGCCGAAATGCCCACATCACCAACATCATAGCTGGCTGGCTCTATACGTGTCTTGATCCCACTTGAAGAATCAACTACCTTCTGCTCTAGAGCAACATACAAATCATCAAATTTGATGCCCATCTTTTTTGCCATAAGTTGCAACATCATATCCATTCGCCTATTTTGCTCCTGTTGCATACGACGCCCCTTGTCTAATGTACCCAGTAATCTAAATATTACATTTTCTTAATCTGGACTGATATACATTTTGTCAAACACTTTTCCCTCTATCCAGCTATCTATAAGATCTCCACAGGATGGTAGGACTTATAGCTCTGATACCACTGTAATGGGCACCCACCGGTTATAACTTCATGAAAGACTTTGCAAGAAAGCTCTGATACCACTGTAATGGACACCTAGGAATGCCCAAAAGCTGAACCAACTACTGAAATTATATTAATTCTAAAAATGCTGCATCAAGTACAAATAGATGTATTCCAAAGGCCAAACCCTAAGGGAATGACGTCTAGAATGTTACAACAGAGAATGAACATCCCCTATTGCCAAAAAAGAGTGTGATTCACACATCCAAGCTCTTATCAAATGCAAGTTATAATCATTCGATACAATAATCCCATGCTAAACAATGAGACTCTCACCCCTATTTATCCTATTCCTTCACCCTTCTAGAAAGAACTAAAACATTAATTAATTGCAAGTGCTAGAAGCTTCCCCCTTCCAATAATTAATGCACTCTCTAGAAACTCCTTTCTTGCAATAATTAATTGTGCTTCTAGAGGCTTCCACCTTTCCAATAATTAATACACACTCTAGACGCATCTCCTTTGTAATACAATAATTAATTTAATTAATTAAATATAAAGCCACCTTTTAATTTTAATTTATTTAATGACTTTATAAGAAATTAATTTAATTTGTTCTTATCCTCCACTTAGACTTTGGAGAACATGAAGGCCAAAAGATGGGATCATTACAATTACTTTGTTATGTATGGTTCAAAGTAAGAAATAATATCTAGTTGGTGACTAAAGTTTGTAGATTACTGATTCACCCCCCCTCTCAATAAATCCTTATTTCTTATAATTGGTATCAGAGCACAGTTACTTTGAAGAGGCTTAACAACTTGAGTAAGATCCCTATGGATATGAAACAGTTGATGAAGAATCTTGAAGAGGCACTTGAGCAAATTGATCTCCTTACTGAAGAAAGAGATAAGATGAAAGACAAATATGAAGACTCCAAAATATACGTTGGACAATTGAAGGAAAAGATTGAACATCTCAAATCCAAGCCTGAATCTATTGAATCTGGAACTAATGATGATGATTATTCAAAGCTAAAGACAAAGTATGAGATCTTGAAGCATGAATTGAAGATTACGAATCTAAAGTTGACTTTGAGAAATGATCCTAGCAAAGTTGGGTTTGATTTGAAAACTAAAAATGTAGATCTGAGAACAAGTCTGGCAAAGAAGACATCTGAGTTTGAAACATTGAAAGAAGATCATGAAGAACTCCATAAGTACAATACTATTGTGAAAGGTGAATTAAATTAGTGCAAGTAGTAGCTTGAGAAATTTTATTCTAGTAGAGGAAAACTTGATGATTCAATATCAATATAGAGACCTACTTATGATAAGACTGGTCTTGGTTATCTATTTAACATGTCTACAAAGAAACTTGAGATTAGATCAGATCCAAAAGAAAAAGGTAAATATGACAATAAGATTGAATCTAGTCAATCTTTTGATAAATCTAAAGAAGTTGAACATGATAAGGAAGTTGAAATTTTGGATGAGCCAAAGCAAGTGAAATCTCCTAAGAAAACCAAGTATGAATCTAGAGTTAAGTGTTTTTCATGTAATGAAATAGGTCATATAAAAAGAGATTTTACTAGTAAGTCATTTAATCATGTTAAGGATTTTTATTGTCATAATTGTCATGGTATGGGTCATAAAGCAATTGATTGTAGGAAACCTAAGTATGATAATGATAGAAGAAATAATAGAATGTGTAGAAATACTAACCCTACGGATAGAAGAAGATCTAATGAAAGGGCATCGAGAGAAGCAATACCTTATGAAGATAGAAGACAGATCATGTGCTATAAGTGCAACAACTTAGGACACGTTGCTCAGAATTGTCATGCACCTAATGATCAATAGAATCCCAGGAGCAGAGCACTAATATGTCAGTTATGCAACAACTTCAGACATACAACAAAATATTGCAAAATGGATAGAATCTTCAAAGATAGAAGAAACAATGGAAGAAAATTTGGAAATAGAAGGAATGATGAAAGAAACATTGGAAATTACAGAAGGAACCATGAGAGGAACTCTAGAACTAGCAAAGAAAATGAGGAGCAAAGAAATGTAGTCAGTGAACTTCAAGAAGAACTCAATGAGGCATTTGTAAAATGATTGGATATTTCAAAAGAAAAGCTAGATGATGATAAGATAGTAAGATTGAAGTCAGTTGTTGAGTTTGATTCAATTAAGTTGAATTAAGCTTTTTCATAGCACCAGAATTTGTAACTTCATCTAGAGATCGAGCTAGAGGAAATGAAGTTAGGAAAAAGGTATATCAAGTTAAGTTTAGATGGTACCTAAGCTTGCTTGTAACTTGGAGCTTATATAAACAAGTTATGAAAGAATTAAGAGTTAATGGCATTACAAAAAGGTTAGTTCTATAGTAGAAGATGAAAACTATGTTTTTATAGAGAGTTTCATCAAACAAAGTTTTGTGGAGCATTGTTATGATGAAAGGAGGCTATAGTAAACCTCGGGTGGCATCTGAAGATCAGATAGATGATCTTGCACAATTATTTGATTATAAAATGTACTTGACATCTTTTTCATGTTTACAAAGTACACAATTAATGCAAGATCAAGTTGATGGAATAAATGGAGTGCATAATTGATTTTAACTTCATTGCGAATACATCCAAAGCAAAGAGCACTCAAAAGTGACTTGTCAGAGTGATTTTGAAGCAAACCCTATTTTTGGAAAGAGGTATTTTATCGTTTTTTTGCAAATTTATTCGGTAAAAGTTCATATATGATAGAATCATGGATATGTCAGTAGTCATAGTGTTGAGAATGAGGATAGACCTTAGTTGAAGGTTGTTTCCATAAAACCTACTAAAGGAACCCTAACTCAGTGTTATTCATCACTCCAAACAATGTAGCATATCTTGAAGATGTAGGAAGTTATCTTAACAATAAATTTGAATCTATTGGGAGTGAATACATGAACAATGATGTGGAATTAATTTTCAATCACGATATGACTATGAAGTCTGGATTTGAACATTTAAAGGAACTAGACTTGTACAAATATCATTTCTATCGTGAATTGGATACAGATGAATGGACATGGATCATATTGAGTAGGATACATGATGGAAAATTATGGATGTAAGATAATGTGGTTGATATTTTTGTCGACCCTATTTATGAGGTAACTAGTCTTAGTAAACAAGGTAGTGTACCTATAGGCAAGAAAATGGTCAAAAAGAAAGTTGAGAGTTATAAGAATGGAAAGGCCATGGTGATCAACACCATTAGGCAAGATGATGTAAGATTCTTGAGTAGAATCATTGCCTGTTCTGTATGTGCAAGCTCAAAGATTGATGAATTATTAGCCAGATTCATCTATGCAACATATAAGATATGTGTAGAGAAGGAACAACTAAATCTTAGTGAAATCTCGAGAATGCAACTCCTAGAGAACCTAGAAAAGATTAAGAGGACTAAGAATGGTATGTTTAGATTTTATTCATTGATCAATCACATATTCTATCATGTGTTTAAAGGATTTCCTTATTTATCAGTCATCAAGATAATGACCAGTGATAGATGTACAATGGAGAAGATCACACAAGTATGCAAAAGGCATCCTGTAGATAATATATTGGATAGTGGAAACCTAATAATGAGGACATTTCAGAATGAAATGAGACAAAGATTTAGAATTGCACCTGCAATTGTAGATAGATTTAAAGATGACATTTGTGCTATCATTGATACAGATTATACTCATATACAAGTAGTAGAACCTCAAGAAATATTTCTTGATCCCTTGGGTTATGAATCGGATGATGATATAATAGTTGGCTACATTGATTTATTATTGATTTTAGAGAAGGATAGAGTAGAATATAGATTTTGAACCTATGATGAGATTACCCAGTCAGTTCATCAGGCATCCCTAGAGAAGGTGCCTCACAAGAAGATAGAGTCTATTATGAAGTAAGCTTTGTCAAAGGCCGGTATGACTGAGAGTGAGTTTGAGGAAGTCAGGAAAACTATGAAGCAAGGTATACTCAATATACAACCCTTGTCAATATCTATTGTAGAGACATATTTAGAATAGAGCATTCCATATACAACAGTGTCTGATGTGCAACTTAGTGAGCCAAAGAGAAAATTTGAGAGATTGGTGGAAGCTGTGACCACAAAGACAAAAAGGGTCAAGCAACAAGCTACCAGACTAAGCAAAAGGCAAAAGACATTGTTGACAATTGTTGAGTCTAGCGATAAAGAGGAAGAAGAAAAATAAGTTAAGCAAGCAGAGAAAGTGACAATGTCAAAGCAATTAGTAGGAAAAGTTTGACAACCCTAGAAGCTGAAGATAGAAAAGATTAACTCAAATATTGCTATTAAGGATAACTTTGTTTAGATGAACCAATTTTATTACTAGTATAACAATTTTGAAAAAGATAAGATTGATATCTCTACTATGAGATACATTATAGAAAATAATCTAAAATTGAAGGATATTGAGGGCATAATAAACTAGAAAATCTATGATAGACTTATTTAGAGGAAGGCTCCAGCAAGAGAAGAAGATCTAGAAATTTGAAAGTCTATGCTAAGAACTAGTTGCAAGACTAATGACAAAGAACATATTAAGAGATTATTGAATAATCTTGAACCTTACTTGAGAAATAAACTAAGACCATTTTTGTTTATGGCAAGTGAAAAAGATAAATTAAGAAGTGAAACTATAGTCGCAATAAGTCAGATGTTGTCAGAGTCTAAGACAACATCTCCACTAGCACCCAAAACTTTAGAAGTGTCAATAGGATGGGAAGATATTGCATATTAAGTGTACTCTATCATACAAACTGACTAAGGACATTGACAGTTAGATAGGAGGGAAGATGAGTGAGTTAGAGGCTCTATCCATCCAAATTCAACATCCCTCTTGTAATATTGATGATTTTGAAGGACAAGTGGCCAACATTTACAATGATATTAGGAAATTGGAACTTTATAAGGAATGTTTTTTGAAGAGGATATCGAATTTTAGAGAGTCTATTGCTCTAAAAAAATCTTTTGTTGAGAAATAGTTGGAGGAATTTGTCAAGGCCAAGGACACTTATTCTAACTTTTTGTATTCAGATCTTAATGTGGTTGAGATTGTATCAAATGCTTTATGTGCAATTATCACCTTAGATGAATCCACCAAGGAGGCATGGACTAAAGTTATGGATAGTCTGAAAGAAAATTTTAATGATTGCGTGGAGATCCTATCAGCTTCAGGAAGGAAAACATTTTTGACAATTTTTTGGACAGTTTTTGACATTTTGACCTTTGTCACTGATGTCAAAGGGGGAGAAGTACACATGATTTTTTTAAAGGGTAGAAGTACATTTAAGGGGAGGTAAATATTGTAAACTATATTGTAAGGGGGAGCATATGTAAAGATGGACAAATTGTAATAGATGTAATATGAATGTATTCTTGTTAAAGCTAATGGAGATATGTAATTTTTGTCATTTATGAAAACATATGATGTACATGATGTATTATTTTTCTTATAACTTGTTTCTGACATCATATTATGACTAGTGAAGTTAGATGGAGATTGTATACATGTTTATGATGACATGTAGAACCTCGAAAGTCAATACAGACTATATGAAACATAGATATTCATGTTTTGATGAAACAAGACAACAAAATTGAAGGAAAGGACCTTTTTTTACAAAATAATTACTTTTCCAATTAGGTCCAACATCCTAGATGTTTACTCTAAGTTGAAAAAGTGTATTTTGGTCTTAGCTGACCTAGCAAAAGGTTTCATAAAGGCATGGTATTTATGAAAAGGACATCTTGCAGATTCAAGGGTGTAATCATGCTATATTGAAGAAATTACGTTGAACAATTGTATACAAACTTTTATGAAAGTGATATATGTGAAACTTGTAAAGTTATTTCAAGATCCAAGATTGAATTGAGAAAGTTTCTATATTCAAGAAGTCCGATTACTTGTTTGGGTAGTGAGCTCTTCTTTTAATTGGAAGTGCATGTTTGGGTAGTGGGCTCCTCTTGCATTTATTGTACCACAACTCCTAATAGGGTTAGAATCTCCTAACAAGGATTCAAAGTCTCCTAACAAGGACTCCTTATACTAAATTTGATCATTGACTCCTAACAGGGTCCATCCTCTAACAAGGAACTTATATATCATTATATTATCTAGTGAGTATCATTCCCACTAGGATTTTCCCTTGACTAAGGTTTCCCTAGTTAACAAAATATGGTTTTATGAGTTATCTTTATGCAAGGTTACTGTTACTACTCAACATTACTTTATTAATTTGTTATGTATGGTTTAAAGTAAGAAATAATAAACAGTTGGCAACTAAGGTTTGTAGATTACTGATTCACCCCCTCTTAGTAATCCCTATTTCTAACAATTCAGTCACTCAAGAAGCCAAATCATTAGGTGTCTCAAGTACACTACTAAAAATAGTAATTGGGCCATAACTAATTTACTATAAATAGAAAGTCACTCAACTTAGACCCTCATAAAAATTTTTCATATCACGAGGTTCAAGATGATGAACTAGCATTTCCAAGCACTAGAACCTCCTAAATTGGGGACATTGCAATTTTAATTACAGGGCCATTACAGAGGTAACTTGTTATCGACATGCTCGATTATTGATCCCTTCACATTTTCATCAATGCTTCGTTGATGGCAAAGAGATGATTACAAATAATGGAGAACAAGGGGTTTATTTTCAAGGTAGTGAGAATGTAGCTTCTATTGAATACATTTTTTGTCTTTATAGATGAGCGTCAACTTGAGGAACTACATAGTGATATATAATTCTTTGTCGTAGACTTGGATGACATGGATGTCATTTTAGGCATCTAGTGGTTGAAGACTCTTTACAAATAATCACAAAATTTTAAATGGTTGGAGTTCACATTTAAGGTGGATGGGAATAAGACAATTTTGTTTGGGATGTCCATTGGAGGGTCTAGAGTGGTCTTAGTTAAACACATGGAAGCAATCTCTAGACATGGCAATGTGATATGAGAAATATAGTATTAGTAGTCACAACGAACACCCCACAAGTGAGGGGAAGGGTAGTGAATATGTTGTGTGAAATAATTATAAACTTCAAACTTAAAAAAATCACCAACCAAGAATATACTAATGCATAACAAGATGAAATCCAACACCATATGACACAAGGAGGGGATTGAATAGATAGGGCCAGATTCACACCTAACTATCCAAGTATCTTGCTGAGTAAACACAATGGAAACAAACACACAAGAAACAATAGCACAAGGGAGAGAAGGAACAACAAATACTTTTATTGATTCATCCAATTATCAACATACATTCCTAGCTATAAGGCATGCTTCTTGGGTTATGACCAACAAAATACAACTTCAAAATCCACAATCCAACTTTAGATTCACGATTCCAAGAAAATTTTCTCTCAACTCTCTAAGTTATGCATAACCTAATCCTAAATACCCTTATTTATAGTTTCCAAAATGACTTACAGAAGATTCTAGATCATTACATAATCCCAAGACAAGATAGGAACATTAAATTCATGATCCAAATTATTTACATAAGTTAGCTCAAACTAAGAAACAATCATAGACAAAATCAGTCAAAGAAGAAATCGAGCATCAACAAATAACAAGTTCGCTCATCATATGAAGGAACAATGGGCCAACACGGAAAGCTTGGTAGTAGCTAGTACTCAACAGTAACTAGAACTTGACAACTATAATAACTCGACAACTATAGTAACTCAACAACTATAGTAACTCAATAGCTATAGTAACTTGATAGTTACAATAACTTGGCCAACACTAAACAAATTGACAACTTGGAAACCACTGGCACTTGCCCCCAATAGGTAGAATGAACAAAGATGAGAAGGATAGCAAGATAACCCTATTAGAATATATAGTCCATAGATATAATTGAGAGGGGGGGGGGGGGGGGGGGGGGTGCGGTGCGTGAATCAGTTATCTAGCTATTATCACAATTATTGACCTTAATAAAACTTAACCATATGAGTAATATAATCAGAAACCACAACAAGATACTCATGCACAATAACACCAAATATATTAACTAGGGGAACCCTTCATCAGAGGGAAAACCTTGGTGGGGATGGCACCCACAAGATGATGTACTAATATAAATATTCCTTGTTAGAGGATGGACCCTTATAGAAGTCTATAAAAATATTAAGTACATATTAGTCCTTGTTAGGAGATTTTGAATCCTTGTTAGGAGATTTCAACCCTATTAGAAGTTGTGGAAGGCAAATGGACCCACTTTCCAAATAGCTTCAAGAGGAATACCGATGAACCCATTGTCCAAATGATCTTTGTATTATTCCTTGCAAAATAATATATTTGAATTGTGCTTCCTTCCTCTTCCTCTACCCTATCAACTGAACCTTTTCTTCTTGTGATCTTGATACTAGATCATGAACTCTACATCCAATAATCCCTTGGGTCACTTACTTGCATTTACCACGATACTCTACTCTAATTTGCACTTCCTTGATTACTTTGCATTACACACACTTTACAAACAAGTAAAACATCTTTCCTTTATACCATATCTTCAAATTAATTCTTTGAGTTAGCCTTTATAATAAGATAATTGATTAATTCAAAATTACAATAGCATTGTTGACTCTCAGTCTATATAACTTCTCACATGTGTGATTCTAAGGCTTGGACACTCATTGATGTTATCATCAGACTATCTTTTGTTACTGACTGATCACACATCTCTAGATTATGTCTCTATTAGAAGATATAATGCAATCACCAGAAACTGCTTCTTAGGTATTTTGTCTCTATACTACTCTCTATAAATTAGGCATTTCTTCCATACATCTTTGACTTACTTTACGCACATTGAACCTTGACATTAGGACACAATATAGAACATGTCCTTGACCAGGAATCACGAGGCAATCAAAATTGTGTCCGTACAACCAAGATCTGTGTCTTGTACTTTGCCAATCTTCACAAACTTACTACTATGTTGACATCAATGACAAACAAAATCATGCATGCAACATGTCAATAGTCTCCAATGCTTAGGATACTCCCCCAAAGAAATACCATCAACATTTATGCTAACAATCTCCCCCTTTGCCATTGATGGCAACATAGATAAAAAAACATTCAAATTCCAAGAATACTAAACAGTACTCAGTTGTTGCTACTACTTTGTTGTTCTCATCTTTTCAAATCCTCTTCATCAATCAAATCTAAAATCCTATGGAATACTGCTCTGTTCTTTGTCTTCATGTTGTATATCTCCCCTTTAAAGATATTCATGAATCTTTCTAAATCTCACTAATAGAGTAGAGATCTTCATGCACTCTTCTCCCCCATACACACGTAGGAGATTTGTTTAATGCACTCTTCTCTCCCATCAATGACAAAGACCTCATTATGTCAATTGCTTCTCAAAGACTTTAACTTGCTCAAGTGTCCAAAGACATTTTTCAATAACAAATACCAAGAGTCCTTAATGACTCTACTCATCACATATACTCCCCCATATAGGAAGTATTAGCATTAAGTATAGTCAAACAATATTGCTCTGTACTACTAGACTGATGCAATCTTTACATCATCTACTCTGAAGTAAGCAGGGGCATAACCCCAAGCATACCTCTCAAGTACTCAAATGTATCTTTAGGTAAGGGATTCATAAAGATATCTGCAATCTGATCTTTAGTACTCAAAAACTCTAATCTAATTTCTTTTTCTACTACTTTCTCTCTCAAAACATGATACTTAATAGATATATGCTTAGTCTTAGAATGCAATACAAGATTCTTAGACATACTTACTATACTTGTGTTATCACAATATATGATAACAGGTTTTGAGAATTCTATCCTAATGTCTTTCAACATTTGCTTCATCCACATCACTTGATTACAATTATTTATTATTTCTACATACTCTGCCTTATCTTTACTTTGTGAGATACAATTTTGTTTCTTTCTTAGCCAAGAAACTAATCTTCCTCTAAGAAAGAATGATCCACCACTGATGCTCTTTCTATCATCCATACTGCTTGCCTAGTCCACATCAGTATATGCACAAACAATGAAATCACTTGATCTGTTATACCATATTCCATAATTAGATGTTCCCTTCAAATATCTGAATATCCTTTTTATTGCTGCATAGTGATACTTCTTAGGATCAACCAAAATCTAGCTACAATCCCAACTACATTTTTTATATCTAGTTTAGTGTGAGTCAGATTTTACAAACCTCCAATCATGGATCTGTACTTCTTCTGCTCAACTGTAAGTGTGTCATCTTTTCTAGATAACTTGTGACCAATTATCATTCGTGTACCAACAAGCTTACAACTTTCCAAGCCAAATCTCTTCAACAAGTCCTTTAAATACTTGTGAAATAAAAGTGCCATCACTATTTTGTACGATCTACAAACCTAGGAAAAACTTCATTTCTCCTATCATACTCATCTCAAACTCATTCGTCATTTTTTCAAAAAACTTATCACTTGCTTTATTATTACCTCCAAATATTATGTCATCTTCAAATATACTATTAACAAACCATTCTCAATTTCTTTGAAATATAGGTTATGATCTGCTGTACCTTTAGCGATTCCAAGCTTTGACAAATAGCTATTTAACCTTGCAGACTAGGTTCTAGGTGCTTGCTTCAGACCATATAGAGCTTTCTTTAGTCTACATAGCATGTTTTTTTCTTCTGTTAGAGGGAATCCTTCAAGCTGCTCAATGTATACCTCTTTTTGAAATTCTCCATTCAGGAAGGCTAATTTTACATCCATCTGATACACATTGAATTTCTTGTTCTCTACATAAGCCAAGAACATTCTTATTACTTCCATTCTAGCTACAGGGGCATATGTCTCTTCATAGTCTATTCTTTTTTACTGTGAATATCTTTGGCACACAAGTCTAGCCTTGTTCCTTACAACTTTTCCTTGCTCATTCATCTTATTTTTGAATACGCATTTGGTTCCAATAACATTCTTGTCTTTAGGGCTTGGAACTAATTCCCATGTTTCATTCTTCACAATCTGATCTAATTCTTCCTTCATTACTTGAATCCAATGATCATCTCTATAGGCTTCATCTACACTCTTAGATTCAACTTGAAAAATCAAACATATCTCTTCATTAACTCTATTTCTTGTCATCACTCTTTTGTATTTACTTCCAATTATTTTCTCTAGAGGGTGATTCTTTGTCAAATTCCTATTAGGAGTAGGAGTTTCTAACTCAACTCTTGCTTCTCTTGGTTTAGATCTTTCTCCTCTTTGCTCAACAATTTTCACATCATTATGCAGATCATTGTTGGTCTCAAAGAAAACTACTACATTATGTCTAACAATTCTAGTATTATCCTCTTCTTCATTAGAATTGTAATCCATCATCTTTTCCTTAATTCCAAACTTTTTATCAACTTTTACATTTTCATAGTTAGCCTTTGGATCAAAAATAGTTACCAAAGCTATATCTTCTATTACTTCATCTTTCTTAACCAATTTAGGCTCATTATCTTCATCAAAATGTGAACTCTTTCTAGATTTTCTTGCTCTTTTAGGACATCTTGATGAAAAATGGCCAAGCTCTTTACATGTCCAACAAATGAATTTTTTAAAACTTTCTAGCTCTCTTTTCATAAGTAGATCAATTCCTTCTTTGATCGTCATGTCTTCTTTGGATATGGATTTGTCTTTGCTTATGCTTCTATTCTTTTATATGCAACAAAATAATTCTGGATCAGGAAACCCAATGTTTAGATCTTTACACATCTAATAACTAACCAAGAATCTCCATCTTCTAGGCAACAAAATTTTCTCTTATCTGACTTAGGACTATAGATCTCCCAAAGTTGTTAAGCTTTTTCTTCAAGGACCTAATGCTCTAATACCAATTTTTAGAATATATAGTCCACCAATATAACTGAGAGAGTGGGGCCTGATGGTGAATCAATTATCCAATTATTATCACAATTATCAACCTTAACAAAACTTAACTGTATGAGTAATATAATCAAAAACCACAACAAGATACTTATGCATAATATCACTAGATATGTTAACTAGGGAAACCCTTGATTAGAGAGAAAAGCCTAGTGGGGATGGTACCCACAAGATGATGTACCAATATCAATATTCCTCTTTAGAGGATGGACCTTGTTAAGAGTCTATAATAATTTTGAGTACATGTCAGTCCCTTTTAGGAGACTTTGAATCCCTATTAGAAGATTCCAACCCTGTTAGGAGTTGTGGAAGGCAAATGGACCCACTATCCAAATAGCTTCAAGGGAAAGACCAATGAACCCATTGTCCAAATGATCTCTATATTAGTCCTTGTGGAATAATATATTTGAATTGTGCTTCCTTTCTCTTCCTCTATCCTATCGACTAAACCTCTACTTCTTCTGATCTTGATACCAAATCATGAACTCTACATCCAATAAACCCTTAGATTTCTTACTCGCATTTGCCACAACATTCTACTCTAAATTCACACTTCCTTGATTAATTTTCATTACACACACTTTAAAAACAAGGAAAACATCTTTCTTTTATACCATATCTTTAAAATAATTCTTTGAGTCAACCTTGAGGCTTTCCCAATTAATTATAATAAGATAATTAATTAATTGACAATTACAATAGCACTATCAGCTCATAATCTATACACATTCTCACACGTGTGATACTAGGGCTTGCGCACTCACTAACATCCTCATTAGATTATCTTCTATCATTGACTGACTATGCATCTTCAAATTATATCTTTATTAGAAGATATAATGCAATCACTAGAAACCACTTTTTAGGTATTCTGTCTCTATTCTGCTCTTTGTAAATTAGGCCTATCTTCTATATGTCTTCCACTTACTTTATGTGCATTGAACCTTGACATTAGGACACATTATAGAACATTTCCTTGATCATGCATCACTAAGCACTAAAACCTTGTCTGTACAACTAAGATCTATGTCTACTACTCTGCTAGTCTTCACAAAGTTACTACTATGTTGACGTCAATGACAAACAAAATCATGAATGAAACATGTTAATAGTCTCCAATGCTTAGGATACTGCCCCAAAGGACTACCATCAAAATTCATGCTAAACAACCTAGGATGCTCCTACATCAAACAATTGGGGTTGGAAGAAATGATTCTCCTTATTCATTGAGATGTCACAACCTGAGCTGAATCCAACTCAGGTTGAGAAATCCATGTAGCATCTTCAACTATTATTTTCTTCCATTTCAGTAAATATTCATAGAAATCTTTTCTATTTGTGCTTCTACCAACTGTTTGATCCAATATCTTTTTAATCTCCTTAGTCTACTTCTTAAGATAATTATTAGGAACAACAACTTCATCATTTGACTCATGATACTTATACATATCAGAAACATTGAATAGAAGAGATATATCCATGTCATAGGGCAACTCAAATTTATAAGCATTATCACTGTCAAAAATTCCTCAAGATCTTACAAGGTCCAAAATTCTTCATTTTATGCTTACTCTATGTTCCAATAGAAAATACGCCTCTTTTCAAATAAACCATTAGCTCATCACCAACCTCAAAAACATGATGTCTCCTAGACTTATCAATATTTTTCTTATACTTTTGATTACTTTGTTCCAACTTCAACTTCACTTCCTCATGCAAAGATTTCATAAAACCAACAAATTCTTTCCCTTCAACACTTCTCTTCTCTTCACCAGCAACATCCCTCAAGTTTGATGCTCCTTTAGGCTACATTCTAGTAATGATCTCAAAAAGTGTTTTTCCTGTACTCTTATTCAAAAAATTATTATATGCAAACTCAACTTGTGCCAATACAATATCCTAATTACTCAGCTTATCTCCAACTAAACATCTCAACAAATTACCCAAGATTCTATTCACAACCTCTATATGTTCACCTGTTTGTGGATGGAATGTAGAACTAAATCTAAACTCAGTATCCATTGTCTTCTACAAAGTCCTCTAAAAGTAACCAACAAACTTGCTGTCTCTATTAGAAAAATACTTTTTGATAATCCATACAATCTAACAATTTCTTTGAAGAAAATCTTAGCAACATGCACAACATTTGATGTCTTCTTACATGGTACGAAATGTGCCATTTAAGAAAATCTATCCACAACAACAAAAAATGAAATCATTCCCTCTAGTTGTCTTAGGTAATCCAAGAACAAAGTCCATACTGATGTCACTCCAAGGTCTCTCAGGAACAAAAATTGGTATATACAATCCAATATTCTGACTTACTTGTTTTGCAACTTAACAAATTCCACAACTCCTTACAAACTTTTAAACATCCTTATACATATGTGGCAAATAATACTTATCCTTAAGGAAATTCAATGTCTTATCATTTCCAAAATGTCTAGCAAAACCACCACAATGTTTTTCCTTAATCAAATTAACTCTCATTGAACTTCTTAGTATACACAACTGAATTCCTTTGAGAAAAATACCTTCTTGAATGAAATAGTCATCATACTTACTCATTTGACTTAATAGTTTTAGTGCTCTGCACTCTCTCCACACCTCAAAAAAATTAGGGTCAATATCATACAATTCCTTCATTTCATCAAAACCAAGAACTTCAATCTTTATCTAATGTAGGAGCATCTAGAGGTATAAGGGCAATCCTATGTCAACCAAAAAAAATTACTTAGACTTAGTTTCTGTTTCATGTGTTTTCATTTTTGGATACCCATTTGGGTCAAATAAAGGTTCCAACTCTCACAGTTCCACTATCAGTCTTCTAGGATAGAGTATTTGAACACCTTGGGATATGTGTAAATGCCAAAAAAATAGGAGTATGTAATTGAGCCATCATTTTGGTGAAATAGAAGGTGTAAATTGATAGAAGATTGTAATTTTAATTTAGAGCATTCCAGAAAAAGAATCAGGTCGAAAGGCCCCACGGTTTGAAAGTTATTGCAATTTTTCAGTTTTTGGAGACCTCCCAAGAATGCTTCAAAGTCAGGTTAGGGGCATTAAATGACCTCAAATAGGGATAAAAAATGGGGGACGAGTGAATTTGATCCATAGGGCTATAGAGCACTTCGAGAGCTTTCCGAAAATATAAAAAGTTTGTCAATCGAGGCTACGGTTCAAAAGTTATGCCTCCCAAAAGTTCGGTTATCATTTCTAGGATTCTTCTAATTTTGTGCCGACTTCTAATGTGATTTCTAGAGCCTTCTATTTGGTCGGTGGATGCCAGCTAGCACTTTCTAGATTGTATTCCTAATCCTTAACCCTACGAGGTCTATTTAAGAACATTTCTGGCATTGTAAAAGGTAGTTCGGAGTGGAGTTTGAGAGGAGGTACTAAAAGGGGAAATTATCTCTAGACTTATACTGTTGTAAGCCCTTAGGGCATATTTTGAAGTCTATTTTCTCTATACTGAATGTAATAGCATATTTACACAGTTAATACAATTTTTTCTTTTCTTGTTGTGTCCATTCTGTGCTTGGGTTGTGTCCCCATCATCATCTCTATCAAAAAAGAGCATTTGCTGCTCAATGCATCTGCAACTTGGTTAGTGACTCCACCCTTATGATTTATCACAAATGTGAAACTCTACAAATATTCAACCCACTTTATATGTCTCTAATTCAACTTATGTTGACTTCCCAAATACTATAAAGCTTTATGACCAGTATATGTCACAAACTCCTTAGGAATCAAAAAATGTCTCCACTTCTTCAAGGCTTGAACGTTAGCATAAAACTCTTGATCATACACATAATACTTCCTTTTAAAATCATTCCATTTCCCACTAAAGAAAGCAATATGATTACCTTCTTGACTCAACACAACTCCTATTTCACTACCACTTGCATCACACTTAGCTTGAAATACTTTATTCAAATTAGGTGAAGCAAATACATGCAACTCAACAACCTTTTGTTTCAAAGTCTCAAAACACTTATCAGCCCCATGTGCCCATTTAAGATCCTTTTTATCTCCTCTTACTATCTTAGTCATAACATTACAAACATAACTAAATTTTTTAATAATTTTTTTGTAGAAACTAGCCAAACTATGAAATGATTTTAACTCACCCACATTCTTAGGTGTAGGCCATTCCAAAATTTCTTTAACCTTCTCAAGATCCATTCTCAAACCATCATCTGAAATCATAAATCCTAAATACACAATTTGCTCTTGCATAAATGAACACTTTCTCAAATTAATCAACAACTTTTCCTCTTTCAATATCTAAAATACTTGTCTAACATGCCCAATATGTTATTCCTTAGTCTTACTGAATATCAAAATATCATCCAAGTAAACAATAAAAAATTTACCCAAGAATCTCTTGAGAACTTCATTCATCAATCTCATGAAATTAGAAGGTGCATTTGTCAAACCAAAAGGCATAATCAACCATTCATACAAACCATCTTTTGTCTTAAAAGGAATCTTCCATTCATTAACTTCTTTGATTCTGATCGGATGATTCTGATATTGGTAAAATACTTTGCTCCACTCAAACAATCCATTATATCATCCATCCTCATCATAGGAAACCTATATTTCACTGTGATCTTGTTAATAGATATAGAATCAATACACATCCTCCATCCTTCATTCTTCTTAGGTGCCAATACAATAGGTACAACACATTGACTCAACTTTCTTTGATCAAACCTTTGTACAATAACTTTTGCACTTGTCTGTTAAGTTCTTCATTTTTTATAGGTGTCAATCTATGTAGTTCTTTTTTTTAGTAAATTAGGTCTAGGAATCAATTCCATACAATGACTTATACTTCATACTAGTGGTAAACCATCAAGAATATCCTATGCAACAATCTCTTTATACTCATTCAACAAGTTTTCTATTTTTGTTGCACTTGGATAAAATTTATAGCTTTTTCTATCACTCAATCATCATCATTTGCTATCACTTGGTTAGTACTACCACAACTCGGTCACTTATGGATTACAACAAAAAACACTTGGTTATTCTTCAACCCCCTTTCAAATTGACACAAACTCGAACAATAGTACAATTAACCTCATCTAGACTTTCAATCAAAGGCAACACTACTTGCTTTCTTCTATTCAACCAAAGAGTATATTGATTCAATCTTCCATCATGCATAACATATCTATCATATTGCCAAGGTCTACCCACCAGAATATGACAAAAATCCACAAGCATAACATCACACAGAACTTCATCAAAGTAATTTCCAATTTTGAACCTCACCACACTTTTTTCACTTACTAGCAATTTATGTTCATTCTTGATCTATGCAACATGATAGGGTTTAGGGTGTCTCAACCTCTACAATTGCAACTTTGTAACCAACTCCTCTAATGCCAAATTTGTTGAAGTTTCACTGTCAATAATCACTTTGCAATATTTTCTAGCCATCTTATATCTAGTCTTGAAAAGACTTCTCCTTAAGATAGGTTCCTCATCAATTCCCTTATTACAAGAAATTCTTCTCATCATTAGATTTTTTCTAGCCTCAAGTCCACTTGGCGAACCCTCAAAGTCTCTATGAATCAAAACATTATACCTTGGTCATTCTCACCAGTGTATCTACACTCAAAGGATCTATGCCCTTCTTTGCCACATTTGGAACAATTACCATGAAAACCACCTCTAGAATAAGAATTACCTCTTCCTCAGCAAGAACTAGTATCTCCTTGGTAAGAATTACCACCTTTCTCTTTGGTCTTGCCTTTGCCATCATTTTTCAACTCAAATTTTCCCTTATCTTGCACATAATTATCATATTTTCCACCTTCTCCACAAGATCTACCTCTGCATCTCTAGAATCTACCACCTCTACTTCTTTGTCTCTGTTCATGCTTCTTTGTCAAGATCTCCTTAGCTTTCAAGGCATATTGATATGCTTCTTACAAACTTAATAGTTTCACAAAACTTATCTCATCCTAACTTCTAGATCTCAATCCATTTAGATATCTTGCAACTTTCTCAACCTCATCATCCATATGTCTAGATCTGATGTCTAATTTGTAGAATTTTTCAGTATACTCTTTCATAGTCATGTCCTTTTGTCTCAAATATTGCATTTTCCTCAATAAGCTAACTTGGTATTTAGTGGGAAGGAACTTCTTCTTTACCTTGGTCACCATTTTTAGCTAGATCATAATCTTCTATTTTCCTCTTCTCTATCTATCAATTTGTAAATGCTCCCACCACAGTGAGGCATGACATTTCAACCTAGTGACTACAATCTTCACCTTCCTATTATCAAGAGTTCCTTCAAACTCAAAGAACTTCTCCATATTAGAGATCTAATCCAATACAACATTGGTGTCCAATTTTCCATCATAAGGAACAACTTCCTAAACATGCTTTGAATGTTCCCTAGACAATATTCTCAATAAGCTTTCCTCATCCTGATTTTTCCCAAGTTCTGGATTAGGGTTTGGTGAGATTGCTTCATCATCACTCACATCATCAAGATGCACTCCTCTCATCTGGACTATCTCTACAACATCTAATCTAGCTACAATTTTTCTCAACATGTTCATAATAGAAGTGTCGACATTTCTTTTGCCTCAAACCATCTTTACAAATAGGTACTTTCAAGATCATAACCCTCTGCAAGTTATAGGCTAAATCTACAGATCTACCACCCTACAACCAAATTCAATTTAGGGTTCTACATGATCTAATCTCCACAAGGACGAACATCAAGCTTTGATATCACTTGATGCAAGGAGGGATTGAATAGCTAGGGCTAGAGGCACACCTAACTATCCAAACATCTCACTGAGTAAACATAATGGAAGAAAACATACAGGAAATAAAAATACCGAGAGAAGGAACAAAAAATAATTTTATTGATTTATTTAATTATCAACATACATGACCAACTATACAACATTCTGGGTTATGACCAACAAAATAAAACTTCAAAATCCATGATCCAACTTCAGATTCACTATTCTAGGATCATCTTCTCTCACTTCTCTAAGTTATTCCTAATCTAAACACCCTTATTTATACCTGCCAAAATAGGTTACAAAAGATTATAGATCATTACATAATAGAAAGGCTAGCATTAAAATGGTGTGCACACATCCCAAGATAAGATCCAAACATTAAATTCACGACCACAATTAATTACATAAGTTAGTTCAAACTAAGAACCAATCACAAAAAAAATTGATCAAAGAAGGAACTAAGCATCAACTAATAATAGGTTCACTCGGCACATGAAGGAACACTCAGTCAACAATAGACAACTCAACAGTAATAGTAACTTGGTAGCTACGGTAACTTGGCAGCTGCAGTAACTCAGCCAACACTAGCTACACTAATTTGGCCGATAGTGAACAACTCAGCCACAACTTGGAAACCATTGGCACTTGACTGCAACAATTAGAATGAACAAAGATGAGAAAGATAGAAAGAGAACCCAAGATGCTCCTATATCACCATAACTCAAAGATTTTTGTTCTCATGGAATAAATTGGTAAGTGAAAAAGGTCTGTGGGGATTATACCTACAAGATCATGCACTAATATGAAAATATCCATGTTATGAGACTTGACCTTCTTAGGACTTGAAATAGTACATTTAATACATGTTCCCCTATTAGAAGATTGAACCCTTTTTAAAAGGTTCCTAATCCTATTGTGAAGAGAGAAGGTTAAATCCACCTTCAATAAGACTCATTTTCTAAGATGTGAAGGCTAAAATTACATTCAAAGTTTTACAAATCTGAATAATGAATTGATTGATGACAAGACACTTTTCTTAATAGTTCTAATGAAGTATGTGTAGGAATGATAATAGATTCAACTCATACCTCTACCAAAGCATATATCATTCCATGAACTCTACTCTAATATCTAGCATCAAGACTTGCACATACAATTTCATTCCCATATATTACAATCAAGTAAATTACTTTCCTTTATACAAGTTACAAACAATCAATTAGGTTGGCCAATCAAGATTTTAACAATGAACAAATGATTATATAGACCCATGCCAAGATGTACATAACACCTTTACAATTACACACCAACTACAGTTATCAAATTATGAGTTATGATCCATAATTAACGCTTGCTATTACTATGTTGCCAAGTATAATTGAGTGGATGTAGCTAGTGTAAAGAAGAATGAGAGGATTGGTTTCATAACAATATAACTACTATGAAAAATTCATAAAAATTTATTGGTGATTTGATTGGTTTATGAGATCTAGATTTCTAGGATGTGAAGATGACACATGATATTTTTTTAGGTTAGAAAAGTAATCGATGAAGGTATGAAAAACAAGTTAAAGAAGAGTCAATTAGGTTAAATAAATATGAGTTCTTTAGTAACTACTGATTAACAAGAATTAGTAAAAGGTGTACAGATTGAAATGACTTATGATAAGAGAACTATAATCATATGACATGGATATACATTGTAGAGGTGATATCAGTTACCAAAGTGACCGAGATTGAGTTTATGCAGAAGATTTTAAAGGAATTTCATAACATATAAAAATGTGTTTGACTTGTGGCACATAATAATATGAAATAGTGGTGTGACAATGTATATTAACTTATGACATAGGATAACATCTTATAGTGGTATTATGTGAGAGAGATATTTGAATTTCTTAGTTGCAATACATTTAGGGTTTTATCAAGTCGACAGAAGTGACAAAAGATAGTATAATAGGTGAAAAAAGGATAAGTTTGTTAGTGTCATTCATGGCCTAGTTGGTGTATGGAGAAGTGAAAGGTGCAGTCTAACCAGAGAGAAGAGAAGTGAGTTGAGAAGAGTAAATAGCTTAAGAAGATTTGAATAGGTAGAGGTAGTGTTATTTCATAGATCTGTGTTTGTGTTGTTTCCTAATAGTTACAATATGTGACATATCTTTAGTAGGTTGATCCTAACAAGTCCTCATTGTAAATTCTTTAACAAAGTGGCACTTTAATTAGTATTTATATTCTTTAAACCAGGCTGCTTCTAACAATGTAAAGCTCCTAATTAGGCTAGAGATAAATTACATAATGAGGTGACATTTAACCATGTCTTTGTAAATTAAGTTCCTAATAGGTCATACCTTAGAAAAGAGAAAAATATATGTCACTACTAATCCCCACCATGGTTTTTGATCCTAGTTGGGTTTTAGCATAACTAAAATGTGTGAAATGTCTAAATGATTTCATGTGTTGGACATTTCATTTGAGGCTTTATGTTTTATTATTGATTAGTGGTTTAAAAGAATAATAAGATGTTTGATTTTTTGGTTACTAATTCACCCCTCTTTTAGTAATCTAGTCACTTGGTACTAATAATTAGTATGTGATCTTTGGTCCTCTATTGTGGTGAAAGCTTAACAACTCGAGGTAAAAATCTAAGATGATGAAGGAGGTTCCTAAGTTCCCAAGAGAAAACTATCAACTATGGTGTGGAAGGATGAATCTATACCTCAAAGCTATGGGAGAGTAATAATAGAATCATATGTTCACACAATTTGTCACTCCTATAATAATTTCTAATGTAGATTAATTAAGGATACTATTGGTATCTCTACCTATTGTTTTCTATTAGTGTCAAACACTTAATCATTTACAAGGTAGAGTTAGATGGTTATCACTATGACTAAGCTACTCTACATAGGCCAAGTCTTGTACATAAGAAAGTATGTATCGAGCTCTATAGGAGCCAAGTAAGTGTACGGTGTTCGAATAATTTCTATACAAGCCGAGCTAAAAAATGACTAAGAAAGTTTCAAGCATGTAAGTGTCGAGTTACATAGTATGTGCTAAGCACAATATAGACCAAACAATAGAAATGTTGAACATAATAAAATAGTAAAGGCCAAGTAACACAAAATTTACATAGAAGTTAGGAATGAAATAGATTTTGAGGTAAAAACTTTCAAGCAGATCATATACTATGATCAAATATTGTAACCTTAACAAATTAACTTTATTATTGCAGTAGTGAAGATTGAGTGTCATCCCCACTCCAATTTTACCTTTACCTTAGAGGGTTTCCTGGTAACAAATATTGTGTTATGTGTTTATTTTCATGCATGCAATAGATTAGATTTACATGTTACAAAAAGTTATCATTTCAAGTTTTACATGCACAAGTTTACTGACAGATGTCAATGAATTGGTGAAAACTATAAAGTGTTTAAGATTCTGATTCTGCTCCCTCTCAATATCTTGTTATCATGTTTATAACTCCATCAATAAACAATTGATATCAGAGCATTGGTTCTCTGAGAAAAGCTTAATCACTTGAAGATTAAATATTGGAGATGAAGGCTTTCAATCTAGACAAGGTTATTGATAATCAGGTGATTGACATCTAATTCATACTGCAAAAACTTGAGAAAGAAGTACAAGATTTGAAGGATTACCTTAAAAGGAGAAAGAAATTTCTATCTACATTTTACTTGTGAAAAAGTTGAAGCTAAAGGACTATTTGAATCAATCAATCCAAATGATAAGGCATTTATAGATCTACTTGAAAAGAATAAACTTTTGAATGAAGAAATATGAGGACTGAAAAGAGAACATGAAATCCAATCAGTAAGATTATGTGAAGTGATTGAACAAAAGAAGAAAGCTGGAAAAGAAAGAACTATGGCTGAAGAAAAAAAAATGGTAATGGCTACTAGACTTGATTAAAGGATATTAGATGTGCAGAAGCTCACAAACAAACAATTGGATATGATAAATCAAATTATGCTTGTAAACTAGGAATTGAATCTCGAGGATGTGGTAATTTCAAATCTCAAATCATAGAAAGATATACTAAAAACTGAACTGAAAACTGAGAAAGAATCTATAGAGAGATTCAACAAACCTAGTGCATGAGCACCTAGGCAAACATCTAGGCACAACTTGGATGCAAGAAAAGAAAAAGATCTATGGTATCCTTGAAGGTTGATTGGAATGTATTGAAGCCTATAATGGAAATATCTAATAATCAATTTAATGGTAACTTGAAAAGTCCTAAAGATTCTAATAAAGGATTTAGGCATAACAATGATGTAAGGATGGCTAATAGCTCCAACAAGGGATCTAGATTGGTTAGAGGGATCAAATAGGTCCTAGGGGAGCATTAGAATAATTTCTAAGCAGTAGAAACCAAATAAGTGTAAGTTAAAACAATTTAATAAGGTTTTAAATTCAACTTTTGAATCCTAACGACTATATATTATATTAAGAGGGAAAAACAACCTTTGAGCATTTTAACCTTCGTTATGGATTACAACCAATGGAATATGGTTGGGGAAGTTTTTGTACATCCTATATAGCTTGGTAAAGGCATATGATCAACAAGGAGGAGAAAATGTACGGATTTACTAGCAAATGTACAGATTTGGCCATTTGAATATAATAAAACTCCATTTTTGACCATTTTGCATTGTTCCTTTTGATTCGATTGGTTTCTTATTTCTATATTGATGTTTTTAACCTATTGGGATGATATCTAAACCATTTCTACTACATTAAGATAAATAGGTTTTCATTTTACCAAATGTATTGATTTCAAGAAACCTTTGCAACAATTTGTGCAAGTTTTGGGCACTTTGGAAGCATTTGGTCATTGCATGGATGTAAGAATTTGATTCCCATTGAAGGAAACTATATTATAATGTAAATAATAATTCTAACAATGATTGGGAAGGAATTTGCATGAATGAAGGCTTCTAATGGATTTTTAGTGGTTGTTGGTGCATGAAATGCATGCATGGAGTGTAGCAGCCGGAGATCTATCAATTGAAGAGAGGCACTTTATGGTAAATATCATCTACATATACCTTGGAAATGATGAATCAACCTTCATTTGGTTGATATTGGTTTGGGAAGTCACACATTGAGAAAGCCCTAGATTTGAGGGTTTGTAAGAGGTCAAATTTGGGGTTTCTCATTTGTAGAGGTTGGGGAGTCAAATTGATTTGATTTTTATTTTATTGGGATAATTTTGGAGGACTATTGAAAATATTAAACATTGGAAGTATAGGAATCATATACTTTCTTTGTAAAATCACCCTATTATATGCTTAAAAAGGGTGCCAAGTTTGGGGTTCTAGTTGTTGGTCCAAAACAACCTATACTGAGTTTTACATATGTTGAAGAAGCCCGAAATGGGTATCTAAAAACCTATTTTGATTGAAGATTCCTTTGAAATTTTTTTGAGAAAAATTTAGATATTTCTCGTTACAAACCTAGTGTAGTGCCCACCCATAGTTTGTTTTTCCATTATATTTACCAAACTCTTTTTGCCTATTTGATGGATGTGTTAGTTTCAAGGATATTATTTCTTAACTTTGACTAGAAATATATTAATGATGATTACTTAGTCAACTATATTTCATGTGTTGTTTAATGATTATGGTTACTGGTCCATTAATGATGCTTTTATGAATCATAGTTAATAAATGTGATTCCTTTCATAGCAATGTCAAATGATACTTTAATGATGATTACTTCATAGTCATAGTGATGCATTATTTTATTTGAACATTTGATGTTCAACTTATAATTATTATGGTACTTACCTCATACTTGCATGTGTATGGTGCGTGCATCAGTTTTATCTTTCTATATGTTGTGTTTGATGTGGTTAAGGGAGGGAGTCGTAGTCACCTGCTAGTTAGGATCTACACGATGTACCACTCCTTTCCATTTCTTGTTTAGTTTAGATATATTTATATACATGTACATAGTTGTCTTTTATGCAAAATGTAGGTATTGGACATCGACTTCCCTAAATTGTTAGGATAAGCATGCCCTATCACAATAACTCAATAATAAGAATGGGGAGATAATGTTTAAGTTCAATCCCAATCATAGCCTAAATACTTATCTTGCAAGGACTTGTAACTAACTTTTAACCCTTTTTTAAAATTCGTCACACGATGTACCACTCCTTGCCATTGCTTGTTTAGTTTAGATATATTTATATACATATACATGGTTGTCTTTTATGTAGAATGTAGGTACTGGACATCGACTTCCCTAAATTGCTAGGATAAGCATGCCCTATCACAATAACTCACTAATAAGAATAGGGAGATAATGTTCAAGTCCAATCCCAATCATAGCCTAAATCCTTATCTTGAAAGGACTTGTAACTAACTTTTCACCCTTTTTTAAAACTCATGAATTTATCTTTGTCTGTGTTGTTTGATTTTGAGTTTTGGTCTATTTTGATAATGTTCATTTTATGTGGATTTAGCTATGTGATTTAATTACAATATTTGGCTTAATCATATAATTAAATACTATTTTATTAAAAAGAAAATATTAAAGCATGAGAATATTTAATTAATTAAAAAATTAATCAAATATGTGCTTTAATTTAAAAGTATTAGTCTTAATTTAGAAGTCTAAAAAATAGAAAATTGGTTAAAGAGAAATTAGAATATGAAGATATTTAATTAATTATAAATTAATTAAATATGTACTTTAGTTTGAAAGATTCAATTAAAAAGTTTAACTTAAGAAGTTGGACAAAAAGATAATTAAAATATTAAAATATTAAACATTTAATATTGCTTTATTATAATTATTTATTGAATATTAATAAAATTACAGTTGCATTTAAAAAACAATCTTTGATTATTATTATTAATTTAAATAATAAACAATGCTTTAATTAGTGCTTGCACTAATTAATAAACTGGAGGAATATAAAATATAAAAGAATAAAATTTAAAGATAAACTTATAGTTCTAATTGTGGCATAATTATATTTATTTAATTTAATGATAATTATTTACGAGTTTTATTGTAATAATAAACTCTAAATAATGTTATTAATTGAATTAATAGATATATTATTAAAAATATTTCAAAAAATAATTAAAGAGAGCAAACTAATTATTTAAATTAAGATATTTTGTAATTAAATATCTAAAAGAGTTGTGCATGAAAAAGTAAAAGGTAATATAGTAATAAACAATAATTAATCAATGAGTTACCTCTTGTGATTGCATAATCAGAGCCCCAATTTAGGGGAAAAATCTTTATCAAAGATGTAGAGCTCATTTTGCAATTACACAAGTTTTGGAGAGCAAAATTTGGAATTGAATCAAAAGAATTGTTGAGAGTTTTAGAGGTTTTGGATTTGCATGCATTCATAGATTGTCTCAGATTTTAGCTATGGTTTTGAAGTTTTGGGAGCAAAAATTTAGAATTGGATCAAAAGATTTGTTGAAAGTTTTAGAGGGTTTGGATTTGCATCCATTCACAAATTGTCTTAGATTTTAGCTGTGGTTTTGAGGTAGGGTTTGAAAACCCATTGTAGAATTTTATTGAAAGATCTATCTACTTCATGTCTTCTTGGGTGTTTGCATAATGCTTATCAATTTACTTTATTAATTGTTGAATAAAGAATTATGTTGTAGATTTTGAAAAAAAAAAACTTATTAATTAAGAAAACTTGACTGAGGAAAATTATAGAAAAACTATAGAAAATTATTGTGACTGTATTCTTGTAAACTCCTTTCTAATATAACAAAAATTTTGATTATTGAAAATTGGAAGAAAACTAAGTATAGTATGGTTACATGCACATGAAAACAAATATGCTAAAAATAGAACCTAAGTATAGTAAGATCACATGCATGTGAAAATGAATATGCTAAAAATAGAAAACTAAGTATAGTATGGTTAGATGCATGTGAAAATAAATATGCTAAAAATAGAAAGCTAAGTATAGTATAACTACATGCATGTAAAAATAAATATGTTAAAAATTGAAAGCTAAGTATAGTATGGTTACATGCATGAGAAAATAAATATGCTAAAAATAGAAAATGAAGTATAGCATGCTTGCATGATTTGAGAGATCAAAGACATGTGAAAATAGTAATTGCATGTTTAGTTTTATTTTATAAAAATATAATATAATTTTCATATTTATTTATTTAAAAAAAATATAATTCATTAACTTTTAAAATTTAAATAAATATTAGTGATTTTTTAAGTCTAGTCAAACTCTTAGTTGCATATACATGATTTTATATGTATTAATGCAAGAGAGAAGTTAATAAATAAATATTTAAAATTTTATTATATTTTAAAAGTTGTGGTAGAGTTCACTTTGTAACCATTTAGTTAATAAGAAATTATAAATAATTAAATTAAATTTATAATTTTATCTCTAGTGGCATTATGAATTAAAGGATAAGTAAATATTAATATTGAACTTAAATAAAAGTCAAAGTAATATTATAGAAATGAAATTGATATTAGTATGTAATCTAATAATATACATTTATGTTATTGATTAAATCATTTATGATTTAAGATTATTTAAATTAATAATATGATAATATTGCATGATATTTTATATGCACAAAAAGTTTTGATATTTAAATACTTATTGTTTTAAATAAATATATTAGCATAACAATTTATATTAACATGTATATTCTTACTTTATTTCTAGACACATACTTATGACCCAAATTAAACAAAAAAATTTGGTGAAATTAAATCATGTGGCTGAAAACTATGTGTTTTCTAATATTCTATTTATAGCCTTGTGATATTTATTTTCTTGATAGTTTTTCTTTGTGGTTGTTTAGTTGGCCAAGTTAGGATGCGCACTAGAGGCATTTTTGAGATTTTTTTTATGATTATTTGATTGGATGTCATTATGAAATTTATGATTTGAATTGAGATTTACATTTTACGAGCTTTATACTTGATGCAGGAGAATTCTGTATTGCACTGCTATCCTGAATGTTTTTAGTTCTTATCTTGCTGCTGAGACAACATTTTCTGGTTTTTGGGTGCCTTTTGTAGATTGTGTAACTAGTTTTTCATAATGAATGAAGGACTACACACTTCATAGATTGAAGAGGGCCTAGAGTACTATCAATTTTCTAGAGTGCAAGTTCTAACTCCATATGAGTTGAGAGATATGACAATTCTCCTAGAACATCAATTTTCTGGTAGTTCTACATGACAATTTTTTGTGCTCAAATTTTGGAATGGATGTGCACTTTTCCTTAATGAATTAGTCTTTGTGCACTTAAGGGGTTGTAGAGTAGAGGACCTAGATATCTACCCATAGTTCGAAGCATGAGTTCTAACTCAATCAAAGCTAGGAGATGTCACAAATTTTCTCGAACATTGATATTAGGATAGTTAATTGCTAATGCAGGCCGACTTATGCATTTAATGTTAAGTTTATTTTTATTTAATATTTGCTGAGAGCCAAATTATGGCTTCTCCATGTTCTAGAATGATCTGTAAGCCATTTTGTCTAGTATAAATAGAGTGTTTAGGCTAGAAGCTAGGGCAGTGAAGAGAAAAGAGTTTTTAGACAATTTTGAAGAGGATTGTAAAGTAGAATTGGAAAGTACGAATTTGCTGTTAGATCTTTGAATGTGAATGTATTTTTATTTGGATGTAATCCAAAAGGCCTTAAAGCTGGGTGTGTATGAAGATATTTTGATGAATCAATAAAAGTATTTCACTCTTCCTCCTCCTTTGGTTGTTGTTCTTTGTGTTTGCTTCCGTTGTGTTAACTCTTGCAGGGTGGTTCAGAGAGCTGGGTGTGCCATTGGCCCTAGTTTTCCCTATCCTTCCTTGTGTCAAGTGGTACCAAAGCTTGACGTTCATCCTTGTGAAGATTAGATCATGTAGAACCCTAATTTGGATTTGATTGTAGGGTGGCAGATCTGTAGATTTGATTTATAATTTGCAGAAGGTTACAATCTTGCAGGAACCTAATTTGTAAAGATGGTTCATGGTAGAAAAAATGCTAATAATGCTATATTGGATCAATTGAGACAAATTACAGCTAGATTAAATGCTGTGGAGACAACCCAAAGGAGAGGAGCACATCTTGATGATGAAGCAACAACACCAAACCATAATCCAAAAATTGAGAAAGATCAATATGAGGAAAGATTTTTGCGAGTGTTGTCTAGGAAAAATTCAAAGCCTGCTATAGAAGTTGTTCCTTATGATGGAAAATTGGATACCAATGTTGTGTTAAATTGGATCTTAGATATGGAGAAGTTCTTTGAGTATGAAAACACTCTTAATAATAAGAAGGTGAAGATGGCAGTTACTAGGTTGAAAGGTCATGCTTCACTATGGTGGGAGCATTTATAAACTAATAGACAAAAGAGAGGAAAGGAGAAGATCAACACTTGGCTGAAGATGGTGAACAAGGTAAAGAAGAAATTCCTCCTTGCTGATTACCAAGTTAGCTTGTTGAGAAAGATGCAAAATTTGAAACAAAAGGATATGACTGTGAAAGAGTATACTGAGGAATTATAGATTGGACATCACATAAAAAATTTCAAGGTACATAAATAGATTGAGATATAGAATTCAAGATGAAATAAGTTTTGTGTAGTTGGAAAGTGTAGAAGAAGCATATCAATATGCCTTGAAAGCTAAGGAGATCTTGACAAAGAAGCATGAACAAAGGCAAATAGGTAGAAGTGGTAGATTTTAAAGAGGCAGAGGTAGATATTATGGTGAAGGTGGCAGATCTAATAATTTTGTGCAGGATAAAGGAAAATCTAAATGGAAGAATGATGACAAAGACAAGACTGAGTGAAAAGGTGGTAGCTCATACTGAGGAGGTACTAGATCTTACTGAGGAAGAGGTAATTCTTATCCTAGAGGTGGTTTTTGTGATAATCATTTCAAATGTGGTAATGAAGGGCATAGATCCTTTGAATGTAAATATTCTAAAAGTGGGCAGAATAATAGAAATATTTGTTGGGTGATGTGACACGCTCCCCTGCCCACAGGTGGTTAATTATGTGGTGTTCCATGTTCACTAATAGTCATGGCTTTTGGTGCAACGAAAAATGGGCCCTACAATTGGTATCAGAGCCTAGTTTTGGCCTGGTCATGGGTTCAAATCTCTTCGGTGCCTTCCCGACCCATGTAAGCACCTGGTATGCTCGTCGAGAGGGAGGTTGTTGGGTGATGCGATGCGCTCCCCTACCCATAAGTGGTTAATTATGTGGTGTTCCATGTTCACTAATAGTCATGGCTTTTGGTGCAATGACAAATGGGCCCTACAATGTTGTGATTCGAGAATATATTGAGAGTTCACCAAACGGACCTAAGGCTGAAAAAAATTTGATGGTGAGAAGAACCTTATGTAATAAGGGAAGTGATGAGGAACCTATCCTTGGAGTCTTTTCAAGATCAGATGTAAGATTAATGAAAAATGCTGCAAGGTGATCATTGACAGTGAAAGTTCAACAAATTTATCATCAAAAGAGCTCGTTACAAAGTTGAAGTTGCAAAGGCTGAAACATCCCAAACTCTATCATGTTTCATGGATCAAAGATGAGCATAAGATATTGGTAAGTGAGCAATGCCTTGTGAAGATCAAAGTTGGACATTACTTTGATGAAGTTTTGTGTGATATTATACCCATGGATTGTTGTCATATTTTGTTGGGTAGACCTTGGCAATATGATCGATATGTTGTGCATGATGGAAGATTGAATCAATATACTCTTTGGGTAAATGGGAAGAAACAAACATTGTTTCCTTTGATTGAAAGTCTAGATGAGGTCAGTTGTACTTCAATGAAAGTTTGCATGGTTAATGGAAAGTAATTTGAAAAGGAAGTAAAGAAGAATCAAGTTTGTTTTGCTATAGTTCCTAGACGACTGAGTGTTGGTAGTAATGACCAAGCAACAAAAGTTGGTATGATAGTAGAAATTACATTATTGCTGAATGAATATAAAGATATTGTTGCTGATGATATTCCTGATGGTTTACCTTCAGTAAGAAGCATAAGTCATTGTATGAACTTAATTCCTAGAGCTAGTTTTTCAAACAAAGTGCCATATAGATTGACACCTATAGAGACTAAAGAGCTTAATAGACAAGTGCATGAATTGTTGCAAAAAGGTTTGATCAGAGAAAGTTTGAGTCCATGTACAGTACCTGGTATATTAGCACCTAAAAAGAATGGAGAATGTGTACTAATTCTAGAGCTATTATTAAAATCACAGTGAAATATAGGTTTCCTATGCCAATGATGGATGACATAATGGATTGTTTGAGTAGAGAAAAATATTTTACCAAGATTGATTTGAAGAGTGGCTATCATCATATCAAAATTAGAGAAGATGATGAATGGAAGACTACTTTCGAGACAAAAGACAATCTGTATGAATGGTTGGTTATGCCTTTTTGGTTTGAGTAATGCACCTAGTACTTTCATGAGATTGATTAATGAAGTTCTTAAAAGATTTTTGGGTAAGTTTTTGATTATTTATTTGGATTATAATCTGATATTCAGTAAAACTAAGGAAGAACATCTTGAGCATATTAGACAAGTATTGTAGAGGTTGAAAGAGGAAAAGTTGCTAATTAATCTAAAAAAGTGTTCTTTATGCAAGAGGAGGTTGTGTATTTGGGATTTTTGATTTCAGCTGATGGATTGAAGATGCATCCTGAGAAGATTAAAGCAATTTTGGAGTGGCCTACACCTGAGAATGTGGGTGAGATAGATCATTTCATGGTTTGACTAGTTTTTACAAAAAGTTTGCAAAGAATTTTAGCGCTGTTTGTAATGCTATGACTGAGACAATGAGAAGAGATAAAAAGGAATTCAAGTGGACACATGGAGCTGATAAGAGTTCTGAGACTTTGAAACAAAGGTTGTTGAATTACCTATATTGGCTTTGCCTGATTTCAATAAAGTATTTCAAGTTGAATGTGATACAAGTGGTAATGCAATAGGAACTATATTTAGTCAAGAAGGTAAGCCTATTGCTTTCTTTAGTGAAAAGTTGAATGATGCTAAAAGAAATTATTCTATGTATGATCAAGAGTTTTATGCTATTATTCAAGCATTGAAGAAGTGGAGACATTATTTGATTCCTAAGGAGTTTGTGTTGTATACTGATCATAAAGAACTACAATACTTGGGAAGTGAACATAAATTGAATTAGAGACATATGAAATGAATTGAGTATTTGTAGAATTTTACATTTGACATTAAGCACAAGAGTGGAGTTACTAACAGAGTTGCTGATGTATTGAGTAGAAGACATTCTTTGTTGATTGAAATGAAGGTTGAAGTTATTAGTTTTGATGAAATGAAAGAGTTGTATGATGCTAATCTTGATTTTTTTGAGGCATGGAGAGAGTGCAGAGCACCGAATCTTACCAAACACATAAGTAAGTATGATGAATATTTCATTCAAGAAGGTATGTTGTTCAAAGGCATTCAATTGTGTATTCCTAGAAGTTCTATGAGGTTGCGTCTAATTAAGAAAAAACATAGTGATGAATTGGTGAGACATTTTGGAATTGATAAGACATTGAGTTTGCTAAAAGAGAAGTATTATTGGCCAAAAATGTATAAGCTTGTTCAGAAATTTTTAAAAAGTTGTAGAGTTTGTCAAGTTGTAAAAGGAGTGACTCAAAATACTGGTTTGTATACACTTATTATTATTCTTGAGAAACCTCGGAGTGAAAACATTATGGATTTTGTTCTTGGATTACCTAAGATAGTGAAGTGGTATAATTCCATATTTGTTGTAATGGAAAAATTTTCTAAGATGACTCATTTCATACCATGTAAGAAGACATTAGATGTTGAGCATGTTGCTAAACTTTTTTTCAAATAGATTGCAAGATTACATGGATTACCAAGAAGTATTATTTTTGACAAAGACAATACGTTTATTGGTTATTTTTGGAAGATTTTGTGGAAGAAGATGGGTACTAAATTGAAGTTTAGTTCTACATTCTATCCAAAAATAGATGGATAGATAGAGGTGGTGAATAGAAGCTTGGGTAACTTGTTGAGATGTGTAGTTGGGAATAAGACAAGTAATTGGGAGATGGTATTGGCACTAGTTGAATTTGCATATAATAATTTTTTGAATAGGAGTATAAAGAAGACACCTTTTGAAATTGTTACTAGAATGAAACCTAGAGTAGTATTAGATTTGAGAGATATTGTTGGTGAAGAAAAGAGAAGTGTTGTAAGAGAAGAAATTTATAATTTTATGGAGTCTTTGCATAAGGAAGTGGAGTTGAGGATATAACAAAGTAATCAAAAGTATAAAGAGAATGCTGATCAGTCTAGAAGACATCATTATTTTCAAGTTGGTGATGAGGTGATGGTTCATTTAAAGAAAAAGATATTTCTACTTGGAACATATAGTAAGCTGAAGATGAAAAAGTTTGGACCTTATAAGATCTTAAAAAAATTTGATAGTGAAAATATTTATGAAGTTGAGTTACCTGATGACATGGATATATCTCATATATTTAATGTTGTTGATTTATGCAAGTATCATGAGTCAGATGATAAAGTTGTTGTATTAGAGGATTATTCAAAGAAGTAGATTGAAGAAATTGAATAGATATTGGATTAGAGAGTTGGTAAGAGCACAAGGGGAAAAGATTATTATGAATACTTAGTGAAGTGGAAGAAAAAACCTATAGAAGATGCTTCATGGATTTCTCAATCTGAGTTGGATTCTACTTAGGTTATGCCATCTAAATGATTTAGGAGAATAATTTCTTCCAACCCTAGTTTTCTGATGTAGGAGCATCCTAGGTTGCACTGCTATCCTACATGTTTTCAGTTCTTATCTTGTTGCTGAAACTATGTTCTGCTGAAATTGCATTTTCTAGTTTTTGGGTACCTATTGCAGACCATGTAACTAATTTTTCATAATGAATGAACAACTTCAAACTTCAAGGATTGAAGAGGGCCTAGAGTAATATCAATGTCCTACCTCCTTATGAGTTGGGAGATATGGAAATTCTCTCAGAACATTGATTTTTTGGCAGTTCTATGCGATCGTTTTTTGTGTTCAACTTTTGGAATGGATGCATGCTTTTCCTTGATGAATTAATCTTTGTGCACTTAAGGGGTTGTAGAGAACCTAGATATCTACCCATAGCTCAAATCATGAGTTCTAACTCAATTGAAGCTAGGATATAATCACAATTTTTCTTAGACATTGATTTTAGGACAGTTAATTGCTGATGTAGGTCGACTTGTACATTTAATGTTATGTTTATTTTCATTTAATATTTTTCAAGAGCTGACTTGTGGCTTCTCCATGTTCTAGAATGATCTATAAGCTATTTTGGCTAGTATAAATAAAGTGTTTAGGCTAAGAGCTAGGGTAGTGAAGAGAAAAGAGTTTTTAGAAAATTTTGAAGAGGATTGTAGAGTAGAATTGGAAAGTGTGAATTTGCTATTAGATCTTTGAATGTGAATGTATTTGTATTTGGCCATAACTTAGAAGGCCTTACAGCTAGGCATGTATGAAGATATTTTGATGAATTAATAAAAGTATTTCACTCTTTCTCCTCCTTTGGTTGTTGTTATTTGTGTTTGCTTCCATTGTGTTAACTCTTGCAGGGTGGTTCATAGAGTTGGGTGTGTCATTGGCCCTAGTTTTCCTATCTTTCCTTGCATCAATACTATTCAACATTTATGAGAACTTGGGTTTTGAGAACCGATGTTATTTTTTGGTTTGCCTATTAAGGAATCAAATTTGATCAATATTACTCTTGTAGTATAGTACACTATTGTGGTTTGTAGTTTTTGGGAAGGTAGTTTAGGTGCATGTCTATGGGAGTGGCTTGCAATGGGGGTTGCGGCCCAAAGTGGTTGCTAGGGTAATTCATTTTAAGTTGTGTAACAAGTGAGAACATAGTAATTAAAATATCTTTCCTATCCCTTTCCTTGAGATACATTTAAAAGACAAGTTAGAGATTCTTTTTCATCCATGCCTTGAGTGCTTATATAGACTAAGGATGAGATGGAGATGATACCTTGAGAGGTATGACCAGTTTCCTCATTTTCACAAGAGGATATCCTAGTTCCACATAGTGTCACTAGGGGGCCAAGGTTTTGAGAGACTACTAGGGTAACCTTGGAATTAGTTCATGTTATGACACTCCATAGTATTTAGATTGAGTCTCCTTCATGATTTTTTTAAATATTTCTCTCTAGTACTTTTGGATATTACTTTTGATGGTGCATTTATTGTGATTTTTTACTCATTAATTGGATATAATTTATTGTTGATAGTTGACTTTTATTAAGGAATGATCAGTTATTCATTGGTGGTGTTTTTATTATTGGATTTAGTGATTGGTAGTTTACTTTTATTGATGATAGTTGTTATCTGTTAGTCATTGTGCTTGTGACACTTGACATTGATTTCAATTTTGTTTTATATTTTTTATCTTGGTATGAGATGTTAGTATTGGAATGAATGTCCTTTTGATTTTGATTATCTCTTCTTCTTGAGTAGATCGTGTTACCCTTGAGATAGTTTTAGCTATCAGGATTCCTTGCCTAGGATTATTTTATGATTTGATTATTTGTGTGTGGATCATTCATTATCTCTCTTGTATGGTGGGAGTGGGATCCTAATTAGGTGACCACACGATTGGGCAATAGTGTATTTTTACCATCTAGTTACCCCTCAGATTGATAGATGTTGGATGCTCCTTGATATAGTGGTACCATTATCATTCTTCCTCTTATCTTAAAGATTTATTTTCATTTGATGTATTTATGTATCATTTGTTTTGAGATCTTATAAGATGTTGTATTGTATATTGATGTACTTGTATCTATTTTCACATACCCTACGACATGTGTAGTGGATGTTAATCATTAGATGTGCTTTCATATTATTAGTTGTACTTATGCATTTCCTTATATGATCATGCATGTATTTATTCATTTTATGATTGTGGACATTGTAATTGAGACTTAAACTTATTAATAAAACTTTCTTAAATGTGATTCAACATGAAGGAACCCTTAAGAAATTGAAACAATATTTGTAACTGATTACGTGTTTTTGATGTGTATGTATATATTGCTTCCACATTATTGTTACTTTGATGTCATTTAAACTGTAAAAAAAAAATAGTTCAGTAAAATTTGTAACATATTTGGTTTATTTCTTTCGGGTTCCTAATCAGAGCGTTACACCTAGTTGGGGACAATTAGGCCTACTAGGTAGATTTGAGGGATTTGAGTGCTAGGATTGGGTTGGAGATCTAAAACCACTTGGAACTTCTTGAATCCATCTTAGATAAGTGAAATAAATCCACCATATCCATTGGGAGGGTGTAGGAGTTGTAGAGTGGATAGTTGTTGTTTGTGGGTTTGGGGAACATAGCCTTTCCCTTACACATTTTCACTTTGTGAACTTGGTTGAGCCATATCACACTTGTTCATTGCATCAATTGGTATCAGAGCACATAATTTACAATTTATTTATTACATTGATCTCAACATTGGATATGTTTTAGAAGGGAAAATTTGGAACAACTCCTCCAAAAGGTTGTGCAAGAAAATGTCAGGACTAAAAGTTATAAGTAATTTTCTTGGTTATAGAAATTAGATTATGTGAATGGAGATGTTGTCTTAATTGCCTAAATATCAGGTTCTCTATTGTAATCTTTGAGATGCTCTTGGTTCCTTGAGGGTGTACCAACCTATTGTGAAGCCCTTATGTTGAACTAAGGTTCCTTGGAGGTAAATACAAAGGGTTTTGCATCAATTGGTATCAGAGCCTAGTAGCATCCTAGGCTAAAAGAAGAAAAGAGTTATTGGGATCATTTGTGTATTTGATCCTTGTTGAAGCCTTTGAGCATCCCTTACTTTTTGAGCATTCCTAGTGGGTCTTGGTACTTGAGAAGATGTCAGAAGGAAGGCTGAGGGGATCCTAGGGGTCACTAATGTTGTACTTGCAAAACTTGTGAAGAAACAAATGATAGAGAATAGAAGGATAAGAACAACCTTTGAACTAGAGAGAAGGGAAAATCTTGAGGACTAGGAGATGAAATCCTTGATTGGTAGATTGATTATACAAGAAAAGAAAGGAAAAATTAGATTGGAAGAGGAAGATGAATTTGAAGAGTAGGATGAAGAAGATGTTCCTTAGAGAGAAGAGGTACAATTAGATCCTAAGGAGGAGAGGATGGCTAGGTTTGTTAAAGCCATAAGGAGTGGAGATGAAAAAGGAAGATCAAAATTACCCTTTGTATGTAGGCAAGATGGATGATGAAGAACTCATTGATTGATTAAGAGCTATGGATAACTACTTTGAGTTTGAAAACATAGAGGACAAAGAGAAAGTAAGGATTGCTAAGACAAGATTGAAACGACATGCCTTACTTTGGTCAGATTGTATACATGCAGAGAGGTGGAAGAATAGTAGACCCAAGATTACTTCTTGGTATACTATGATGGGAAAAATGAAGGCAACATTTTTACCTAATGATTACAAGGTGTAGATGTACAAGAAGATGCAAAATCTTAGGCAAAGAGACTTGGATGTACAGGGGTACACTAAAGAATTCCATAAATTGAAAATAAGAGTAGGTCATGATGAGGATGTAGAAGAGAAAATGACAAGATACTTGGGGGGTTTAGATTCAAAATCTAGGATAAGTTAAGTCTTATAACCCCTAGATCTATTGAGGAATGTTACAAGTTTGCCATAAGGGCTAAAGAGAAGTTGAAGAGAAGAGAAAATAATAGTGGTGGTAGAAGAAATGAAAACAAAGGTAGAGGAGGAAAATCTAATAATGAGAAGGAACAAGCTAGTGAGGACAAGAGCAAGAATTCTGATTCAAAATAAAGAGGAAGTGGCATATTTGGTTATGGAAGAGGTAGTGGTGCATTCGCTTGTAAGTGTTTTAATTGTGGAGTCATTGAGCATTAGTCCTTTAGGTGTCCTAAGAACAAGGCTGATCACAAGAAGGTAGAGAAGATAGCTCACTCAACACAAGGAGGGGAAGAAGAAGGGGAAGAAAAAGGAAAGATTATAGAAATTGGACCATATGAGGAAGGAGAATCATTGATGGTGAGAAGAATGCAACAACAAAAGAAGGCTTCAATATCTATCTTTAAGATAAATTATGTAAGTCATGGTAAGGTTTGTAAAATTATTATTGGTTCTAGATCGTTTGACAATTTGGTTTCTTATGAGATGGTAAACAAACTAAAATTGCAAAAGTTTTCCATTAAGAGACTATATAAGGCTTCATGGGTAAGTGATGAGAAAAATATTTTTGTTAGAGAGAAAGAATTTGTAAATTTTTCAATAGGATCATATGCTGATAGAGTTCTTTGTGATGTGATTCCTATGACATGTTGTCATTTATTCTTGGAAGGCCATGTCAAGCCTCTAGGGATACTATATTTCATGGATTGGAAAAATGTATACATTGTGCATAAGGATGGTCTAAAATTTTGCATTAACCCTTTACCAAGTTGTAATGGTGATGGTGGAAGGATTGTATGTGTTGGTGAGAAGAAGTATATCACCTTAGAAGATCAAACATCAAGTGGTTCTGATCTGAACACAAGGCTTCCTTGGTAATGATGAAGAGTCATGTTTCTGATCACAAAAGTTTGGATTTGTAGTAGATGGTGTGTGAAAAGAGGATATTAATTGGTTCTCTTTGGTGTCCATTAGAGACAATCAGCAAGGGTAATGATGTAGTGTCCATGAAGGGAAAAGAAAAGGGTCTTTTAGATCCTCAAATGAAAGAGAAAGGGAAGATTAAGAGGGTAAATGATAACTATCCTGAATCTAATGATTTTGTTTGTTCCAAAAATTTGAATGTAGGAAGTACATGTGGCACAAGTGGAGGATTTTCTTAAGAAGAGGTTTAGATATCCATCTAGGAGGATGGGTGGCTTGAAGACAACTCCCCTTTACACATGTGGCAAGAGTCTTTTTCGAGGTGGGGTGCATGGTGCAGGAGCACCTAGGAAAACATCTAGGCACAACTTGGATGCAAGAAAAAGAAAATTTTCTATGGTATCCTTGAAGGTTGATTAGAATGTATTGAAGCCTATAATATCCATATGTAATAATCAATTTAATGGTAACTTGAAAAGTCCTAAAGATATCGATAAAGGATTTAGGCATAAAAATGATGTAACAGTGGCCAATAGTGCCAACAAGGGATCTAGATTGGTTAGAGGGATCAAATAGGTCCTAGGGTGGTATTAGAAAAATTTCTAAGTGGTAGAAACCAATAAAGTATGAGTTAAAACAATTTAATAAGGTTTTAAATTCAAATTTTGAATCCTAATGACTATATATTAGATTAGGAGGCAAAACCAATATTTGAGTGTTTTAACCTTTGTTATGGATTCCAACCAATGGAATATGGTTAGGGAAGTTGTTTTACATCCTATATAGCCTAGTAAAGGCATAGGATCATCAAGGAGGAGCATTGGTATAGATTTACTAGGAAATGTACGGATTTGGCCATTTGAATACAATAAAACTCCATTTTTGATCATTTTGCATTGTTTCCATTGATTAGATTGGTTTATTATTATAGTATTGGAATTTTGAACCTATTGGGATGATATCTAGGCCATTTTTGGTGCATCTAGATAAACAGGTTTTCATTTTACCAAAAATGCTGATTTCAAGCAACCTTTGCAACAATTTGTACAAATTTTGGGCACTTTGGAAGCATTTGGTCATTCCATGGATGTAAGAATCTGATTCCCATGAAATGAACCTGTATTCTAATGTAAATAATCATTCTAATAATTATTGGGTAGGAGTTTGCACGAATGGAGGCTTCTAATGGGTTTTTAGTGGCTATTGGTGCATGAAATGCATACCTGGAGTATAGTAGCTAGAGATCTATCCATTAGAGAGGGGTTTTTTATGGTAGATATAATATACATATATCTTGGACATGGTGAATAAAGCTTCATTTGGATGATATTGGTTTGGGAAGTCACACATTGAGAAAACCCTAGACTTAAGGGTTTGTAAGAGGCCAAACTGGGGGTTTTTTTATTTGCAGAGATTGGGAAGTCAAATTGATTTGATTTTCCTTTGATCGAGATCATTTTGGAGGATTTTTGAAAATATGAAGTGTTGGAAGTATGGGAAACATATGCTTGCTTTGTAAAATCACCCTATTTTATGCTTAAAAAGGGTGCCAAGTTTGGGGATCTGGTTATTGGTCCAAAACAACCTATATTGATTTTTAAATATGTTTAAGAAGATTGAAATGGGTATCGAAAAACCTATTGGTTTTGAATATTTCTTTGGAAATTTTTGGAGAAAGCTTTAGATCTTTCTTCCTGCAAACTTAGGGGCAATTAGGCCTACTAGGAAGATTTGAGGGATTTGAGTGCCAAGATTGTGTTGGGAGTTTGAAACCATTTGGAACCTCTTGAATCAATCTTATATGAGTGAAATACATCCACCATAGGCATTGGGAGGGTGTAGGAGTTATAGAGTGGATAGTTGGTGTTTGTGGGTTTGGGGAACATAGCCTTCCCTTGCACATTTTCACTTTATGAACTTGGCTGGGCCACATCACACTTTTCCATTGCATCAAAACCTAAAGAGGAAATGAAGTATTTTGAAGAAATTATTAAGTCATCTAGCTATTCTAATGGGTTAGAAAATTCATGTACTGAGCAAAGAGAACCATCCAAGAATAGAAAACTAAGGAATGCAAACTCAAAGGACAAACCAACATGCTATCACTTTGAAAAATTTGGTTATAATGTAAATATTTGTCAAAGAAAACATGGTATGCAAAATTCTAAACCTAAGTTTATTGGTTACTATTTTTATTGCAAGAAACAAGGACATCAAGTACATGAGTGTAGGTGAAGACTAAAGAATGCATCTACTACACCTAGATTTGAAGGATAATGCTATAACTACCACAAGTATGGGCATAGACCATATGAATGCAGTTCATAGATAAAACCTTATTGGAAAAATTAGAGGAAGAATTATGCACCTAAAAATGCGTGTTCCAAATGTCACAAGTTTGGACATCTAAGAAAGAACTGAAGGACTCAAGTATATTCAACAAATTAGACAAAAGACAAAGGAAAATGTAAAGTAGATATTGAGAAAATCTGATGATAGGTGCTCACCTTAATACCATAAACACATATTAGAAACAAAGACACAACAATAATTGTGAGAAAAAAAATGGGCTTCTTATTATTGCCACAAATTTACAATTATAAATTCAAAATTGCATTATGCTAACCCATATGGGTTCCTTCATTACAATAATCTGTAAGACAAAGTTGTGAACTATCACCTTGAGCTAGACTAGACAATGTTTAGGCCTTTCTTAAATAGACAATTTTATGCTACTAGGGAAGGTTTTAGACACTCAAACTTAATACCTATGTTGATAGAATGTAACAATACATATAGAGTTAGCCTAATACACTTTTGACATTTATTTTAGAAGTTTTGGGTATCCCAACTTCGGAAGACCATAACCCTTGAACTATTGCTTCGATTGGCTATTATAACCACTTTTTAGAAACCTCATCTCCTAATCTACAAGCTCAAATTGGTGCAAGTGCCAATCCATCAAGTTTTTAGGCCTCATCTAGGGCCTCTAAGGCCTTCAAAACTGAACCCAAAGTTTTTATACCAAAATTACACACCAAAAATCTATAATAACTATGTATTCATCTTAACAATGTATTTCCTCACCTCCTCATGGATATTCTTCAAATGTTTAGCAAATTCTTCTACTTCAACACTACTTATCTCTCCTTTATCCAAGTACCTCAACTCAGAAGCATTTATGGGACCATTTTCATATACAATCTATAATGGTTATTTACCAATACTCCTATTAAAAGTTTTATTATATGCAAATTCATTTTGTGGTAAAATTAGATCCCAACCTTTTGGCTTGTCTCCAACCAAACATCTTAGCTAATTTCCAAAACTGCGATTCACAACTTTTGTCTCCCCATCTCTCTATGGATGATGTGATGAACTAAACTACAAAGTTGTCTTCAATTTCTTCCACAATGTATGTACCCAACAAACTTGGTGTATCAATCTGAAACTATAATCCTATTTAAACCATGTAATCTCACAACTTCTCTGAAAAAAAAATCTATCACATGAATAACATCACTAGTCTTCTTACAAGGAATGAAATATGTCATCTTTGAAAACCTATCAACTACAACAAAAATAGAATCATTCCCTCATTGAGTTGTTGGTAATCCAAGAATAAAATCCATTATGAAATCCTCCCATGGCTTCTCGAGTACAGGTAATGGTTGATATAATACTATATTCTGCTTTACTCCTTTTTCCATTTGACATATTCTATAACTCTATGCAAACTTCACATCTTACTATAGTTATGGCCAATAATAGTTTTCAGCAACAACAACAATGGTCTTATCTCTCCCAAATAGTCCATCCAATCTTCCACTATGCTTCTCATTGAGCTTCTAGGAATGCACAATTGGCTTCCTTTGAACAACATACCATCTTGGATTATGAAATCCATCCACTTCATCCTATAAATTGTAATAGGTTTTGTACAAGCCTTCCATACTTTGCCAAAATTAAGATCTTTTAGATACAAATTCTAGAGTTCCTTGGACCCAACCACCTCAATCTACATCTCTATTAGAAAATGTTTCTTTTACTAAAAGCATCTGTAACTCTACAAGACTTCTCATTCCCGTGTTTCAAAAAAAAATTATAACTCTACAAAAACTCATATTACTTCAAATGCCTTTGGTTTAATTTTCCTTAACTACTTAAATATTACAAAGCTTGATGGCCAGTATACAAAAAACAATTCCTTAGGAATAAAATAGTGTCTCCACTTCTTCAATGCTTTAACTATAACATAAAATTCTTGATCATAAACAAAATATTTTCTTTTGGCATGATTCAACTTCTCATTGAAATAAACAATAGGTCTACCTTCTTGGCTCAAAAAAACTCCTATTGCAGTACTACTAGCATCATAGTCTATTTGAAATACCTTATTAAAATTTGGAATTGCTAAAATAGGCTACTCTATAACTTTCTATTTCAATAGATTAAAATTCTTATCTGCTTCTACAATCGACTTAAATTATTTCCTATCCCTTCTTATTGTTTTAGTTAAGGGTCCACAAATACTATTATAACCTCTTATGAAATTTCTATAAAAACTAGCCAATCCATGAAAAGATCTTACCTCTATAGCACTCATTTGAGTAGGCCATTCCAAGATAGCCTTCACTTTCTCAAGGTCCATTTTTAGACCTTATACTAAGACTACAAAGCCCAAGTACACCGACTCCATAAAATAACACTTCTCTTACCTCAACTTATCAAACACCTTTCGAATATGCATCAAATTCTCCTCCAATGTATTACAAAAGATCAAAATATTATTTAGGTAAACAATGAAAAACTTACATAAAAACTCCTTCATTACTTCATTCATGAGCCACATGAAAGTACTCAGTGTATTGGTTAGTCCAAAAGAGATGACTAACCATTTCTTTAATCCTTCCCTTGTCTTGAAGGTAGTCTTCTACTCATCATCTTCTTTGATGGTATCCACTCTTTAGATCTATCTTTGTGAAATACTCATCTCCACTCAAAAAATCCATAATATCATCCATACTTGGCGATGGAAATCTATAGTTGATTGTGATCTTTTTAATAGTGTGAGACTATGTTCACATCCTCTATTCTAGATTCTTCTTTGATGCTAATACTTTTGGTACAACAGATGGACTCAAACTATCTCAAATACTTCCCTTATGCAAAAAATATGAACTTTTTTTTTCAACTCTTCAATTTCTAATGGTGTCATTTTGTGCACTTCCTTGTTTGGAAAACTGGCTCCTAGAATCAAATCCATCTGGTAATTAGTCTTCCTTATTGGGGGTAATCCATTAGGTACGCTATCTAACACTATCAGAACTCTTCCAACATGTCTAAAACTTTTGTAAGTCCCTCCTCTACTTCTTCTTTACCATTTTTAGAATTATAGCAAAACACATATGCTCACACTTCATACCTTTAAGAAACTCTTTTCCATCAACAAAACATATTCTAGAAACACTACATACCTTTTCTTCTTTCTCCTTCAATAACTTCAACTTATGCCTTAATCCATCATTTTTAGAGTGTAGATATTTTCTTACCCATCATGTACATCATGCCTTTCAAACTGCCACAACCTACCCAACAACATATGCCATATGTCCATAGCTATGATATCACAAAGCACATCATCCTAGTAGCTTCTAATCTTGAACTTCACTAAGCATTGCTCGTTAACCATGACCTTGTGGTCATCTTGCACCCAAGAAATATGATATGGGCATGGGTGTATCTACCTCTTTAGCTTCAATTTTGTGACCATCATTTCTAAGACTATATTGTTAGTACTTCCACCATCAATGATCACTTCATAACTCTTATCTTTGCATTTTCACCTTGTGTGAAACAAGCTCCTTTTTTTATTAGGTTCATTCTCACCAGTCAGTAGGACTCTTTTGTTAACTAGGAATTCTCCTCTTTCAACATCTTCAAAATATGATGATTCAACATCTTCATCAACATGCAAAACTCTAGCCTAGCCTTCTACTCTTTGATCTATCCTTCCTTGGTGCTAGGAACAATCAAATGCTCTATTCCCTTCTTCACCATAGTGAAAGCATTTCCCACGAAAGCCTCCTCTTCTAGATCCTTGTCTTTTGCCTCTTCCTCTCTGATATCTATTGTTTTGATCATGGGAATAAGTGGAATTATTTCCCCTTTGGTTCTAAATATTACGTTTAGCCTCATCCTTGTTCTTCTAATCATCATTTCAACCTCCATAAAACCATCCACCAGATCTTCCACTGTGATCTCTACCACTATTTTTGCTATCAATTTTTTTGCTTAGCTTCTCCTCAACTCTTAGGGAAAATTGGTATGCCTCCTCAATATTGGTCACTTGAACAAGACTCAACTCCTCTTGAATGCTTGGCCTTAATCCATTGAGATAACGTGCCACTTTACCCTTATCAACTTCTGCATGGCCGGTTCTAATGAGAACTTGGTACAACTCTTTAGTATACTCTTGAACACATTTCCCCTCTTTCCTTAACCCTTGCATTTTCTTCAATAGATCAAGCTCATAATCCATGGGAATAAACTTTTGCTTCATTTTAGGTACCGTCTGATCTCATTTGGTGATTTTGTCATTTCCTCTCTTATTTCAGTCTAATTGGATCTTCTACCACTAGATCTTTGCATGAACCTTCAATTTAGTTTTCACAAACTTGACCCTGTTTGGATCTTCAATATCTTCATCTTCAAAGTACTCTTCCAATTCATCAATCTACTTGATCAATTCCTCTAGGTTGAGATTTGCCAAAAATGTGGGTACATCGAACTTAGGTATTTTTTCAATACTGGAAATTGCCTTAAATAGCTTTGCCTCCTTTAGGTTACGAACTTCCTCTAATTCGGCTTGGTCTACATTTCCTTTTTCTTCTCTTTCATACTCACTTTCATCATCTCCTTGGACAAGATTTATTCCTCTATGCATATGTTGTTACAATGCTTACATTTTCCTTTGGAGGGTTCTAAAATCCTTAGGTGTAACACCTTTGACTCTTCTACCATGCTCTCTTGGTCGAGGCATTTTGTGCTTCCATTGAAAACCTAGTGCAAACTAACTCACAATCAATAATTTGTCCACACACTTAGCCCAAACCATTTTCCTAGTGTGAACTACCTTATAATAAAAAATCTATCTATACACTCAAGAACTCCATCTCTGATACCACTAGATGAAGGGTACTCCCCTTAATACCATAAAAACATAACATAAACAAAGAAACAACAACAATTGTGAGAAAAAAATTGATGTAGGAGCATCCAGAGGTATAAGGGCAATCCTGTGTCACCCAAAAAAATGTAGTTAGACTTAGTTTTTGTTTCATGTGTTTTCATTTTTGGATACCCATTTGGGTCAAATAAAGGTTCCAACTCTCACAGTTTCACTATCAGTGTTCTAAGATAGAGTTATTAATCACCTTGGGATATGTGTAAATGATGGAAATGGTGAACTAGAAGGTGTAAATTGGTCAAAAGATTGTCATTGTAATTTAGAGCATTCCAGAAAAAGAATCAGATCAAAAGGCCCCATGATTTGAAACTTATTGCAATTTTTCAGTTTTTGGAGACATCCTAAGAATGCTTTAAAGTCAAGTTAGGGGCATTAAATGACCTCAAAAAGGGTTAAAAATGGGGGATGAGCAAAGCTGGTCCATACAGCTGTAGAGTGCTTCAAGATCTTTTCGAAAATGTAAACGATTCTTCAATCAGAGCTACGGTTCAATAGTTATGCCTCCTAGAAGTTTGGTTATTGTTTCTGGATTCTTCTAATTTTGCGCCAACTTCTAATGCGACTTCTAGAGCCTTCTATTTGATCGATGGATGCCTACTAGCATTTTCTATAATGTATTCCTAATCCTTAACCCTCTAGGGTCTATTTAAGAACATTTTTGGCATTGTAAAAGGTAGTTCGAAGTGGAGTTTGAGAGAAGGTACTGGGAGAAGAATTTATCTCCTAATTTATGCTATTGTAAGCCCATAGGGCATGTTTTGGAGTCTGTTTCTCTGCACTAAGTGTACTAGCATATTTTTACAATTAATAAAATTTTCCCTTTCCTGTTGTGTCCATTCTATGCTTGGGTTGTGTCTCCATCAAGTGGTATCAGAGCTAGTTTTCTTGAGTGTGTAGATAGAGCACCGACTGTGAGGCAGTTTGCACTAAGACTGTGTGGTTGTGGGTTTGAGTTAAGAAGATGCCTCTATGAAGAGAGCATGGTGGAAGGGCTGGAGCTATTAATCCTAAGGAGGTTAGAGCCCTCCAAAGGAAGGTACAAGCATTGTAGGAGGAGCTTCGTAGAGAAAAAAATGTTGTCATAGGCGACGAAAGTGAGGATGACAATGAAGAAGAAGAAATTGAACCAAAAGAGAAATTTGATGGGGAAGTTCTGAATCAGGTAGAGAAAAGGCTTTTTAGGGCCATTACTAAGTTTAGGAAAAGACCTACAATTGATGTGGGTGTATTTTTAGGAAATCTGAAACCAGATGAGTTGATCGACTGGATCAATGAACTGGAAGAGTACTTTGAGTATGAGGATATCAAGGATCCAGATAGGGTTAAGTTTGCAAAGGCCAAACTAAAAGGCCATGCCAAAATCTAGTGGCAAGAGGTTCAGTTAGAAAGAAATAGAAGAGGAAAGGAGAAGATCACAAGGTGGGATCGTATGGTGGACAAATTGAAGAATCAGTTCATTCTTGTTAACGACGAACTTGATTTTTTTAAGAAGATGCATGGGTTAAAGCAAGCAAGAAAATCAGTGCAAGAATCTATAGAGGAGTTATACTGACTTTTGATTAGAGTAGGGCATGTAGAAGCAAATAAGGAGAAGGATACTCGTTATATTAGTGGGTTGTGACCTAGCATCTAGGAGGAATTAAGTCTGGTGAGAATGACCAGCGTTGAAGAGGCATACTAGTTTACCCTACAAGTTGAAGAGAAGCTAAATAAGAGGTTTGAAGGGAGACAAAGAGGGCATGGTCAAGGAGGAAGGGGTAGTAGTAGGTCATCTGGAGGCCGAAATGAAATCCAAAAAAAAAGTGAAGATGTGGGTACTAGCAGGAACATGAAGAATGAGGGTTTCAACTGCTCCCGTGATCAAGACTTTGGAAATTAGAGAGGATGAGGTAGATGACATGGACAAGGAAGAGGAGGCTTCCATGGTACCTATTTCCATTGCAATGAGGAAGGCATCATGCCTTTGAATGCCCTCAACAATAAGGAAGGACAAATAGGAGAGTTGAGGGTCAACCTAGGGTTACTCATGTGGACGAGGATGCATAATCATCACATTCAGAAGATGCAAAAAGAGGAGAGACTTTAGTAAATGAAAGGGTCCTACTAAGTGGTGAGATTGAACTAAGACAAAGAAGGAGTTTATTTCATACCAGGTGCAATTGTGAGGATAAATGTTGTGATGTGATCATTGATGGTGGTAGCACTGATAACTTGGTATCAGAGGAGATGGTCTCTAAGCTAAAGCTCAAGAGGGAGAAACAACCCCAGCCCTATCAGATTGCTTGGGTGAAAGATGATCATAAGTTCTTAGTAAGTGAACAATGTTTAATGAAATTCAAAATTGGGAGTTACCATGATGAAATTCTCTATGATGTTATTCCAATGGATGTTTTCCATCTATTGTTGGAAAGACTGTGGCAGTTTGATAGGCATGCAGTACATGATGTTCATGCAAACACATACTCTCTAACAAAGGATGGAGTTCGCCACAAACTGAAGCCCATGGAAAAGGAAGGCAAAAAGGTATGTAGCAGTGCTAGGATTTGTCTTGTTGATGGAAGGAAGTTTTTAGATGTCATGAAACATGAACGTATGTGCTATGCTTTGATTACTAGGAAAGATAAAGAAGGTAGTAGTGAAACACCACTTGAAGTTTCAGATTTACTAGATGAGTTTGGAGATATTATCTCTGATAATGTTCTAAAAGGATTGCCATGAGTAAGACAAATTAGTCATCAAATAGATTTAATCCCAGGAGCTAGTTTTCCTAACAAGGCTACTTACAGGATGACTCCTACTGAAACTGAGGAGCTAAATTAACAGGTTCAGGAGCTATTAAGGAAGGACTTGATTCGGAAGAGCCTGAGTCCATGTGTAGTACCTGTAGTACTAGCACCAAAGAAGGATGGAGAGTGGAGGATGTGTACAAACTCTCGAGCTATAAATAAGATAACCATCAAGTATCAGTTTCCTTTGTCAAGAATGGATGATCTTATGGACTGCTTGAGTGGAGCTCAGTACTTCACAAAGATAGATCTCAAGAGTGGCTATCATCAGATATAGATACGAGAAGGAGATGTGTGGAAAACAACCTTCAAGACCAAGGAGGGTCTTTATGAGTGGTTATTCATGCCCTTTGGATTGATGAACACCCCAAGCACCTTCATGCGGCTTATGAATGAGGTACTTAAGAAGTTCTTGGGAAAAAATTTTATTGTCTATTTGGATGATATTTTAATTTTTAGCAAGACTTTGGAAGAACATTTATTGCATATTCATAGTGTCCTTGAAAGGTTAAGGGAAGAGAAACTATTAATTAATCTGAAGAAGTGTATCTTTGCAAAAAGGGAGTTAGTCTACTTGGGGTTTGTTATATCACCTGAAGGTCTCAAAATGGATCCAGAGAAGGTAAAAGCCATCTTGGAATGACCTACTCCAAGGTCTGCTACTGAGGTAAGACCATTTCATGGTCTGGTTAGTTTTTACAAAAAGTTCATTAAGAATTTCAGTGGCATATGTGCACCCCTGACTGACACAATAAGAGGGGATACAAAGAGTTCAAATGGACTGCGGCAGCTGCGAGAAGTTTTGAATTGCTGAAGAAGAAGGTGATAGAACAACTTGTGTTGGCACTTCCAGATTTTAGAAAGGTGTTCCAGGTGGATTGTGATGCTAGTGGCAGTACTATTGGGGCTGTATTAAGCCAAGAAGGTAAGCCTATTGCATATTTTAGTGAAAAATTGAATGATGCAAAAAAGAAGTATTCTGTTTATGATCAAGAGTTCTATGCAATAGTTCAGGCCTTAAAGAAATGGAGGCATTATTTATTGCCAAAGGAATTTTTTTTATATACTGCTCACCAAGCATTACAGTAACTAAATAGCCAAGGTAAATTGAATCAGAGGCATATGAAGTGGGTAGAGTTCTTGCAGAGCTATACATTTGTGTTGAAGCATAGAAGTGGAAAATCTAACAAGGTTGTAGATGCACTAAGCAGGAGACAATTGTTGCTTATAGTAATGCAGGTTGAAGTAGTTGGGTTTGATGAACTCAAGAATCTGTATCTTGAGGATCCTGATTTTGCTGAAGTGTGAAAAGCTTGTAAAGAGCTTGTTGCTGTAGACAGAACTAAGTGGTTTGACTATCTGATTAAGGATGGTATGTTATTCAAGCGCAATCAATTATGCATTCCAAGGAGTTTGATGAGGGAAAATTTGATTAAGGAGAAACATAGTGGAGGGATGGTAGGACATTTTGGTTGAGATAAGACCATTTCCATTCTTAGAGAACATTATTTTTGGCCTCAGATTTCACAGGATGTGAAGAAGTTTGTACAGAGTTTTCAGATTTGTCAAGTTGCCAAGGGATTTAGTCACAATACTAGACTATATCAGCCATTGCCTATTCCATCAAAGCCATGGGAGGACATAAGTATGGATTTTGTTCTTGGATTATCGAGGACACAAAGGGGTAATGACTCAGTATTTGTGGTGGTTGATAGGTTCTGCAAAATGGCACATTTCATTCCATGCCACAAAACTCATGATGTTGTCCATATTGTAGACTTGTTTTTCAGAGAGGTGGTAAGACTAAATGGTCTCCCAAGGAGTATAGTTTCTGATAGAGACACTAAATTTGTGGGGTATTTCTGGAGAACATTGTGGAAAAAGTTGATAACAGACTTGAAATTTAGTTCCACACATCACTCACAGACTGACGGCCAAACAGAAGTGGTAAACAGAAGTCTGGGCAATTTGATGAGATGTTTAGTTGGGGATAAGCCCAAGGGATGGGATTTGATTCTACCACAAGCGGAGTTTGCTTACAATAACTCTATAAATAGGAGTACTGGTAGATCACCATTCCAAATTGTATATGGAAGTAGCCCAAGGACTGCACCAGAATTGAGGAAGATAGAGCAAGGGGAGAGGACAAGTGCTGAAGCTGAAGAATTTGCTGAACATATCAAGCGTCTACACGGGGAGGTTCAGGCACACATTACCAAGATGAATCAAGAGTATAAATCTAGGGCTGATCAAAGGAGAAGACATAAGGAATTTCAAGTAGGGGATCTAGTCATGGTACACTTACAAAAAGAAATATTTCTAGCAAGTACTTACAACAAGCTAAAAATGAAGAAATTTGGCCCCTGCAAAATTTTAAAGAAACATGACTCAAGAAATTTATATGAGGTGGAGTTTCCAAATGGTATTCACATTTCTCCTATTTTCAACATTGTAGACTTAACAGAGTATCATGATTATGGTGCAGATGAGGAGCTGATGTTAGAGCCATGTCCAATTCCTACTTCTAAGAAGGAGGAGATAGAAGACATTCTAGAACATCGTGTGGGTAGGAGTACCAGACATAGGAAGTATAAAGAGTATTTGGTCAAGTGGAAAGGACAGCCAATCGAGGACTCCACTTGGCTATCAGTAGCTGAGGTTTCCCATTTGGGATTTCCTCTACCATTCATAAAGTGACAGGGTCACCTTTCAATCTACCCTGGGTGTCTAATGTAGGAGCATCCAAAGGTATAAGGGCAATCCTGTGTCACCCAAAAAAATGTACTTAGACTTAGTTTTTGTTTCATGTGTTTTTATTTTTGGATACCCATTTGGATCAAATAAAGGTTCCAACTCTCACAGTTCCACTATTAGTGTTCTAAGATAGAGTTTTTAATCACCTTAGGATACATGTAAATGCCAAAAAAATAGGAGTATGTAATTGAGCCATCATTTTGGTGAACTAGAAGGTTTAAATTGGTCAAAAGATTGTCATTGTAATTTAGAGAATTCCAAAAAAAGAATCAGGTCAAAAGGCCCCATAGTTTGAAAGTTATTATAGTTTTTCACTTTTTGGAGACCTCCTAAAAATGCTTCAAAGTCAGGTTAGGGGCATTAAATGACCTTGAAAAGGGCCAAAAATTGAGGACAAGTAAATTTGGTCCATAGGGCTATAGAGCGCTTCGAGAGCTTTTCGAAAATGTAAACGGTTCATCAATCGGAGCTACGGGTCAAAAGTTATGCCTCCTGAAAGTTCAGTTACCATTTCTAGATTCTTCTAATTTTGTGCCGACTTCTAATGTGACTTCTAGAGCCTTCTATTTGGTTGGTGGATGCCTACTAGCACTTTCTAGAATGCATTCCTAATCCTTAACCCTTCAGGGTCTGTTTAAGAACATTTTTGGCATTATAAAAGATAGCTCGAAGTGGAGTTTGAGAGAAGGTATTGGGAGAAGAATTTATCTTTTGATTTATGCTATTGTAAGCCCATATAGCATGTTTTGGAGTCTGTTTCTCTGCACTAAGTGTAGTAGCATATTTTTACAATTAATAAAATTTCCCCTTTCCTGTTGTGTCCATTCTGTGCTTGGGTTGTGTCCCCATCAAAAATATAGACTTCTTATTATGGCCGCAAATGCAGAATTACAAAATTCAAAATTAGAATATGCAAACCCACATGGGTGCCTTCATTACAATAACCTACAAGACAGAGCTACAAACTATCACCTAGATCTATCCTAGACAATGTTTGGTCCTTTCTTAAATATATAATTTTATGCCACCCAGGAAGGTTCTAGACACTTAAACTTAATACCTAGAACTAATAGACCCTAATAATACATATAGAGTCAACTAAATACACTTTTGAAATTTATTTTAGAAGTTTTGGGTAGCTTGACTTCAAAAAACCATAACTCTCGAACCATTGCTCTGATTGGTTATTATAACCACTTTTTGAAAACCCTAGCTTCTGATCTATAGGCTTAAATCAACATAAGTGCACATAAATCAAGTTTTTGGGCCTCATCTGGGGCCTCTAAGACCTTCAAAACTGAGCTTGAATTTTTTATACCGAAATTACATACTGGAAATCTCTAATAACTTTACAAATACATATAATTTGGCCATGAAAATCCACTGACAAATTGATTATCTAAAATGAACCCTCACCATTAAAATTAGAACATTCTGAGCTCGCATTACTGACTTACTAAGTAGCAAGCCTCCATAGACAAAACATCTACATTAAGACAACCCTTATTGAAACAACTGAAAGAAAATATTTTTGGGTGATGCAAGATTTCTTTTACACCTAGGATGCTCTTGCATCAAAATCAAGAATGAAATGAATAAAAAATGAAAAATAAAAGCAGAAGATGAAAATAGTGGAGCAAATGGAGGTGAGGTCACCCAATCCAATGGAGAAGGTGATCATGTCATGTCAAACTAAATAAGAAAGGTATGTATGGAACTGTATACCCAATTGATATATTATACATCAATTGCTTACATGAAATGTGCTAAAATTCATATTTGCATAATAAAGATGCATAAGAATTTTTTTATGAAAGGTTGCCTAGTGTTAGTAAAATTGTCTATGTTGGCTGAGAATTGCAATATAGTACAAGCACTTCAGAAGTGAAATGGTAGAGCTCGAGTGATATGGAAGAGACCTAGCTAAAAGACATTAATCTCGATCAAGACAATTGGATTCCACCTGCTTGAGTACACACCATTAATGTAGACCCTACATCAACCAAAATATGATATATATCAAATTTTAAAGACATTATCTCTTACCTTGCATATAGATTTCAAGAGCTCAAAGCAATTTGGCTATTTGAGCTACTAGCAAAAGATTTCAAGAGTGATTTGGACAAAAATATTGAATGAGTGAAGATATGAATAGTACCAGGTAATTAAGAAGAGAAAGAGGAGTAAGAAAGAACCTCAATCCCTAACAATGAACATGGAAACATTATCAATTGTTGGAATGAGTCAAGAGGTTAATAGAATCCAACTAGTGAAGAGTGATAGTTGTCCTCCACCAAAGTTTCATGCTATTCCAAAGATTGTGATGAAAGGAGATTCACTAGGTGTGCTATCATTGATACCATCTAAAGTCATTATGATCCATGATGTTAGAAACTGCTACATGTGTATAATAAGAGAAGTGGGAGACTATGAGATTGAAGAACCTTATGAGAAATTGTGCAATGAAGGTATCTTGAAGGATGAATTCAAATTTATTGAAAGGAAAGGGTTAGCTTGTGCCCTAGAATTCCCAAGAAATTTCAAGGTCAAATGAATTAAAGTTTTTTTGAGAAGAATCCATGATATGAAATATTGGTTATAGAATGGACCCATGGAGAACACAAAGAAAATGATTCATAGGGTTACAAGCTATCCAACCCTAGGCAAGAAGAAAACCATGTGATCCCTAAGTCAAGAGGTAATTGAGGAAAACATAGGAGCTGAGCAGAATGGACAAGGTCTAACCATTGCAAACATTTTTGGTCCACTAATCAAATTTGCAGTGAGGGTTATAGCTCACAAATTGCACAAATCAAGTAGATTGAATAGTGTGTTGTGTATGGTAGTAGATCAAGCATGAAAGATAGTGATGAAAGATCATGAATATGATCTTTCCAAGCTACAAAAAACTATGACTAGTAGAGAATCTATCATCTATAAGGAAAGAAAATAATTCAATGTGTAAGTTTGGATCCCTCATTGTATGTACTTTTTTTTATATCCAGAGGTATTTTCCTAGTATTGGTGAAGTTGTTTGGGAACAAGACAAACTAGTGACAAGACAAATTAATGAGTACATTCCTTAATTAGGAGGAAATTTTGAGAATGTTATAGATGCTTGTTTTGATGAATTGAAGAAGAGAATGAAGTTGAGGATGAGGATACCTAAAGAATTGGTCACAAGATATTATAATGACATATGTTTTCTTGTAGATACAAATAATACATTTGTACATGCAGTCAAGTTGAGGAAGGCTTGGTTACAAAGTTTTGACTATGAAATAGATAGTGATGTAGTAAGTGAAAAAAATTGATGCATTGTTGAATGAAGAGATAGACATTGAGGTTGAACCATTTGGAAGATATGAGGAAGAAAAGGCTAGAACATATTTAAATATAAAGATAGCTTCACAAGAAAAGAAAAAGAAGAGAATGATTGAAGACATAGAAGCTAAAATGGACACCATAGGCAAGGGAGAAAAACCTTTACAGTTAACACAAGGTCTTAGAGAAGATGAAGAACAATACAATGGTGATGAGGAAGAGGAAGAAGCAAAACGTGAAAAGGGTAAATCCCTAGTTGTTGTCACTGCACTGAGAAGGAATGCTCAAGGAACCAAGAGGAAGCTAGTAGTGATATCCCTCTCTCCTCCACCACCAAACAAGCCAAGAACTAGGGTAGCTACTAGTGCTAAGAAGTCTACAAAGAAAAAAATGATGCAGAGGATAATTGTGGTGGGGTCAAATCAAGTATTTCCACTTAGACTTATAAGGGAAATACAAGGTTCCCCAAACCCTCAAAACAATAAATAGCACTCACACAACTCCTACACTTTCCCAATTACCAAGGTGAATTTCTTAGACTAAGAAAAGATGGATTCAAAAGCTTTGAACCAAATTTGGGCTTCCAATCAACACGCAACACCCAAAACCCTCAAATTTTGTAGTAGGCCTAATTGTTTCCTAATAGGTCTCCAATGAGACAAAATTGAAGTTTACTTCCAAACTTTTCAAAACACCCCCACAAAAAATAGGGGATTTAGATACCCATTTCATCATACTTTAACATATCCCAACTCTAGCATAGGTTGTTTTGGCACAATATACAAATCTTCAAAATGTGCCCAAAATAAGGTCATTTTACAAAGAAACTACAAGCATATTGGCTTCTACACTCCAATACTCTAAAAAATATCTTTAAATGATCCCAATACAAGGAAAACCAAGTTAGTTTGGTCCTTAGACCCCAATAACTATGAAACCCTCAAATTAGTCTCATACAAACCCTTAAAGGTGAGGTTTTCCCAATGTACGCCTTCCCCATCAAATTTCAATTATCTAAGAGTTGATACACCTCGATGCCATAACAAGACATTTCTAGTCATAAAACACCAAACTCTAGTGGCTAGAATCCCTATTGCTACTCCATAGTCATGTTTGTAGTGTCCTCCACACTCACAAGTTTCATCTGTGATCAAAATCCTTGCAACTTCCAATTAATATATGGTTACGGTGTTTTTGTACATATGATTACATGATCATTCCATGAGAATTAGTTCCTACATTCATGGAATGATCAACATCTCAATAAACACTTAAAACCTCAAAGAAAATAAAGGAACATTTAGAGTAGCAATCGACAAAACTTAACAAGATGAGCCCACGCCAATCTTAGTGCATGAGGGTTTGATCAAAGAATGTACAAGTACATTTATAAGATAATCAAGGTTTAGAGAGATCAAAGGACACTTAAGAAAATTATCTAAAAATTTCTTTCAAAATGAAGTTTTATTGCTTTTCTTCACCAATTTGTACAATGCTGATCCAATCCATACTACTGCATTGCCCATATGCCTTGACTAGGCCATATAGCATGTATGAAAACCTCCTCAACCAATTTCATTTAGTTGGGACTTATTAAAAACATGTTTAAGGTCTTAACTCTAATTTACCTCCTAAATTGCACTTAACCATTGGATTTCAAATATTTGAATTCCACATCTTATTTTATTGCATATTTTAGCAAATTAACTCTTCCTAACTCTATGGATTCAATCCATAATCACCCCTAGGACCTAATTTACCTTTCTAATCAACTTAGATCCCTTATTGGCAATATTGGCCACCCTTATATTAATTTTGGTCCTAAGTCCTTTATCAGGGCTTCTAGGACTTTCCATAGTTGTATCAAACTGTTTATTACAAATTGCCATCATTGGCTTCAAGATCTCTCAATTCAAATTCAAGGATGCCTTTGATCCTCTAACTCCATTTGGTTCCTAGGTGGGCTTAGATATTTTGCTAGGTTCTCATGCACCATACACCCCACCTCTAAAAGAACTCTTGTCACAAGAGTGAAGGAGAGTTGTCTTTTTGCCACCCATTCTTCTAGATGGATCTCTGCAACTCTTCACCTACAAATCACCATTTTTCATATGACTACCTCTTGGATTCAAAGTGTTAGAACCAACAAAAGAAACCTTATCACAAACATTAGCTTTGAGAGTTTGTTTAGGATAGTCAACTGTTTCCCTCTCAAATTTCCCTTTATCTTTCTCATGAGGGTCCCAAAGACCCTTACTACTGCCTTCCATGTACATACCAACACCCTCTTTCTTTGGTGACACCATAGGATACTACAGTGTGCCTATCAATACTCTCTCTATATTCAACGTCTTTTGCATATCATAGTTCCTACTTGTCTCATGAGTAACAACAATGCTCTTCATCTCACCACTGAAGTCTTATGCTTCATTCCTTCATTCTCAGAACCATTATTCATTTTTCCTTGCAAAGTAATATATTCCTTTGCACCAAAACATACAATCCTTTCATAGTCACTATTATCACTTGGTAAAGGAGTAATATGAAACTTCTAACATTCTTATGCACAATATACTAATTTTTCAAACCAAAATGCATTGTATTCCTAGAGGCTTGCAATGACATTCCAAGAATAATATGATAATAAATCATAAGGATTATATCACATATAAACCTATGAACATATGCTCCAATTGAAAAATCAACAAATGCTTGTTCCCTAATAATAAAGTTTTTCTTATTACTCTAGCAATGGGAAACCTTGTCAAATTTAGTTTGATATGGTCTAGCAATGGGAAACCTTGTCAAATTCAGTTTGTTAACCATCTCATAAGAAACCAAATTGTCAAATAAACAAGAATCAATGACCATCCTACAAATCTTACCATGAATTTTAATTTTTTTTCTAAATATGGATACTTGCTACTACATTTGTAGTCTTCTTGTTACCATCAAACAACTCCCTTTAGTGTATGGTCTTATCTCAATGCCTTTACCTTTTTCTTCCAATTCCTTGATTGATTCCTCTCTTCCTTGTGTGAAGTTGACTCTCTTCTCTAGCTTTTTTTAGTCATCATCCTTCTCAAGAAACTAATGGGATTCATGCCCAATTGCTCCATAATTAAAGCATTTAATAGTGAATACACCACTACCTGTACCATAACCAAATCTGCCACCTCCTCTCTACATTGCATTAGTATTCATGTTCTTTTTCTTGTCCTCACTAGGTTGTCCTTTATAATCATTAAGTCTGCCTCCTTTACCTCTATTTGGATTTCCTCTACCACCACTATTCTTATCTTATCTTCTCCTCAACTTCTCTTTAGCCCTCACAACCAACTTATAACATTCCTTAACTAATCTAGGGGTTGCAAGACTTAATTTATCTTGGATGTTGAATCTAAGGCCCCCCAAATATATTTCCATGTTTTCTTCCACATCTTCTTCATGGAAAACTCTAATTTCCAACAAATGAAACTCCTCATTTTACCCTTGTACATCCAAGTCTCTTTGCCTAAGACCTTGCATTTTCTCGTACATTCACACCTTGTAGTCACTAGGTAAAAATTTTACCTTCATTTTGTCCATCATAGTATACCAAGAAGAAACATTTTTCTTACTACTCTTCCAATTCTTTGGTTGAACACAATCCCACCATAAAAAATCATGTCCTCCTAACCTTGAATTTTGAATATTCACCTTTTTCCCATCCTCAATGTCTTCACACTCAAAGTAGTTCTCCATTGCACTAAACCAATCAATGAGTTCCTCATCATCCATCTTACTTGCACATAAGGGTAAGTCTGATCTTCCTTTTGCATCTCCATTTCTTATGGCTTTAGAAAACTTAGCCATCCTCAGATTGCTTCCTCTAACAAATGAATTTCTTCTTCTCCCTAATCTTCAAGATCATCAACATCTTCTAGCCTATTCTTTCCTCTCTTTTCCATTATAGTCAATCTTCCAGCCAAGGATCTCATGTTCTTTTCCTTCTCAATCTTCTCCCTTCTATCTTGTTCAAGGGCTGCTCTAATTATTTTATTCTCTACCACTTGCTCCATCAAAAGCTTGGAAAGTTTAGCATTAGTAACCCTCTAAGGGATACCATCATATTCTCCTTCTAATATTTCCAAATGTACCAAAACCAACTATGGAACACTAAAAAAGAAAGGGACACTCCAAGGCCTCAACAAAGAATAAAATAACCAAAAGACCCCAAAAGTTTTGTTATTTTTCTCAACGTAGGATATTCTTAGGCTCTAATAGCACTTAATGTAGAGGAAAAGTGTGGTGAGGTCAAATCAACTTGTTTCCACTTAGACTTATAAGGGAAATACAAGGTTCCAAACCCTCCAAACAACAAATAACACCCACACACAACTCCTAAAACTTCCCAATGACCAAGGTGAATGTCTTTGACCAAGAAAAGATGGATTCAAAATATTTCAACCTAATTTGGGCTTCCAATCAACACCCAACACCTAAAACCTTCGAATTGCCTAGTAGGCCTAATTGTTTTGTAATAGGTCTCCAGCAAGACAAAATTGAAGTTTATGTCCAAACTTTACAAAACACCCCACCAAAAAAATATGAGATTTAGATACCCATTGAATCATAATTTAAGATATCCCAATCCCAACATAGGTTGTTTTGGTACAATATATAGATCTTCAGAATGTGCACTCATTTTAGGCATAAAATAGGGTCATTTTACAAAGAAAGTACAAGCCCTATTGACTTCTAGACCAAGACTATCAATAGTATCTTAAAATGATCCCAATACAAGTAAAATTAAGTCAATTTGGTTCTCAAACCCCTACAATATGAAACCCACAAATTGGTCTCATACAAACCTTTAAAGGTAGGGTTTTCCCAATGCATGCCTTCCCAATCAAATCTCAATTATCTAAGAGTTGATACACCTTCTCCATGCTATAACAAGAGATTTATAGTCATAAAATACCAACCTCCAATAGCTAGAACTCCTGTTGCTACTCCATAACCATGTTTTTAGTGTCCTTCACACTTACAAGTTTCATTTGTTATCACAAATCCTTGTAGCTTCCAATCAATATATTTTTATGGTGTATTTTTACATATTATTAAATGGTAATTAAATAAGAATCAGGTTCCTACACTCATGTAATGATCAACATCTCAATAAACACTTAAAACTTCAAAGAAAATAGAAGAACTGTTCGAGCAACAATCAACAAAACTTAACAAGATGAGCCTACACCAATCTCAGTGCATGAGTGTTTGATAAAAAAAAGTACAAGTATGTTTATAAGATCATAAAGTTTTAGAGAGATAAAAAACCAATCAAGAAAATCATGCCCAAATTTCTTTCAAAATGATGTTTTATTGCTTTTCTTCACTAGTCTGTACAATGATGATCCAATCCATATTACTGCATTGCCCCTATGCCTTGACTAGGCCATATAGGGTCTATCATAACCTCCTCAACCAATTTCATTTGGTTGGGACTTATTAAAAACATGTTTAAGGTCTTAAATCTAGTTTCCCTCCTAAATTGCATTTAACTATTGGATTTCAAATATTTGAATTCCACATCTTGTTTTATTGCATATTGTAGAAAATTAACTCTTCCTAACTATATGGATTCAATCCATAATTACCCCTAGGACCTAATTTATCTTTCTAATCAATCTAGATCCCTTATTGGCACTATTGGACACCCTTAAATCGATTTTGGACTTAAGTCCTTTGTTAGGACTTCTAGGAATTTTCACACTTACATCAAATTGTTCATTACAAAGTTCCATTATTGGCTTCAAGATCTCCTAATTCACATTCAAGGATTCCTTTGATACTTTTCCTCCATTTGGTTCTAAGGTAGGCTTAGGTGTTTGGATAGGTTCCCCTAAACTAAAAGGTAGTAGAAATTATAGAGCCCAGTGCCCCCTAAAAAAAAGTGAAGGAGATTGGTTAGAGGACCACCCATAAGGATAAATAAGGTCTATTGAAGAGGTATGTACAGACCTAAGAATATCTAATGGATTATCCGATTTTATATTTGTAAAGTATGATACATTGGATAATACTAACCAAACCAAAGTTGAGGAAGCTATGGTGGACATGATTGCTAATCATAAGCTTACCCCTAGTAGAATTGAGAAAAATATACCCAAAGATTTATTTGAGAGACTAGAAAGGCTATGGCAACAGGGAGAAGTAGAAGAGAAAAAGATAAGAATTGACACATTAGTTAGAGTAATTCCTAAACTATCCTAGGATCAACAAATCACATTTTTGGATTAGTACAGGAGCAAATTTTTCCCTAATTACATAATGTTTTTTATCTTAAAAAATAAAATGGAAGTTGTAGCATAGTAAACTGAGTTGCTTTAGAAAAACATTTTTGGATTTTCCACCAAATGAGTAGAGAAAGAGATAAATACTATAAAAATTGGAGATGATTACAAATAGTGGAGAGAGCGTGTCGAGTGCACAAAGCAACATTTCACATGTACATGTCAACACCCCTGACACTCTAGAGACTGAGCAATCAAAGCTCATAGATACAGAGCCAAGAACTGAGGCAAAAGAAACAACTACAAATAGTAAGATTATTTTAGCACCTCATATTGAGGAAAACAAAAAGTAAAGTTTAACTGAGTGCGACTATTATTATTTCAAGCACAGACACACAAGCATGACCAAGTGGTGAAACTCCTTCACCAAGCTAAAAGAGAATAAAAAAGGATACTTCACCATATATTGAAGTTAGTTTGGATGAAATAATTGAGATGCCACAATTAGGCCTAGTAAATCTCACCTTGCAGCAAACAATTTTGCTACAATAAGCTTTGGTAAAGAAGAAACAACAAGAAGAGCTAAAGGGAGAGTTGAAGAAAAACTAGGTACTTCATGATGTAAAGAATATTTTTGTTGATGATTTTGATATTCAATATTTTGATGAAGAAGAGCCAATCATCAACCATCTTGTGAATATAGTTGATCAAGTTAATGATGGTAATATGGAATCAAATAAAAAATTGATGTATTGGTCTGCAAGAAGATTCAAGAATAAAGTTGTGGACAAAGTTTCCATAACCATTACTAAGCAGAAAGTGCAATTACAAGAGAAAATATAGGTTATGATATAACTAATATAGAAGGTACAATATTTGTACAACATTTTTTTAGATTTTCCAAGATTCAAAAATGATATCCAAGCACAAATTAACCAAATTCAAGCTGAGATGAAGAGATCCAACAATATTATTTCAGAGTCAACAAGATCAAGCATTGATAATTATACTAATTTATTGAATGCTCAAGGCACATTGGTCAAGCTTTAGATATCTGATAGAAATATGAGATCTAAATTGATCTCTATTCAAGAAATGATGATACATCATCTAGAGGTCATGTAGAGAGAGATGCAATCAGCCTAGGATTTTATCCAAGAAGATCACTATTTTTTAGTGGTTGATAGTTCAATTGATTGAGCTACAAGATTACAGTTGTAAAATCATATTTTGGAGGCAAAAAGAACCAAAGGGGAAAATGGATTTATATTCATTTTGCATTATTTATTCATTATTTTGTTGAGCATAAGTCATAAGACTTAGTGGGAGAGCTCATTATCAGATTGTATTGTAAAGATGTAAATATGACAGTGTTTTTTCCACTAATGTCAAAGGCAGAGATTGTTTCTATCTCTACCTAATATTTTCTATTAATGTCAAAAACTTAGTCATTTATAAGGCAGAGTCAGACGGTCATCACTATGACTAAGATACTCTACATAGGCCAAGTCATGTACATAAGCAAGTATGTACCAAGCTCTATAGGAGCAAAGTAAGTGTATGGTCACTAAGTATCTTCTATATGAATTGAGCTCAACAATGACCGAGCAAGTTTCAAGAATACAAGTGCCGAGATACATAATGAGCACAATACATACTAAGAAACAACAATGTCATGGATCAAAAAATAGTAAAGGATGAGAAACACAAAATTTAAAATAAAAGTCAAGAATGGAACAAATTTTGAGGTAAAACATTTTTGGGATGACTTGGAAAGAACATTTAATATATACAGAGGTTGTTACAAAATATTTAATATATGTAGAGGTTATTATAGATAGTTTTACATGTTAATGACATGGATCATAGATCTCTATGTGTTGTGATCAATGATTGAGATGGAGAGGCTAATTTTGGAAGTATCTAGAAAACTCTTTAAATAGAGAAGAACATAACCTAAATCAAAGAGTATGAGTGTGATGAACATGATAAGGGGATGTAAAATGAAGTGAAGGATTGAGATAAGATCAGAAGTTAGTAAAAGGTCCTGTTATCACTTAATAGAGAAAGTGACCTAATCATAGAAGTGAAGGGAAGACAAGTATTATATGATTAGAGGAGAGGATCAGTTAGCAAGCTGAAGAGTCGTCTTACAAAGCAAAACAAGTGTTAGGTATTGAGTCAATTCTAACCAACTTGAATTAGGATAAATCTCTTAAGAGATTGGTCTAAATAGATTGTTGTAAATATCCTAACAGAGTCCTTACTTTATTGTAAGTGTCAATTCCTCTAACAATTTGAGACCTAATAGTCCCTTAAGCTTTTAAAAGGGAAAACCCCTCATAGAGTAGATCATATATTGTGATCAAACATTGTAACCATAACATGTTAACTTTATTACTATAATAGTGAAGATTTTTGGGAGTCATCCCCACCCTAGTTTTACCTTCACCTTGGAGGGTTTTTGGATAAAAAATATTGTGTTCTGTGTTTATTTTCATGGTTGTGATAGATTAGATTTACATGTTACAACAAATTATCATTTCAAGTTTTACATGCACAAGTTTATTGATAGATATGAATGAATTGGTGAAAACTATAAAGTGTTTAAGATTTTGATTGACACCCCCCCCAGTATCTTGTTATCCTCTTTATAACTCTATTAATCAATAGATGCAACAAGAGCCTACAAGTAAAATGGATTTTGAAATTACTCTTTTAGATGTATAATTTGTGGGAGAAACTAAAGATAGTCTACGGAGGAGATGTACATGTACAAAAGGAAAAGGTGGATAGTCTGAAAGGAGAATATGATGAAACCAAGATGATGGAGAAAAATAACATTGAAGAATATGACCAAAAAATCAAGGATTTAGTTATTGCCATTAGAGGTGTGGTCAAACTCTCAGTGAAGATGATGTGGTAAGTAAAATTCTAAGAGACCTAAAACCCAAAATGATATTAGAGCCTTATCTATTTAAGAGGTTAGATCTTCATGCACTGGTGTAGTTATATGGGATTCATTGATAGGAAAGATGGTTCAAGTTTTTAAATTACTAACTTTGATAATGGTGTGCCTAAGGTAGAAGCTTCTTTGAGTGCATCTATGACTCTTGAACCTACAAGAAAAGGAAGAAAATTTTATTTTTTTTCATCATCTTATGATTTAGATTATAATTTAAATGAGAAAAGAGAACATGGAGAACCAGAGGTGTTGCTAAAATATTTCCTAGAGTAAGTGAGAAGTACAAAGGTATCCTACCTTTGAATAGGATTAATTGTAAATATATCGAACATCTCTATGTCAAATGTCCAGAGAAAGGAAAGAAGGATAAGAGAAATAAATACAAGGAAAATAAGAAGACATTCTATATTGCAAAATAAGGTGTTAGTGAGAAATATTCTGAAGGAAAAGAAGAAGAGATTGTGTTCACTACAGTCAAGGAAGATCCTATTGAAGGTGGTGAAAAGAATGTCTCCAAATGAACAATAATGAAGCATGGATAACTGAAAGTGGTTGTTAACATCATATGATTAGTCATAAAATTAAATTCATTCAAATGGAAGAATGTGGTGGAGGTGTAGTAAAGTTTGGTAATAATAGTTCCTATATTGTGAAAGGTAAAGGTACACTTCTTCTAAATGATAAAACTCAATGTCAAATTTTTTGTTTCGTTGAAGGGACAAAGAATAATCTATTAAGTGTTTCTCAACTAAATAAAAAAAGTTATAGGTTGGAATTCAAGAAATGAATGTGTGAGATCATTAGAAAAATAGATCTGTTCAGTAGTAGTGAACATACAATAATAACATATTGAAATTGAATTGTAAGATTTAAAATTATTTGATGGTTAAGATAGAGGATTTTTGGTTGTGGAATAAAAGGTTCTGTCATGTCAACTTTGATAACTTGGTCAAGGTAAAAAAGATGAAAATTTTAAGAGGATTGTCTAATCTAGAAAAACAAGACAAAGTTATGTGCAAAGAGTATCATCTTGGATCTAAAAGTAATTTAGAAATAGTTACTATTCATCTATGTGATGCCATAGGAACTTAGAGTTATCATGGAGATAGATATTTCATAATATTTTTTATAATTACCCCAAGATGGTGTGTGTTGTCTTTTTAAAGTGTAAATCAAAAGCAGTCTACAAGTTCAAAGATTTATAGCCATAGTAGAAAGGGAAATAGGTAAGAAGCTAAAATGTTTGATGTCCAATAGAGAAGGTTGAATTCACTACATAGTGTGAGGAAAATGGAATTAGGTTGGCTAGTTTTTTTTTTTTTAACCTCATTGGATACTACTTACAAAATTATGACTGTAGGAAACATTTCATGAGATTTTTTCTCTCTTCTTAGCAATATGGGAGGCTCTCTTCTTACCATAAGTGGCTTCAATAGGAACTTGATTGAAATTTAAAAAAGGATGGTTCTCTTAATCAATTCCTCTTTTTGCAAGAATGATTTGCATACAACTATAACTTTCCAACTTAATAAAAAGTGTGTTATTGCTACAATAATACTAGTGACCTTGGAATTGATGTAAGAACAAAACTAGGGCCAACATTTTACTTTTTAAATATTTTTTTAAACAAAAATCATAACCCAAGTTCACATGCACTTGTCTTGAATGAGGATCTGAATAGAATAATTAGGAAGGCAAAAAGTCTCTTACCAGAGCACTCAAATTAAATAAAAACACTTATAACTAAAGCCCAAAGTCTTCAAATCTAAGTGATTATAGTCACTATTATCTATTACAATTTATCCCTACAGAACAAATTCTTTCAAAGTTCAAATTGCTTCTGATTGCAATAGGGAACTCAATGTCTACATGCTGAAATTCAAATCCCTCCTAACCAAATCTTCAAAATTCACAATCAATATCCAGAGAATGTCATTACACAAAAAGTATGCCAACACAAAGTTTTAAAGTGATTTTCCTCTATTATTGAAAGCAATTTAAATTTACATCTAAGCACAAAGTTTTAAATTTACACAAAAACTAGTGCCAACGCAAAGTTTTAAAGTGATTTTCCTCTTTTACTAAAAGCAATTTAAATTTACATCCAACCACAAAGTCTTAGAGTGCATATATAAATCGGTAGAACTTTATTGCATTGCCAAAATATGATTATTTATAATGAGATCTCTCCTTTATATAGGAAAATAAGAGAGAGAAAGGTGGAGGGAAAAGAGGAAATTTTCAATGGCCTTGACCTATTCTCTAACAAACTTTTAACTAACTAATTTGACTGATTCAAAGTTGTATACATAACACAATTTCAACTTGACTACTTGAGTTGATTGTACAAGTACATTATATCTTGCACTAAATATATAATTTCTTTTTACATGTAATGTCCCTACTTCCATGTTTCTTAAAGAATATGAGAAATTTGAAGTATGTACATAATATTAACTAGCTCCCTAAACTTTCATAGTGACTCATGTACAACTGCAACATTCGGTTCACCATTGTATTGTGCAATCAGCGTAACTTTTTGGAGTGTACCATCTACCTCTGAGATTTCTTTACTACAAATCCATATATTTCTTTATAAATCATTTAGTAATTACTTCCATCTTGCAAATGTATTCAACACACTAATATTAAAGTCAACCACTTCAAATTGTAAGAGAATTTTTTTTGGTGAACCCTCTAAGGGTGTCTTCTTCATTTCAATCTCATTATTTTCAGCAATAACTTCATAGGAAATCCTTCTAAAACCTTCACTAATCATGACTACTAGGTCCTTGATAGTTTAGGAGGTTTCTTTGAAATGTATGGCACATGCAAGGATGAATTTGGGTTCATGAGTCACCAAGGGAAAGGTAGATAGCAAAAGGATATGACTTTGTTTGGTCTAAGTCATATACATGGTAGTGTCACCATTGACTCTTGTGATAAAATATTCCATATTCATGTGTGCTTCATTTGTATCTTGAACCTCTTCACTATAGGAAGTTAGTTGAGATGGTGGAATGAAGTTATGGTTGTAGACACCTAAATTTGATTACATCATTTAAGTAATTTTATTTGGTTATCTTCTAGATAATTATTTATTAGTTAATTAATTTATGTCATCCCCTATTTAACTAATTTAATTAATTGACTATAGTCTAATTAATAATCAAATGACAACAAATTTTTTGATTTATTAATCAATCCCTTTTCTTATACTCAATTGAATAATTGCACTAGCCTATTTAATTTCATCCCAAATTCATCCTTTGATTTAGTAAATCAATTAAATAAAATCCCTCAATGATAGACTAAATCATTAGCCAAATCCTAATCCAAGAGCTCAAGCCTAATCCACCCCATTCATCCACACTAATCCAATCATTTACCCAATTAACCTCACATAATTAACCCACCCATTTGTATTTCTATGACACCCTCACTTACCTCCTAAATATTTGCACAACTATAAGCATGGATTAAGACTTCCCAATCTAAACCAAAGTCCACACTAATGTCATATCCCTCACAGCTTCACCCAAATGCATTAAATGCACTTAAAAAACATAAATACCTTGTACACAAACCCACATTCCTCATAAATCCACTTTTTCCCCTCATATTCCCCAAAATGATCATATTCCTCCAAAATTCCCATTCCTTCACACTCACCCTCCTTGTGGCAAGTGTCATCCCTTGTTGGCCATAAAGAAGCACAATCTATGTGATGTCCCTTCCTTACATCCTAGCCCTCCCTCACCAAATCCTCCATCTCACATCTTGGCCATCAATTCCACTATCCCTTCTCCTATAAATTGGACCTTTCCTATATCACAATTCATCCACCTTCATATGCAAAATTATAATGTCAATTTGAGAGTTCAAATACTATTGAATTACCATTACTATTTCTATTTTCCCCTACAAGTCCACACTTAAACTCATCACTCATCCCCATTTTTGACTCCATTTGAAGTTTGAATATACATTGAGCACACATCCATCATCTTGAACACATCTACACATTAATGAGGCTTCTTTGTTTTCTTAGTTGGTCTACATTCCCTTTATATTGCTTCCTTTGTCTTCTCATAGGTATTTAGTTTGATTATTTTGTTTAATGCTTTTTTTAATCTTGGTATTCCATAAACATTACATTTTAGCTTATACATTTTTGCATGCCCTATGGTACCCCACATTTGGGTTATTCATCTTTTAGTCATTTCCATCCATTTTAACATTAAACCATATCTAAAATTTGGTATTTTTTTGATATTTGTGTAAGGTTTTTTACATCATTTGCATGTTGTAGGTATAGAGAAGGCCAATGTGTTCCTGATCATATTCTTGGGTTTTACACAATAATAATAAAAAACTTCATTGTTCATGATCCCATGGTTGTGAGAGTGAAGACATTTTTCATCAGAAACATGATCCTACAATGGTGGGTGTTGGAATGTTTATAATAACTGAGAGGGCGGTGAATCAATTATCCAAGGTCTAAATGTACAAATAAAACTCTTTAGTACTTAACAAATTCATATCCATAAAACCATATCATGCATGCATCCATTAGAACATCCAATACCTTAACTTAGTAGGTCAAAACAAATTTGCAGAAATATAAGCATGAAATACCAAAAACTCATTCACACAATTTGACACAAGGATTTTATTTGGAGACCCAATTTGGGAAAAACTACCATTAACATACTACCAATTTTTACTCTTCTCAAGTGATGCCCTGTTAAAGGCCAACCCTGTTAAAGGTTACAATACACATTATTAAATGTGACCTAGTTAAAGGATTTCAATCAACCTATTAGGAGCGATCCTTGTTTGGGGACTTTAAAATATTCTATTAGAATGTCACCTGATTAAAGAATTTACAAATGACTATTAGGTCAACCTTAATCCAAAGGATTTATCTAGTCTAAAATAATTGTTAGAAACTAACAATGGGACTTGATCTAATAATAAAACACAACTCACTTATAGGTTATAGATATTTGGTTTAGTCTTCCATTCTACTTGGCATTCATACTCTTTATCTTTGACAACTTGTTCACCCTTGAAGCATTTAACCTCTTAAGCCTTCTTACTTTGTATTCCAATTGTAGACTCTTCTATTCGGCCGCCATATGAATCAACACCCTAGATTCTTGTCTTCCTTAAGTTCTCCCACATGACAACTATTGCTTCTGGCCTTCTATCTCTATAAATAGAGAATTTGGGTCTTTTTCCACTTAACCATAATCATCCATTCTAGGGTTAGGTAAGATTCAATGAATCTATCCACTTTTTTGTTTAGTCCCTTCTAGAAACTTCTTCTACAATCCTCTTTGAATTCACCTCAAAATGATTTATCTTGAATTCTACGCCACTAGCTCATCATATAAATCTTCCACATTCTTTACATAATTGAAGAAATCAAAATTTTCAACTTAGATTGGTCAAATCTTTGATTAAACTCTTTTTATTGTCACTCAAAATCCACATTGTTCACTCGATAATAACAATCTTCTGATGCTTGACCAACATTGGGTTGCTGAACATTAACCAAGTCTTCCTTGCTCTGTCACTACTATTATTTACCTGATGCTTAGAACTAAGTATATTTTTCTAACACTCAGCACATACTAAATTCTTCTTGGCCTGAACTAAGTTTGCTCAGCTTATACTATTTTCTTAGCCAAGCTTGGTAGACACTTTTTTTTAATGAAAAATCTTCTTCTAGGCTTAGCTAAAGTAACCATTTACTTTATCCTTAAGTAGATCAACAATACATAATATCATCAATGTATTACTTGGTCTTAGGGCTCCTTTTATACATCAAATAACTCAACCTTTATCTAGGTACTTTTGTTATCTTTTCAAATCCTCTACATCAATTAAACAAATGATAGCATCAGACCAAAAAGAAATTATCTCACCAATAAGTAGTAGGTTTGACATCATTGAAAAAATAATGATTATTCCCTAATAGGTTCCATACTTCAAACAGTCTCTTTTCAATAATCTCCCTCTTTGACATTGATGGATAACCAATACAAACAACAATACCAAAAAGAAAAATTAATACATTGTATTGAAATCTCTCCCACTATCAATATACATGCCTCTTTCTTTTTCCTTCTAATTTGACCTCTCTGATATCTCCCTCAATACATTCTTTAGGCTTTAGGTACACCACTTTGTTATATGCTCTCTCTTTCTCTTATTTTTCCCTTAACCTTATATCTTCCTCTTTGATAACAATACCAAAGACTTGTCATTTGTTTATTCAAATATAAGCAATTTAGGTTCTTCCTCTGCCACCTTGCATATGACTGTAAATCTCCTAATTCAGCTCCTTAATTACTTTAGGTAGCTCCTAGAGTAAGATCCACTACAGAAAATGTTAAAAATATGACATTAAACTCAATTGATGCAGGGCACTACTCTTGCTTCTTAAGTAGCTTTGGATAAGGGTATCACCCCTAGTTTTGTTGGAAACATAAGATTAGTAACCAATAAAACTTAATCTTAATTCACCAATTTATCCTTGGTCTAATTGCATGCATAAAAAAATAAAAGCATTAAAACATTCATAGCACTTTGACACACAATATAGTGATCCAAAAATATTTGAAATAGAAAGTCAAATTGGGGTGGGGATGATACCCAAAAGCTTTACTACTATAGTATAAAGTTGTCATGTTAAAGATTACAATGATCACTTCTAATGATCTACCCTATTAAGAGCAATAAGGATTGCTAGGTCCACCTTGCAAATGGATTTAGAAACATACAATGAAGTATGCACTTGGTAAAGAGATTTACAAAAGACTATTAAGTCTACCTTGTGAAAGGATTTAATTATTCCACCTATTAGGATGAACCAGTGGCTAATCTCTGATCTGCAACTTGTTTTGCTAAATGAGATTCCTTTGGAGTGTAATGATCACCTTATTGTGATAAAAAAATATTTGTTGATTCTTATACTACTTATAGTCTTCTTACTTTGAACTTCTACTTTTTAATAATTATTATTCCATACTCATATTATTACTTTGGATGTGATAGAATACATTACATATATACCAATCCAATTTGCAATTCATCAAAGTTGTTTGCAATACAAGTTTCACCAAAATACACAAAGTCGGCCCAACTGTTGGTTCTTGAGTTCTAAAGAAAAACTCAGTGAGGTTTTGACACTTGAGAACCATTTTTAGTGCTCAGCATCATCATGCACTCGGTAGAAGTAGAAGCTTAGTTCATACTAATTAGTAGAAGTAGAAGCTCAATTCATACTAATCACTTCCAAATAGTCTAAATTTGGTCTATATTGGTAACTTAGTAAACATTATAAAAATTGTCATATAAACTGAATCACTTCATTGACACTACACAGCTTGGTCAACACTATTACTGCGAGCCTAGTATAAATTGTGTAACACCCCATTACTACCAAAAGTAAAACCATACATAAATACAATAGTAAAATCCGAACAATTTTTTTTTATTAAAACATAATACCATTACACAGTAACTTATACAATTATACCCTGAAAAGTATTCTCAATAACATTATTACATCATGGTAAAATCATCCGAGTATGTAAAATATACTCTGTTTTCAAATACATAAGATGTGATCAAATTGACATTGATCCAAACTAAATTCTGGATTACTTGTATCCTTAAAAAGAACTACAATTAATCCTTTAATGACACAATAGCAGTTTAAATCTTTGAGGTCCATAAACCAATCCTATAACGAACCTGAAATCAAAAAAAATAAACAACCAAAAACATATACAGGGCTTAGTCCCACTAAATAAGTTGTTGAGATATTCAGTAAACCTGCATGCTAGATTTTAAATATAGTACAATATACATGTAATTCAAAAACACATATACTGAAAGTACAATTTCTCTTTCTCCTAACCAGATTTAAAGCAAGATTACAATTTCTTCAAATAGATATGCAAAAATAAACTCGCACAGATTATGACAAAGTAATGATCCAGTAGTTCATGGGTGTCTACATAAGAATCTACGTTCAGCTACTCGTCAGATTCAATATGCCAGGTGAAACCATAATATTCTTATCTTATTATATGAAACCCAACCCATGAATTTTAAACATTACCACTTGATTAAATAACTGTCATAAACTTTTCCATAAGGATCTAGACTAGTGTCGGAGAGCATCCGGCAAAATAATTCTATCACCACAAGTTACTTGATTTATGATAGCCACCCAATCTAAAGGATCACATTTGCATAATCTAAAACACACATAATCCTAGTTATAAAAATAGGATGAAAACAACGTTCAAATCCAACTAGTATGAACTATTTCTTTTGCTTCAATTTATATCAATTGATTCAGCAAACAGAAAAATATCCAATGAAACCAAACTTTCCACTTTCTAATGTAACCACTTAATAATTTACCAAATGAAACCACACTTGCAATTTTTCTATAAAACAATCTTCATTTCAAAATGCCTAATAAATCCATACTCTTTTGTTACCATAAGTAGCCATTCACATCTTATCATTTAAACTTTTAATCAAGAAATGATTTTTCCAATTCTGTACATCTTTTCTCAAATCAAAGAATAACTCAAAAACTGTGAAAATGATGCAATGTATTATAAGTCAATTTAATAACAAATATATATATATATATATATATATATATATATATATATATATATATATATATATAAAATTAATCAAAATGAAATTACCACAATTAACATATTATACATCTACTCACAATCCCATTACTTACTATAATTTGAGTAAAAGGATTTACCAAATTCTGCATCAGAAAACAAGTATACGTAATAACTTCAAGATTACAAAATCTACTTTAATACTAACCATTTAATTCATAAGAAAATATAAATATGCCTATACATATAACTTCATACATACATATATATACATGACAATATATATATATATATAATTATTATATATAAACATATATATAATACCTTATAGTTTAAAATCAGATTTAAAATAAATGTAGAGTTCTTCCATAGTTTTAAACTAATTAGTCATCATAGAATATCGAGTTGAACATTACCATATGAGTAACTTAACCATCTTTAATACCCAACAATACCTACTAACTTTTCTATATCTATTTCCTTTTAACCAATAACCCATCTACAGACTGTCCACAAATAACTTGTCACGATAGTCTTCTTGTCAAGTAATACAACGACATACAAGACTTGAGAAAAAAACTCCTATCATGCTGTTACCCGGTGAAATTTACTATCCTAAAGTTTCAATTCAAACTTTTCCCTTGTTCCCAATGTTTCAATTTTTATCCTAATATACAACTGTGCCAAAAAACCAAATTCCTTACATACGACAGAAATCAATTTAACTGTAAGCACACCTAAATGTAACAGTGATAATACCGTTTGCAAAATAGCCTCACAGTACTTAGTGAAAATTATCACAAACACTACTGGGTTATTATGTTTCAACACTACATCGAAAACAATCTACAAGATAAACCTAAATTTCATCCCTATCCTTTAATACACAAAATAATATCAAAATGACAGACATCCATATCATGTTTTGAGTTTATAAAGCCTCATTACATTTCATAATGCATCATACTCACATTTCCAACTATGAAACATACCATATTACATTGTAACCAACGAACCCTATTAACAATGAAACATAAATGCAATTTATCCATGCAAAACCCTGTTCGCTCACTGATTACCGTTCATGCAATGTTCATTGCCGAACTAGCATACACCCATTTTTTTTTGGGTCTTTCTACTTTCAAAAATTTAACCATCACAATAGCCAAATTTGCCTATCGGAATTCATATAAATATGTAAACAAACAGTAATTTGGGTTGACTAAAAAACCCCAAAATCTAAAATCTAACTTCATCCACGCAAGAACCAGAATATGTAAATGTTTTACATCAATGAAATAAACCAGAGATGAAGAATAAAGTTAGAAATTGCCCCTGCCTAAGAAATGCAGAGTAATACACCATGAATACACCTGGAGTGCCTTCGCAGACCAACTCTCCAACTATTCCCAAGATGTGCTCTCAGTAAAAACCAGACACACTTCACAACATCAAAATCGAACATGCAACCAGAGAATGACTGAAGAAAGCAAAATACAAAACCATGGTGGTTTATAGCCCAGATGACTCACCAGTTTCCCCATAACAATGCAGAGAAACCCATTCCACCGAAAAACACATGCATTTCAACAGAAGTTCCATAATGAAGAACAGAGAATTTTTCGCAACAAATCTTCCAAACCTTATCAAACGAAATGAAAGCTCTTAACAGTGAGCTTAACCCTTTCTCCTTTTTTTGAGCAACCATTGGCACATGGTAGCCCAAGTACCAGCTCGATAACCAAAAACTCTGCCAACATTAATGCAATTGACTTTGCCACCTTAAGCTAGCTCAAAGCCCAAGTTAAAACTTGTGTAAGATCTGAACATGCTAATACGAATACACTAGGTTAGTTTCATTAGAAACTGACTTAGTAAAACCAAGGAATACGTAGGAATAACAACATCCACATTAACATCATTACTAACATTAACATTAATACCAATACTAACATTAATATTATTTCCAATACTAACATTAATATTAATACTAATACTAACATTAATAATAATACTAACGGGTATGTGCAGGATCATGGTGTGCCAAAAAGTGGCGATGTGAAAAAAAAAGAGTTTGAAGATGCCTAAAAGCGCTTCAAAATCCGCTCTGACTTTTTTTTACCTATCCAGGAACCAAACCTGGAAGGTTAAGCCGAGCCTTATCGGATATCCGATATCATATCGGATATCCGATTTTAAATCCAATATCCGACTAATAATTAAAATCATATAATAGTTTGATATATTATTTAATATTATTATTATTGATATAAAATAATAATAATAATATTAAATAATATATCATACTATTATATTATTATAATAATTATTATACTATAATATAATAATATCATTATTATAATAATTATTATACTATAATATAATAATATTATTATAATTATTATTATACTATAATATAATAATAATATTATTATAATAATTATTATACTATAATATAATAATAATAATATTATTATATTATAATCGTATAATATTATACTATAATAATAATATTATAATAACATATTATATTATAATATATAGTAATGTAATATAATATATATATATAATATAATATAATAATAAAAAGTAATATCTTAAAATATAATATATAATAAAAAAGTATAATATATTATAAATTATAATAATATAGTATAATAATAATATTTTATATTATAATATATAGTAAATTAATATAATAAATATAAAATATAATATAAAAATATATAAAATGTAATATATATGTTATATTATATATATTATAATATCGGATATCCGATATAATATGTCCCCCTTTGACCCCCTTTGACCCATATGAATGATTCAAATATGTCCCTAGGGATCCTAGGACCCCTAGAGACATATGTCACCGTTTAATGGGTCAAAGAGGGTCATAGGTTACCCTATGACCCCATTTTACCCATATTACCTATTCGAATATGTCACTAGGGGTCCTAGGACCCTTAGGGACATATGTCGTCATTTAATGGGTCAAAGAGAGTCATAGGTCACCCTATGACCCCCTTTAACCCATATTACCTATTCGAATATGTCCCTAGGGGTCCAAGGACCCCTAGAGACATATATCATCGTTTAATGGGTCAAGAGGGTCATAGGGTGACCTATGACCCCCTTTGACCCATATGAACGATTTGAATATGTCCCTAGGGGTCCTAGGACCCCTAGAGACATATGTCATCGTTTAATGGGTCAAAGAGGGTCATAGGTTAGCCTATGACCCCATTTGACCCATATTACCCATTCGAATATGTCCCTAGGGGTCCTAAGACCCCTAGGGACATATGTCGTCGTTTAATGGGTCAAAGGGGGTCATAGGTCACCCTATGACCCCCTTTGACTCATATGAACGATTCAAATATGTCCCTAGGGGTCCTAGGACCCCTAGGGACATATGTCGTCGTTTAATGGGTCAAAGGGGGTCATAGGTCACCCTATGACCCTCTTTGACCCATATGAACCATTCGAATATGTCCCTAGGGTCCTAGGACCTCTAGGGACATATATCTTCGTTTAATGGGTCAAAGAGGGTCATAGGTCACCCTATGACCCCCTTTGACCCATATTACCCATTCAAATATGTCCCTAGGGGTTCTAGGACCCCTAGGGACATATGTCATCGTTTAATGGGTCAAAGAGGGTCATAGGTCACCTTATGACCCCCTTTGACCCATATTACCCATGCGAATATGTTCCTAGGGGTCCTAGGACCCTTAGAGACATATATCATCGTTTAATGGGTCAAGAGGGTCATAGGTCACCCTATAACCCCCTTTGACCCATATGAACGATTCGAATATGTCCCTAGGGGTCTTATGACCTCTAGAGACATATGTCATTGTTTAATGGGTCAAAGAGGGTCATAGGTTACCCTATGACCCCATTTGATCCATATTACCCATTCGAATATGTCCCTAGGGGTCCTAGGACCCCTAGGGACATATGTCGTCGTTTAATGGGTCAAAGGGGGTCATAGGTCACCCTATGACCCTCTTTGACCCATATGAACAATTCGAATATGTCCCTAGGGTCCTAGGACCCCTAGGGACATATGTCATCGTTTAATGGGTCAAAGGGGGTCATAGGTCACCCTATGACCTCCTTTGACCCATATGAACCATTCGAATATGTCCCTAGGGTCCTAGGACCCCTAGGGACATATGTCTTTGTTTAATGGGTCAAAGAGGGTCATAGGTCACCATATGACCCCCTTTGACCCATATTACCCATTCGAATATGTCTCTAGGGGTCCTAGGACCCCTAGGGACATATGTCGTCGTTTAATGGGTCAAAGAGGGTCATAGGTCACCCTATGACCCCCTTTGACCCATATTACCCATTCGAATATGTCCCTGGGGGTCCTAGGACCCCTAGAGACATATATTGTCGTTTAATGGGTCAAGAGGGTCATAGGTCACCCTATGACACCCTTTGACCCATATGAACGATTCGAATATGTCCCTAGGGGTCCTAGGACCTCTAGAGACATATGTCATCGTTTAACTGGTCAAAGAGGGTCATAGGTTACCCTATGACCCCATTTGACCCATATTACCCATTCGAATATGTCCCTAGGGGTCCTAGGACCCCTAGGGACATATGTCCTCGTTTAATGGGTCAAAAGGGGTCATAGGTCACCCTATGACCCCCTTTGACCCATATGAATAATTTGAATATGTCCCTAGGGTCCTAAGACCCCTAGGGACATATGTCATCGTTTAATGGGTCAAAGAGGGTCATAGGTCACCCTATGACCCCCTTTGACCCATATTACCCATTCGAATATGTCCCTAGGGGTCCTAGGACCCCTAGAGACATATATCATCGTTTAATGGGTCAAGAGGGTCATAGGTCACCCTATGACCCCCTTTGACCCATATGTACGATTCGAATATGTCCTTAGGGGTCCTAGGACCCCTAGGGACATATGTCATCATTTTATGGGTAAAAGAGGGTCATAGGTCACCCAATGAGCCCCTTTGACCCATATGAACGATTCGAATATGTCCCTAGGGGTCCGAGGACCCCTAGGGACATATGTCGTCGTTTAATGGATCAAAGAGGGTCATAGGTCACCCTATGACCCTCTTTAACCCATATGAACGATTTGAATATGTCCCTAGGGGTCTGAGGATCCCTAGGAACATATGTCGTCGTTTAATGGGTCAAAGCGGATCATAGGTTACCCTATGACCCCATTTGACCCATATTACCCATTCGAATATGTCCCTAGGGGTCCTAGGACCCTTAGGGACATATGTTATCATTTAATGGGTCAAAGGGGGTAATAGGTCACCCTATGACCCCCTTTGACCCATATGAACAATTCGAATATGTCCCTAGGGGTCCAAGGACCCCTAGAGAAATATGTCATCGTTTAATGAGTCAGAGAGGGTCATAGGTCACCCTATGACCCCCTTTGACCCATATTACCCATTCGAATATGTCCCTAGGGGTCCTAGGACCCCTAGAGACATATATCGTCGTTTAATGGATCAAAGAGGGCCATAGGTCACCCTATGACCCCCTTTGACCCATATGAATGATTGGAATATGTCCCTAGGGGTCCTAGGACCCCTAGGGACATATGTCATCGTTTAATGGGTCAAAGAGGGTCATAGGTCACCCTTTGACCCCCTTTGACCCATATTACCCATTCGAATATGTCCCTAGAGGTCCTAGGACCCCTAGGGACATATGTCATCGTTTAATGGGTCAAAGGGGGTCATAGGTCACCCTATGACCCCCTTTGACCCATATGAATGGTTCGACTATGTCCCTGGGGGTCCTAGGACCCCTAGGGACATATGTCATCATTTAATGGGTTAAAAAGAGTCATAGGTCACCCTATGATCCCCTTTGACCCATATGAACAATTCGACTATGTCCTTAGGGGTCCTAAGACCCCTAGGGACATATGTCATCGTTTAATGGGTCAAAGAGGGTCATAGGTCACCCTATGACCCCCTTTGACCCATAATACCCATTTGAATATGTCCCTAGGGGTCCTAGGACCCCTAGAGACATATGTCATCGTTTAATGGGTCAAAGGGGGTCACCTATGACCCCCTTTGACCGATATGAATGATTCGACTATGTCCCTGGGGGTCCTAGGGACATATGTCGTCATTTAATGGGTCAAAGGGACCCCCTTTGATCCATTAAAGGACGACATATGTCCCTAGGGGTCCTAAGACCCCTAGAGACATATATCGTCGTTTAATGGGTCAAAGAGGGTTATAGGTCACCCTATGACCCCCTTTGACTCTTATATATTAATAATATACATATTAATAATATACATATATATTAATAATATACATATCAATATAATAATATATATATACATATACATATTACATTATTATATTTAATGAAAATATTACGTTATTATATAAATACATTAATAACATACATATTAATATAATAATATATAATACGTATTTTATATATATATAAATTATGTTATTATATTTAGTAAAAATAATAATAATATATATTATATTTATAGATTGTAATAAGATTAACATAAGATATTATTATATATTACTAGATTATATCTTGTATGTTTACATTACATTATTATATATATATAATATATTAAAATATGCCTTTACATATTAATATAAGTGAAATAATTTAAAAATAAAAAATTAGAACGTTTAAATCGAATTTCCCTCCAAAATTTGAAGATTTTTGGAATTTGACTACCGAGCCATATCGGATATCCGATGTCAAATCGGATATCCGATTTGAAATCGGATATCTGATCAGGCTTGGTATTTACCAAGCCTGCCCGATCAACCCCAAAGACGTGTTTATAGAGAGTTTTAGTGATACTCAGACTTCGGGTAGCCGTCTGACAATGTTATTTTGATCGAAATTGAATGAAACGAAATGGGTTTTTAATATCGCTCTCTAGATTCCATCAATATAATTTCTGTCAAATTCTGAGTTCGATAAGTATTTATTAGTTAATTATCAATGAAGATTATTGTAAAGTGCTGATTGACATACTGAATGAAAAATAGCTATAACTTTCAAACGGTATAACATTTTTTAAATCTAAAAGTTGCGTCACATTCTATACTTCGCCTAGTATAAGAAAAAAATAAAAAAATAAAAATTTGATCAAATTTTCTATTAGTTAGGGTGGTCAGACACAAGACTTTTTTTAATCCAAAAAAGTTTTGGTAGAAAATTCATATTTAATTATTTATTTGGAATAAAAATATCAAAAAATATGCGTCACATCCAGGCATGAGTCTAGTTTTCATATCTATAATTATATTAAAAAAATATTATGATTTGATTTTGATTAAGGTGGTCAGACATACACCTACTTTTTATTTTTGCCCTGAAATTTTCTTAGTACTGCATTAAAATTCAAACTTTTGACCAATCAATTATTTTTTTCTCCTTATAAGGCCTAGTAGTTTAGAAACTACATTCAATTTTCTACAAATTATTTTCTTACAACTTTTTGATATAAAGTCCATAACCACTTCAAAATTATGTGTCAAGTTGACATAAACCTAATTTGCTGATTTTTCACTGTCACTTAAGACCATAGTTTGGTACACCATGATCTTGCACATACCCTAATACTAACATTAATAATGTTATTTAAAATAAAAATACTATTAACCAATACACACACGCACACACACACACATATATAAAATTATAAATTGCATTAACATATATATATATATATATATATATATATATATATATATATATATATATATATATAATGACACACACACACACACACATAATTTATTTAACATACTTATATTTATATTCTTATTTATACAATGTTATAAATATAAATACAATATATTAATGTTTTAAACATAAGAAATTCCAAATGCAATAGTATTTTACTACTACCTCTATCACAGATCTGCAATTACGATAAAGACATGAATTACGCATCAACACCATTCCATTATAAAATTTAAAATTGGTTTGTCTTCCTTAAATTTTATTCCATTTTGAAACCTTTTTCTTATAGATAAATACCTGAATCTAAATTGATTCAGATCATGAGATCCTGATAAACACACACCATAATAAAATATTATAGACATATTTTAGAAAGTCAGATCTAAGTAATCATCTGAATTCCTTAAGTGCTTAAAAAAATTAATGTAATGATTCCAAAACTAAATAGTATCAATGAACTAACCATTCAAACCAAGTTCAAAACCACACAAAAGGTTAAACAAGACTTAGAATCTGAGATAACAGATGAAGAACTGTCAGAGCCATGACATCCTTCCCCACTAGCCTAGGCTTACTCCTGGAAGCCTGAAAACAACTGAGGATGAGAAACTTTCATTGTCCCTATATCTTCCCAAGTTACAGAGGTATCATCATTGTGATCCCATAATACCTTTACCTGTTCCACCTTGCGACCTCTGAGATTTAGCTCTCTTTGCTGAATAATTTGCACTGGTTCCAGCATCAATTGGCTATCCATTACTTGTAATGCATTCCAATTCAGAACATGAGTGATATCAGGTATGTATTTCCTCAAAACAGACACATGAAAGACATCATGGATTCGAGATAGACTAGGAGGCAAAGCAAGTTTGTAGGTAACCGGACCAACACGTTCCAAAATTTCAAACAGTCCCACAAAATGTGGAGACAATTTGGAACCTTTACCATATCTAATTGGACTTTTTCTAGGTCTGACCCATAGAAAAACTTTGTCCCCAACCACAAACTGACACTTAATCCTATGAAAATTTGCATACTTTTTTTTGTCTATCCTATGCTGTAACAAGGTGTTCCCTAATTTGTTTCACTTGCTGCTCCATATCTTGAAGCATTTTAGGACCTAGGAGAATTCTATCTTCCAAATTATCCCAGCTCAAGGGTGTTCTACAAGGTCGTCCATACAAAGCTTGAAATGGAGCCATACCTATAGAGCTATGATAACTATTATTATATGCAAACTCAACTAAATGCAAGAATTCTTCCCATTTGTTCTGCCTATCCATGACATACATCCTAAGCATGTCTTCTAGAATCTGATTTACATGCTCAGTTTGCCCATTAGTCTCAGGATGATATGAAGAACTGAAGTTCAGCTGAGTACCAAGTTCACACTGCAAAGACCTCCAAAGTGAAGATGTGAAAACTGGGTCCCTATCAGATATGATCTTCTTCAGAATCCCATGCAGTCTTACTATCTGTTCCATATAAATATGTGCTACAGATGTAGCATTATATGAAGATCTCACTGGAATAAAATGTGCAATTTTGGTTAACCTGTCCACTACAACCATGATTGAATAATGCTGCCTAAATGATAAAGGTAATCCCACTATGAAATCAATGGAGATAATATCCCATTTCCATCTAGGCACACTGTGAGATTGAAGTAAACTAGCAGGGTGCTGATGTTCAACTTTCAGCCTTTGACATTCTAGGCATCTAGCGACAAAATCTGCAATATCCCTCTTCATACCTAGCCAATTGTGTAACACCCCATTACTACCAAAAGTAAAACCATACATAAATACAATAGTAAGATTCGAACAATTTTTTTTAACTAAAACATAATACCATTACATAGTAATGTATACAATCATACCTTGAAAAGTATTCTCAATAACATTATTACATCATGATAAAATCATCCGAGTATGTAAAATATACTCTATTTTCAAATACATAAGATGTGATCAAATTGACATTGATCCAAACTAAATTTTGGATTACTCATATCCTTAAAAAGAACTACAATTAATCCTTTAATGACACAATAGCAGTTTAAATCTTTGAGGTCCATATACCAATCCTATAACGAACCTGAAATCAAAAAAACATAAACAACTGAAAACATATACAGGGCTTAGTCCCACTAAATAAGTTGTTGAGATCTTCAATAAACCTGCATGCTAGATTTTAAATACAGTACAATATACATGTAATTCAAAAACATATATTTTGAAAGTACAATTTCTCTTTCTCCTAACTAGATTTAAAGAAAGATTACAATTTCTTCAAATAGATATGCAGAAATAAACTCGCACAGATTATGACAAAGTAATGATCTAGTAGTTCATGGGTTTCTACATAAGAATCTACATTCAGCTACTCGTTAGATTCAATATGCCAAGTGAAACAATAATATTCTTATCTTATTATATG